>CM042144.1:52493771-52583771 GCA_023376005.1 Doryteuthis pealeii | reverse complement strand
TTAGCAGATTGAATTCATTTTTATCGAAAAATTATTTTTTAGTGGTTTTATGGCATTAAAAGTAAGCCATATTTGTATCGACAAGTGAATGTAAATATTTTTGTAAATAGCCCCCCCCCCAAAAAAAAAAAAAAAATTAAAAGGGGTTAAAATATTTACAGTTACTTGCTGAAAAAAGACTGGAGTGAGTAAAATATCATATTAACTTTTCGGAAAAAAACGCCTTAAGCGCATCAGATCGGCGACTTCGTTTGTAGGTGGGAGGATTTTATTACCGTATAGACGGTGAATAGCGCCGTATAAACCCCACCAAAATTTTACATCACTCAAAAAAAAAAAAAATCGATTCGTGGTACTTATGGAATCCCTAGTTGTTTAAGAGGTATTTTTCATGAAACGTTAATGGATAAAGTAATATTTTAAGCACCCCCAAGTTTTCTCGACATGTAAATGTTACCGCCTCCCAAATTTAAAATAGTTTTTAGCGGTTTGAAAGCATTTTTATCGATTAATAACTTTTAGTGGTTTGAAGGTGATAAAAGTTAACCACCCCCAAGTTGTTTTTACGAACAAGTAAATGCAAATATTCTATTTTCTTTTTATTCAGAACAACCGTAAAAAAAGTTAAGTACATATGACAGTTTCGAAAACAAAAATATATCAAACAAAATCAAGTAGAAAAAAAAAAGAAAAAAAAAGTTGGCTCGTACAACAGAGCTAAACACAAAATTTAGTTACATTCTAGTTATAATTTAAAAACTTACCGCAAAATAAATTTCACTACACTACGAGCTACAAAGACTTTCACCCCCCCCCAAAAAAAAAAAAAATTAGCCAGATCAAGAAAGATTTCGCTACCCAGAAGTGCCACATTACAATCTACACCTTCCTTCCCCGACGTCACAGCAAAATATCCTTTTTTATATATTCTGGAGAGGAGGCTTTCTTGGACGGTTACACTAATTGTCTACGGTACTTACCCCTGTACCTACTCACTCCTAATAAATTTTAACATGGTTAAATGTCTCTAACACAATAACCATCCGTTTTCACTCTCATTATTACTTATACATAGAGAGGGTGAGAGTAATACAGAATGACAGAGAGGGATGGGTTAATGTTTGACTTAATTCCTAATTATGACTAATTAAAACCAATTAAGATGGAATTTTTTTAGTAGCCCTGAAACCAAGGAATATTTTAGTATATATTTTGTATCATTAAACTGAATAGAAAAAATCTTTAGGGAAATAAAAGTTGTTTATCTCAGCTTTATATATATATATATATATATATATATATCTCCACATACTGTCGGATTAATTTCCTCATATCACTCCCACATATATATATATATATATATATATATATATATAGGAAGGTACATAGAGAGAATTTGATATATAATTGAAATAATCACGACAAGCAAACTCGGCGAATACCGCGTGCAACGTGCGGAACATTGTACAGCTGTTTTGACCTAGTTATACACTGACGTGCGGAACACTGTACAGCCGTTTTTATACAATTATACACTGCTGATAAGACCTAATTAGGTCGAAACAGCTGTACAGTGCTCCCCACGTCGCACGTGGTATTCGGAAAGTTTGCTTGTCGTGATTATTTCAATTATATATATATATATATATATATATATATATATATATATGTTGAACTGTACAGACAATTCTTGTCGGACAAGCTTTTGGTTGATCCTTTCTAATTTTCGCGCCATCTTTTTGGTGTCGGGGTGTAACTGGTGTAACAGTCCACCAAAGGTTTCAAAACGAGCGCTTTCGGCAATACAGTTTGCCATGATCCGGTAGGAAACGATGTTATGGTTTCGTGTCTCGTTTTGTATTGTATTGCCGAAAGCGCTCGTTTTGAAACCTTTGGTGGACTGTTACACCAGTTACACCCCAACACCAAAAAGATGGCCCGAAAATTAGAAAGGATCAACCAAAAACTTGTCCGACAAGAATTGTCTGTACAGTTCAACAAAACTTGTATAAAAGAAAAAAATGCTGCCAAAATACACTTATTTAATATATATATATATATATATATATATATATATATATATATATATATATATATATATATATATATTGTTATCTTACGTCTTTACGTCAGATGAAACATGTGCATTTCATTTGGCAATTGTCTTTTTTTCAGAGGCATGAAACTTTTAGTAAAGAAGCCAGCACGAGGAGGGGAGATAATTTATTTTAGGTTTTTATTCTTCTTTACTCAACAACCAATCCTTCTTTCAGTCGTCTAATCTTTTTGTTTTTACGCTTTAACACTATCTGAAGCCACAAAATGGCAATTCTGTATATACTAAATTCAAGTTCATTCTTTCCTTCAAAATTGAATACGTTTATCTAACAAGACGTTGATCCCACAGGGAAGGAAGGTGGGTATGTCTTGCTAGACAATTCCTATTGTGTCGTTGCTTCAGACTGAATCTGCGATTACCAAATATCTACGTCGTCATTAGTTACCTGATTTCTTTTTTCTTGGGGCAGTTCTATGAATCAACGAAGTATTATTTTGCACGGCTTATGCAATATTTATTTTTTATGCTTAAGATTTTCTATCTCACCTCCTTATTTTCTGTTTTTCTCCATCGTTCATTTAGCTGTGTCTTTCTCAACAAAATATCATTCTCTTCCATTTTCACCTGCCAACAGGAAAATCGTCCCTAGGAACGACGGTGATTAGTCTTTATTGGGTGAATGCCCTGACAGATATCAAATCACACACACACACACACACACATACACACACACACACACAAGCATACACACACGCGTGCGCACACACGAATGCATATATAGACACACAGTCACAAACACACACACACACACACACAATAAGAAGGTCTTATGACTGAATGACTATTCTTTTTTAAAAATTTATTTTTTTCAGAATTCACTCCATAAATGTAAACTTTGTATTCATTGGAATCGGTTATAGCAAAAATCATCTTAAAATAATTAATAAACAAATATTTATTTGAGGATATTCAAAATGACGTCAAATCTAAAAGATTGCTTCAGGATAGAACAGAGGTCTGTCTTCAAATTTTTACTGGCTGAGAAGTGCAAACCATGTGCAATTTATATAAGAATCACACACACACACACACACACACACACACACACACACACACACAGAGTCCTACACTAAATAAGAGGATTTAAAAAATACATTTTTTTTTCAAAATTCTTTCCATAAATGTAAAGTCTTCATTGCTTGTAAATGATTTATAGCAAGAATTATTTCAATCTCACTAAAATATTTGTTTTGAGGCTATTCAAAACGGCGCCAAATCCGAAAGGTTTACGGTAGGGTCTAAGTGGTTAGAGAGCCACTATGAGCGGGTTAAAGTAGGCAAAGAGTTAAATACTAGAGTTAAATTTGTAAAACTTCACCCTGTACACACACACACACACACACACACACACACACACACACACGCGCGCGCGCACTCTCTCTCTCTCTCTTTCTCTCTCTCTCTCACACACACACACACACGCGCACACACACACACACATATATATGTATATATATATATACCTATAAAGACCTACATGAGTCAGACACTATCTACCTAGGTTTCACTCCAATGGTTATTCAGGATAATTTTGACTTCAGAGCTTAGAAGTAATATATATATATATATTTATATAATGGAGTATATATATATATATATATATATATATATATATATATATATATATATATATGTCTGTGAGACATACTTTTTTATTATTTCAGTGAAGAGGAAAATCCGTATACATTTGCCTATATATCAGTCTGTGTGTTTGTCCCTGTCTCTGCCTTTCTGTCTGTCTGTCTGTCTGTCTGTCTAATTTGATCGATGGGTCGAAGATTTAAAAAAAGTTTTACCTGCAGCGAACCTAGAAGAGAGTTTGGATATCGTCATATTGAAAATCATTTGAATATATATATATATATATATATTATATATATATGTATATATATCCTTGTCTATGGCTATGAAACATTATCTTTCAATTTATCAATTGGGAATCCATCGATTGATTTAAAGATTAATTATACATAGAAATCCCCTGATTCGTGTCTCTATCTACAAGACTGCCATCTTGTTCTCTTTACGCATCGATTAATTCATTGAAATAAACGATCTATCAGTTTGTTTGTTTTGATTTTTGGCTGATACGACCCGGGCCTGTAAACATCTATTGATCAGGAACAACTTTACATAATACTTCCATTGTTTGACTCGTTTCATTTACCAGAAAGAAATTAAAGAAAGAAAAGAAAGGAAAAGAATGAACGAGTACCCCCCCCCAAAAAAAGATCCCCCCCAAAACCAAAAAAACAGGAAGAAGAAAAAGGCCAGTTTAAGCAATAATAATTAATTGCAACTCTTGTCGGTGAATCAAAATGGTTATTTTCTCTATTTATACTCAAATTAAAACTGATGTTTCCCACGTATTAAAAAGAATAGGATAACTAATTGGAAGCGCGTGGTTAATGCTTATCATCGTATGATATGGACACGGCGGACGAGTTCAAATTCTGGACGAGGCTATTTGCATTTCACATAGCGCTAATATAACTTTGGGAAAAGTACTGATCCAACTATTCTTCGTCCAGCTATGGGTAAATCGTAGAGCAGATTGGTCTCTTAAACTTTGGTATGGTAACCGGTCTAGGAGAAGGAAAACTCTGAATTCAAATCGAAAGGGCTCTCTTCTTGTTAGTCAAAACTACTTTGTGAGCTTCTCCTCCTTGAACACATTCGATTATAAAATCCAATAAATAATCTATTATCTATATTCTAACAGAAGAAACCGACACTGGGATAAAACAATGATATACTTTTGTTAAACAAAAATATTTCTACTTACCTTTTGAACTATTGGTATTTATCTGAAGCACGTGGAATGACCAAACTGTCCAATCACGATCCTCTGAGAGGTAACGGAAACCCCATCTCTCTCTCTCTCTCTCTCTCTCTCTCTCTCTATATATATATATATATATATATATATATATATATATATATATATATATATATATCAACCACTCCGTACGAGCTGGATGTGACGCAATGTCAATTTATTAAGCGAAGTTTAACAGGTTTGAATTCAGAGTTTACCTTCTCCTAGACCGGTTGCCTAACCAAGGTTAAAGAGTCCAGTCTGCGCTACTATTTACCCATACCTTTCCCAAGGGTATCAGCGCTGAATGAAAAATGCAATTTCCACGTCCAGGATTTGAACTCAGGGCGACGAGACCATTTCCCATGACTTTAATCATTACACAACGCGCTTCCATCCATACCCTGTATATAACTGACGGATCACCTAAATTTGTCCTCTTTTTTTGCCTCAAGCAGTTTAGTTTCCAACACCAGACAGTGGAGCAATAGAAGAGTGTTCTCATGAAAACGAGTCTCAGACGACGTGCGAGACAATATTTTCCACTTCCATTTAGCCACGTTGTTTTCCTAAGGCACTGAGACAACATCCAAAAATAATCTGCTATTACCATTAAGTGTAGTGTAACTATTATGGTCTACGGGGAATTCGGGAATTGAAAAATAAAACGGTAATTGGATTTCTGGAGAAAGAGAAGAAAAAGAAATAAGAACAAAGGTTAAAGTTTGGAAGAGTAAACACACAACGGGGTGCCAGCAATGACCGAAGAATGACCCCGGAAATAGATTTTAAAATAAAAACGGAAGTTCCGGATTTTGACCGGAACCGGAAGTGACTTTCCCATCCCTGGGACGAGAAACTGAAGAAGGAAATCTGTCCTTTTTCGGCTGGGCTCTGGTGTGAGTCAGACGTGGCTCTCGGTTCCTCGTATGGGTTTGCGATAGTAGTACTGAACATGATTTACGACAGAATAGTGTGACCATACTCTCTCTCTCTCTCTCTCTCTCTCTCTCTCTCTCTCTCTCTCTCTTTCTCTCTCTCTCTTTCCTCTCTGAAAAAGAACCCACGAGCCTAGGAATAAATAAACAGCCCCTTGTAACTATACAACCTGCATGTGTTGTTTCTGAACTAACGACGACTACTACTACTACTAAACGACTACTACTACACCTTGAGTTTGTCACTATGCAACATAAGCCATGCCACGTTCGGTCCAGTTACCAAGATAAAACATGTTTAAACTTAGACTTTTTTCCTCATCGGGTCGCGCTGACAACATGGAAATCTCACCAACCGTCCCTATCTGTCAACGCACCTGGCAGCTCCTCCGAGCAGCATCCAGAATCCGTACGGAGCTGACTGATGTAGATTTTTACTGGTTGCCTACTCTGTTGTGTTCGTATATAGATGTCCACAGGAGAACGTCACGTATACATTCATCATTGCATTTCCAGCTGTGTCCAGCGAGTTTTGTTTGTTTTAGTCAGATGATTTGTGTGATAAGTGGCCGTACAGCTGTTTTCATGTTATTCTATAAGCTGAGTAAAGTTTCTTTGAATTCAGAGTCTTCCTTCTCCTAGACTGGTTGCAAGACGAAGGCTAAAGAACCCAGTATACGTTACTATTTACCGGTAACCTACAGACGCATATTAACTGCAAAACATTTTCTTGCATCTCTCTTTCCCTGTTTTGTACAGCAATTTATTATCAAACGGTTGTTATGTTTGCTTTTCTTCAGAAACTGTCAACCCTTTTTATCTTGTACACTTCACTTCATTTTATAACCCTTCACAACTTTGGGTTTAACCAGTATTACTTTCGAGGACAAAATTACCCACAAAATGTATGAGCCCTGATTTAAAAAAAATGTTATAGGTATTAAGCATCATATCGATTGTTATTGTATATTTTTTGTATTATTTATTGTGAAGGCAACAATATGATTTATATATAATTAAATTGTAAACCCCCCTTTCTTGCTTAAATAGCTACTCTTGATTTCTTTCGTTCTGTGGAATTTCCACATGTCCTGCTAATAATATCAATTACAGCTAATAATTATTAATATCAATAACCTAATAACACTAACAGATTTGACGTAAAATAAAATGACACTTGAGACATTTAACATTTCAACAATTTGTGATTTTGCTCAATGGACACTTTCTATACAAGCAACATACAACATGCGCCTCCAACACACACACACACACACACACACACACACACACACACACACACACACACACACACACACACACACAGAGACTTACACACACACACAGACACACACACACACACACACACACACACACACACACACACACACATATATATATATATATATATATATATATATGTACTGGTCATCGTTTTATTAGTTCGGCCAAATATGTATCTCCTCTATATACGCAAACACACACACATTTTTTTATCATCACGCTGTCAAATAAAGCGAGAACACTATTCATAACGTATATTCATTTGGATGTCATTCACAAAGCGATTTATCTGTCAATAAGCATATAATGCTTTGAAACCAGCGTAATGAATCAGGCATTAAATAAATAATTATATGATATAATAATTAAATAAATAATTAAATAATTGAATAAATAATTATAGATAATAATAATAATAATAATATAATAATAATAATAATAATAATATTATTATCATTATTATTATTTATTCAATTATTTAATGTATATATTTAATTTATATATCTAATATATATGTACACACACACACACACACACACACGCACACACATATATCTATCTTTTGTTTTGAAGGCCTTACACACACACACACACACACCCACACCCACACACACGTATATATATATATATATATATAATATATATATATATATATACACACAAGATTCCATCAATCAACTCTACTTATTGATTTAATGCCTGAACAATTTTAAGGGGGGGGGCAAATAAGCTGTAGGTTTTATTTTGGGATGTGTAGGTTGCTGCTCCTTCTGCAAAGATTCATTTCGTTAATGCACTTCTTTCAAGAATACTTACAGTTTTTGGTTTAGTTTGGCACTTGGCGAAATTTCCCCCAAGAATCTCCGGTAACGATTCTGCTTGAAAAGCACCGTGTAACCCCCGCACCCCATCGCCAGTCTCACTCTGGAACATCTCCAGCCATTTGTCTAATTGACAGATAACGATTTTCTGGACAGCGGCGGCGGCGGCGGCGGTGGTGGTGATGCTATTTTCACGTAAGGTCGAAGCTAATGGATAATCATTATGTTCATTGCATAGTCGACCTTATTTGAGTCGTCTGTATTGCTTGAGCAGCGGCTCTTCTGTCAGGAGAGATTCATCATCGAAGGCCGATTACATAATTATAAGTATTTTTCGAGAAGGTTTTTTCCTGAGACTGAACCGAACTTTTACGCACCTAACGTTTCCTATCTATCTATCTATCTATCTATCTATCTATCTATCTATCTATCCGAGTCTGTTATTATCTCTCTTTCTTTCTATCCGAGTCTGTCGTTATCTATCTATCTATCTATCCCAGTCTGTTCATATAAAATACATTTATCTGCCTCCCACATGTGTGTGTATGCATGTATATGTATATATATATATCTTTGTACATATATATATATATATATTATATGTATATATGTACATATATATATGTATGTGAGTATGTATATATATGTATATATGTGTAGGTATATATATGTATGTATATATATATAGATGTATGTGAAAAATAGATGGAAATTAATCCGACAGTATGAAATTTAATATTTTGAAAAAACAAAAGATACATAACATCTTTTGTTTTTTCAAAATATTAAATTTCATAGATGTATTTATATATGTATATATATATATATATGTATATATGTGTGTAGGTATATATATGTATACATATGTATGTATATATGTATATATAAGTATATATGTATATATGGGTGTATGTATATATGTATATTTATGTGTATATGTGTATGTAAATTTGTATATATATATGTGTGTGTATAATTATGCATATATATGTGTATGTGTTTGTATGTATGTATGTGTATATGAGATTCAAAAAGATGTGTTTTTTTAATTGAGAGAAAAAAATATTTCGCAGTGGTTTTCACAGTAAAAATACTACAATAGCAACTTGAGCGTCCTATCGATGTATAAGGGTTAGCAATATAGTCTCGCAATCCGTTACTACCGAATAGCGAGTTCGATCCTCGCTGGGTGTTGCATACTTGATATCTTGTGTCACATTCTACCCGTGGCGAATGAGTTGGGTTTTTAGGGCGTCCCATCATAGTGTTATGTTATCAAGCTAGTTTCTGAGATCCATTACTACTGAAACGTGAGTTCGATCCTCGCTGGATGTCTCCTATCTGCGACCTTGTGTAACATCATAACTGTGGCGAATAGGTTGTGTAAATATATGCCTATGACATCCCATCGTGGTGTAATAGCTAGTAAGCTAGTTTCGTAGATAGATTACTGTCGAATAGAGAGTTCGATCCTGACTGGATGTCGCACCTATGTGTCATATCCTCCCCGTGGCAAGCAGTTTAGGTAAATACCTGATACAATAATAATTGTATTATTGCTCTCAAAATGTAACCCAGAACAATGTTAAAACGAGCGAAGTATTTAATATTAATCTTTAATCTATATATTAATACGCTTGTTCCTTAATTGTACGACAGTTATCATCTTGGGACACCCTCTGGCTAAAAATGACACCATCCAAGTCGCCTAAGCTAAAATGCAAAAACGGAAATCCTGATTATCTGGTGTTGCTTATCCACCGAATTCTTATTTCTGAAGAGTGTCATCACCTCAGCTAAATAATGGACCATTCCGTTTGTATTATAAACAAGACAAAGGGAAGAAAAAGGAAATGCTACACAGAAAATATAATCAGAAAGAAAGAAAAAAAGAAAGAGAGTAGGTGAATGATAGCGGGATAGGGGGTAAGCGCGCGGAAGCGATGACGCTAATTTGTTTCAATCGAACATAATGAAAAGATTAAAATAAGGAAAGAAATAAGAAAGAGTGAAAGAGAGTTAAATCAAGGTTATTGTATTTTGTACATATTGAACTATTTTGCAATAGCACTTAAGTAAACATATTAAACGTTAAGGGGCCGGGTTAGCTCAGTCGGTAGAGCGTTCGGCTAGAAACCACAAGGTTCCTAGTTCGATACCGGTCCTCGCCAACTCAGCATATGAGTAGCACAGGGATCTGTGCGGTAAAGTAAGGAGCTGATGGTAGGTGTGGCGCTCCACCCCAGGTGCAAAAAAACAATCTCCTTGGTCTAGCGCTATTCAAAAGGGGATAGACTCCCTCGCTGACTGGCTGATACCGACATTAGGCTGCCCCCATGACTTTACTTACAGTGGCATATCCACTGGTTATACTAGTTTCTAATGATATGTATTATTTAAGACTTCAAATTAATTGTCCATATTTCTAATGAGATTTTAGCATAGCAAACAAGAATTAATCTGAGTTGATGTAAACAACCCGGATCGTGATTTGTGCGACGAATGCTATATTGATTGTTTTTTTTTGTTTCTATCGAGACGCCCTTGTTTTTACCCATTTCCGATTCTCCTCACGAACTGGGCTTGCGCACGAGCGATGCACCAGGTACTTCCGGTTTCTATTTCACTCCCTTTTGTCTTATATTGGCAAAGGTATCAACGGAATGTTCGGTTTTATTCCTGTATATGGATATCTATTTTGAAACGTCTGCTTTTAGTCATTATATTCAGGACTCATAATCATGTTTTAATGGTAATGTTTTCAATAATTTATTATTGTCTCTAATGAGTGCTATTTCTACAAAAAGCAAAAAAAAAAAAAAAAAAAGCAAAAAAAAAACAAAAACAAAACATAAAACACATAAAACATAAAACAATACTCTACTTACGAACATTCGGGTTACAAACATTCGGACATATGAACAGACGGCCATGTTAGTTAAAATTTTGTTCGCAATACTTGTACATTGCAAATTTTGAAGAGTATATCACACAAGTTTTTTTTTAATAAGGGAATTGTTTTTATTCCCTGATACTTCTAAAAACGACAGTTTTACTAAAATTTTAATAATAATAATAAAGTTTCTGTTTTAATTTTAGGGATATCGAACAAGAAGCACTTGGGGAAGGGCATATCACACAAGATTAATTTAAAAAAAACTTTTGCCAACTTCAAACCGCTCACATCGGCTCTCCCAACGTGATTAAAGTAAAAAATTGTCAAAATCAAAACAAACAAAAACAAACAATAAAAAGAAATGAAAAAAAAAAAACCCAAACAAACAAACAAAAAAAAAAACAAAAACAAAACAAAACAAAACAAAACAGAGCAAAACCAAAATGAAAGAACAATTAGACTTAAGGAGGTGGCTTACTTTTTAACGCCTTCAAACCACTTAAAAAGTTATTTGTCGATAAAAACTCCTTCAAACCGCTAAAAAATCTATTCTAAAGTAGGGGAGGGTAAAATATTTACATTTACTTGTCACGAAAATATTTGGGGGTGCAAAATATCGCTTTCATATCGCATTAACTTTTCAGGAAAAAACTCCACCAAACAGCTAGGGAGTTCATAAGTAGCACGGGTCGGATTTTCAATAGGCACTGCTTAGCGTTTTTTGGGGGAAGGAGGCCAGGACACATTTATATGATTATGCACCAAAATGTTGGCTCATTTTCAATCTAAAAACGAATTAAAATTATTTAAATCCATTATCAAAGGTCATATTTTTTTTAGTTGAAAAGTAGTAACATAATGGGCAACTGTAAAAAAAAAAAATTAAAATTACATAATTAATTTTTTTAAATACACTTTTAAACAATTGAATTTGTCCCAAAAGGCGTTCTTACTGTTAATGACCCTAAAAAACTGTCGCGTAATATTTTTTAAGAAAAATCAAAGCTGAAGCCGACTCTTTTTATTTGCTTCCAGTCATTTATTATAGTCTGTTGTAAATAAATGAGAACAATCGTTAGTAAAAAAAAAAAAAATTGAATATATAAAAATTCGGAAAACATGTCTGATTAAACATGATTATTAAACTTACTTAAAAAAATAGATTAGATAAATCTTTGATTAAAAATATTTCATGTTGAGGTAGTTACTGAGTTTTTCTAGATATTTAAAAATTATGAAATTTTATTCAAATGAGCAAACGTTGACTCCCCTCACACTTTAAGGGAAAAAAGTTTTCTTCCAAGCGACAGTTGTATCATTGCTACTCTACGACTGCACCACTTGGACACTAACAAATCACCCAGAGAATAAACTAGATGGGAACTGCACAAGAATGCAGTATGTAATTTTAAACAAGTTGTGGAAGCAAAACCCCACGAGAAAGCAACTGTATAGCCACTTACCATTTATCACACAAACCATCCAAATAAGATGAACAAGACATGATGGACACTGCTGGAGTATCAAGGACAAACACGTGACATTTTTCTATGGAAACCAGCACACAGGCACGCCCCTGTGGACCATTGAGCAAAGATGTACATTAACCAACTCTGTGTAGATACTGGATTCTGTAAAGAGGACCTCTATGATTAAAATCCTAATTACCTGTAATTAGAAATTAACTAAATCAACTGAAAATGTTTACTCCAGTTTAAATAACTTATTTGGACAGTTTGAGAAAACTTTAAATTAGCGAAATAATATTATCACGTGATTTTTCCAACAATCTAACCCGGGTTCAATGGGTGACCCAATGGGTCGCGTTTTTTTCTAGTATATATATATATATATATATATATATATATATATATATATATATATATATATAACCCCTCAATACGAGCAGGATGCGATACAAGGTCAATTTTTTAAGCTGAGTTTAACAGGTTTGAATTCAGAGTTTTCCTTCTCTTATTCTTTTCACCACATTTTTTAAATCTTATTAATTAATTAATTAATTAATTAATTAATTTTCTGTGCGTGTTCACGTGACTATGATCCACTCGGAAGTTTAAAAAAAATACATCGATGGTATCGTATTTATACGGCAGTGAATGTTTTGCGTTGTTAGCCACCCTGGTTATATAACCAAGGTTAAAGAGCCCAGTATTCCCTACTATTTAACTATTGGTGGAGGGAGAGTAAATGGATGCATACCTTTCTCAATGATATTAGCGCTATACGAAATGCAAACAGTCTCGTCCACTATCTGAACTCGGTCAACGAGTCCATTTCCCACGACTCTAACAATAATTTGATGCATATAAGTTTTTGTTGGTCGGCCAACACTGGTGTTCATCTTATCGTGTATTGATGATTGTGTTAGGTAAGATAAGATCAACAGGGGATCAAATGGGAGACTAACAATACAAAACATTCACTGCAGTATAAAATACGATACCATCGATGTGGATCGTAGTCACGTGAATACGCACAGAAAATAAATAAATAAATAAATTGATAGATGAATGAGATAAAAAAAAATGTGGTGAAAAGAATAAGAGCATATGCTCAGATCACGCAATCAATACCCTCGTTTCTTTTGGGACTTTTCGAAAATAGCCCAGTGATAAATTTTTTGAAAGAAAATAAAAGGTTAATGATTAATGATTTCTTTTTCTTTTTTTTTTTTTACAATATACAGAGCTAAGCCGCCTGTTTGTTTCGTTCTTCAGCGGCAGGGCGCCATATTGGAATATTGGCTAGAGACAGAGTCGAATATGGAGATTTTAACTTATATTCCTTTCTCTTTTATGTGGTCTAATATCAATTTATTTCAGATGTATTGGTTGTGATCCAAAAATATCGGAGCCTTTAATTATACGAAGGTTAAATTATATGGCTGTTTTTTTTCCAGTTTTTGTTGTTGTTTAGGTCTTTTGTATTCTAACCCTTCTTATCTTATTATAATGGAGATTCAATATCTGCCTCCACTGTAACCAAAACGGTGTAACAATACCCTCAGGTATTGCGTAAGTTTATCAATGAATATTTAATCTATAGTCAAAATCATAAATACATAGATGAATCTAATTTTTTAACGATGTTTCTATGAAAATTTGAGTTAGATTTGCCTCGAAACATGTTATTAGTGCATTTAAAATTCTGCAATGTGTCTTATATATCACTAAGAAATAGAGGTTTACATGATATATAGTGTGGTTAATTTGCAGACCGGTTTTAACAAAACCAGGTTTAATAAATAATCACTTGGTGTTATTGATCTCTAATATTATTTTTTTATCCTCCAACGTATTAAAATCCATTATATGAATGATTTTATATAGAAAGAAACCAATCAAAATATTACTAGAATAAGTGTAATCTTTTTATATACATTACGCCCAGAGGACGCATATTCTTACTAGTTTTTATAAATACTTGTCTTCTAAACTGGTTGATTGTGGGTTGTCTATCTGCTATCTGGACATCTGGGCTGCCTTCTCTCTGTTCTTCTAATCATCCTTCTTGGGATTTCTTGGGACTTCTCATCTTTGTGTCCGTTGCTGTTTTTTTAAAAATACGAACACAAGACTTGATATTGTTTTAGACGTCTTTATTCAACCCAAGTAAGAACAAGATGTGCGGAGAAATGGCCTACAAAAGGAAGACGCCATTTGAATCTGTTCTGTTCGGTAACTTAGTCAAAACTGGCTTTCTAGCTATCTTTCTATTCTCACGCTTAACTCTGACCAGTTAGAGACCAGCTACAAGGTTTGTAAAAGTCCTGTCAAATACTTACACGGTTTTTGCAATCTAACTACTCTCAACTACTCCCCCTTCAGCTATCCAACTACTCTCCATCCAGCTATGGGTAAATATTGGAGAAGACTGGGCTCTTTAACCTTGACTAAGTAACCAGTCTAAGAGAAGGAAAACTCTGAATTCAAATCTGTTGAACTCCGCTTAAGAAATTGCCCTTCTGTCGCATGCTGCTCGATCGGAGGAGTTGGTAAATATATATGTCTGTTTTTCCGCCCATCATTCAGAATTGCCGTTGTTTTAAATTTCTACGCCACCGTACATAATTTATAGACAACCTATCAATTATGTAACATTGTGAATTTTCCTCGGCAAGAAATCCACTGCCTAAAGATAAGTTTTATAGGTGAACATGAAAATTGCTTGACATGTTTTGTCACTTTTAATGGACCGACCAAAGATTGACTTATAAAGTATTTACAAGCACAGAAGTAACTTCCGAGTGTCCCAATTTACGAAATTTCCAAATTACTAGCTGTCACTCGTTCTTTTTTTTCTTTTTGTTGAGAGCTAAAATTTGAGGTACAATCGAGCTTCAGATACACTTATGTTAATAAGTTCACTAAAACATCTCAGTTTCTTGTTTTATTTCACCAAAGAAAAATATTATTCATAAAAAAATAAACATTAAAATATATTACAGCACACAATTTATTACATTCTATTTTATCATGTTTTTATATAATACACTGCTATTTTTCTTATTAAAATAAAACGTAACAAAAGAATTTAGGGTGGACATGTAAGCCAATGCTTGAAAGCCAATGCTTGAAATGTTTAACGGACCGACCAACGAAAGATTTACTAATAAAGAATTTAAAGGTACAGTGGTACCTTAACTTACGAGCTTAATTCGTCCAACTCGTAACTCGATTTACTCGTATATCAAATCATTTTTTTCATTGAAATAAACTAAAATGCCATTAATTCGTTCCAGCCCTTACTAAAACAATTATCTTTGTACTTATAAAAAACAAACAAACAAGACAAATAGCACTGTGTTATATAAAACATAATAAAATAGAATGTAATGCATTATTTTTTAAGAATAACATTTTCTTTGGCGTAATACATTTGGAAATTAAAATGTTTTTAGTGAACTTATTAATATAAGCGTATCTGAAACTCGATCATATCTCAGATTTTAGCTCACAATATAAAGCAAAAAATCCACCGAGTGACAGCTTGTAACTTGGAAAACTCGTAAATTGAGGCACTCTGAACTCAAGCTACCAATATTTTCACATTCTTATAACCATTATAGGCATTAATATATGTATTATAACTGACAATTTGCATATAGTCGCACAATTTATATGAGTATATAAAATGGAATCAAATCCGACAGTTTAAGATAAAGATAAAGAAAATCAATAGTATGAATTGGGCTAACAAACGCCAGTTTCGACTTTATGATGTTTATAAAATGTAATCCAAATGAAATTATTAAAAAAAAAAGAATTAAAACAATAGTAGAAGGCACTGTATAAAACATTCATCTTCTTTAGAGCACTTTTTTTTGTTGAATGATGAAAGGGAATTTAAGGGCTGACACTAGAACTTCAACAAACGCTCACGTTCTAAGATGGAATATCTTTTAAAACTTTATATGAAAAACGTATTTTAGTTAAGAAATAATGTACATTTTATTATTTTTAAACCTAAAAGTTTAAAAATCGATGGGAAAAACTCTCACAAAGTTTGAAAATAAAGATCTATAAAAAAGTTATTTAAAAATAATCCAACGACGAAACCGAATATAAATAGGAGTCCGCAATATTCAAAAAGAACATGACACGAACCGGGATTACACACACACACACACACACACACACACACACACATACATATATATATATATATATATATATATATATATATATATAATATATAAACATAAACAAGACAATATAAGTAAGCTTTGGATTTGAAAATAGGTGAGATCATTTGATACAGTCACTAAATACTTCTTTAATAGGATCGTTAGTTACTTTTAAGATAGAAAATATTTTTAAAAAAGTAAAAGATTATAAAGAAATGAAATAGCACACACGAACGCACTTTAAGAGGAATACCTACCTAGCACCACTCCACGGGAATGCTTGTTTCCTGAGGGGGGGGGGTCTCTACATTCAACCGATCTTGTGTCCCATTCCAGCACCGGAGGAAAGGGTGAATAAATTCTTTAATAAATATGTGTTTGAGTTGAATTCAACTTGATTGCTCGTGTGCGCTTGGCCTTGTTTCATACTAAATGTGCATGTATGTGTTATGTAAAAGTCTTGGCTGATGAGTACAAATTCGGCAATGGGTTTATGATCTCGAGGTCAACATCTGTGAGAAGTCGAGTGGACAACGGATGCTGTGACTGACAGGCTGGAGGTCATAGGTCATCTTTAAGTGAGAGAACCGAATGATTTCTTTTTTCAAAAATCTGCACACTGGTCGGTTGAAGGGTTTGTCACGTGATAAGTGAGACAGAGTTGTGAAGTGGTTGGTTCTCAGACGCCGAGCAGAAAGGTCACATTAAGGCCACTCTCAACCCCATGGGCTCTGCGATCAACGAAATGACTTATAAAAAAAAGAATCACAGCATAAAAACGAATATCCACTACAAAAGAACCGGCTCGAAAATACCAAGAAATAAAGTGGGAGATTAAAGCTTTAAAGAATACGTGTTTGTTAACACTTTCACCATCACTATGAAAAACGACGATCAATGGTTTTCGGGTTCTGTACAAAAGACAACTTGACACACCCGAAAATGTAACAGCGTCATACTAATTTAAGACTTTGTGTCACTTCTTCGTTGCCATTACTCCCATATCCACACAAAGTTGTAGTTCTAGTAACTGTTATGGTCCTATCTATGGGTCAAATAGATGTTTTAAAATCATTCGTATTAGATAGGAATCCTTAAAACCATTCACCCGTGTGCAAACAGATTATTATTAAATAGAAATAATAATGTTTGAAAGTATTAGTATTAAGAAGAGTTCCATGAAGTAATGATTGTATACAAAGTTTTTTTTATAAAATAAATAAATAAATAAATTAGAATAGATAAAATAAAAAGACTGAATTCAACAATTCAAACCAGTGAGATTTGACAAAAACAAACCAGCCAGCCAACCAACCAACCAATCTATCTAAATATCTATTGATGTAAGACAGTAATAAACATATTGTATATTTCTTTGAATACATCAACGGTAGTTAGCTTTATAGTACTGTATTTCCCAGTAAAAAAAGGTTGTATATATTTGTTCACAAAAATCTGGCTTCAACTTTAAATAACCCAATAGAGTTTGCAGTAAAACCTATCTATCTATATATCGATCTATCTATTTGTTAATCTTCTAATCTTCTTCTTCTCTCTCTCTCTCTCTCTCTCTCTCTCTCTCTCTCTCTCTCTAATATATATATATATATATATATATATATATATATCTTATTATAATGGAGATTGTGTGTTTTTCTGTCTGTAACCGAAACTATATTCCTACTCAAGTCAAAATTCTCTTAATTATTGACATCACATTCTCCATGATTTTATTTTTATCTAAACCTCAATTATTAATAAAATTGTCTTACATTATTAATACTATTACTTATGTCTCCATACTGACTACATGCAATTATATTTATATATACAACAAAATAGCGGTTTACAGTGTGAACGGGAAAGCTAATTTGCATATTAATATTAAAAAATCGAATTTAATAAATATGTGCTTAGTATTATTGATTTCTACCTGTTTGGTTTTATTTTAATGAATATAAGCAAAAATCTCTTCAATGAATCTTAAATGAAATCCATTAACAAGATAAAATAACTGTCATTTTATTCTTTACTTCCTCTTATAACTAAATACTTAAATTAGAAAAAATAACAATGAAAGACGAGAGTGATGGAAGAGTAAGTTTCAGTTGTTCCATTTTTTATTATGCTCCCTCTGTTTCAAATCTTTTATTATACTCCCTCTGTTTCAAATCTTTTTATCTGTATTCTTATTTAGTTTCAGTAGCCTTTCTAATTTAATACAATATTTTATTACATTAAAACTTAAATACTTGCACCCGGAGGGTGCATAAATTTGCTAGTATATATAATGGAGATTCAGTCTCTTTTTGTCTGTAACCGAAACTACTTCACTGCTTTCTTCACAGTCATTAAAAAATCTATGAAAAATCAATTAAGAGTAAGATTTTCACGAAAAGTTTGATACTTATTCACCTTTAGATGAATTTATGTTTAAAATAATCTTTTTCCAAAAAATATATTGGGGGAAATATGTTTTTTACTTGGTCGACTCCCCCTTATTTCATTTTATGAAATCAGAACAAAATATATTTTTACTCGTACGATTTTTAATTTGTTCTATAAAGATAACAATCTGAATAATTAATTCAGAAATTTCTAAAAAGATTTTGTAGGTCCTTACTGTCGTAAAACAAAACAAATATCTCAGTGGAGTGGATTGAATATGATGCTTTTTAAGTAAGTTAATTTTTACAACGCCCAGAAGGTGTTTTTTGCTAGTATATATAATGTATTCAACTATCTATTTATATATATTTATTCTTAACTATCTATCTATCTATCTATCTATCAGTCTTTATATCTTTATTCTTATCTACCTATCTATCTATATCTATATCTATCTATCTCTATATACATATATATATGTATATGTATACACACACATATATATATATATATATATATATATATATATATATATATTATATATCTTATCTTATCTATCTATCTATCTATCTATCAATATATATATATATATATATATATATATATATATATATATATATATATATATATATTTGTGTGTGTGTATCATTTTTCTTATCTATCAGTCTATCTATCTACCTATCTAAAAGATTTCCATTCACTTATTTGTTATTTCTCTGCATAAAACTGGTCTCAACTCTATTCTTTCATTTATTTCATTTATATCTAAAAAAAAAAAAGGAAAAAAAAAAGATGATTAAAACCGGCAATGCCAAAATATGCATTGATTTTTTTCAGCCACCCCCTCCCGTTATTAAACGTTAAGCGTCTTTATGCACATAACCCAGCGATGAAAATAAATACGCTGTGTTGGCAGCCGACCACATTGCAAATTGTGCAACTAGCAGAAAGTTATTTATATTTTGAATGTAGAATTTTTTTTGCGGAATAGACGGTGTGATTTCCCCATATCCTTTCATGGAAGTTTTTTTTTTATCGAATACAAAATGCTGAAGATTTATTTATGAAAGCTTAGCTTGGTTTGGCACAGTGACAGAGGTCTATGGAGCACCCAGCACAGTAATTATGATTTTGTAGGAGGAGGCATGGTTGTTATTTACTCGTTTTAGTTCAACAAACTTTAAAGCATAAGAATTGAATTCACTAACAATGGTCTACTAGCGTCACTCACTAACCATTATACCACACGAAGCACCCAAGAAGAAGCATAGTTCACAGTAACTCTCATGCCGATTTAATTCGTTAGCAAAAGTTTATGGTTTAAATGACGGTAAATGTATCCCTTTTTGTTTTTTAAAATTGAAATAGATCACTATTTAGGCCTGAGTCTATTCTAGTTGTGACCAGGTTTGAATTCAGAGTTTCTCTACTATTAGACTGGTTGCCTAATCAAGGTTAAAGAGCCCAGTCTGCCCTACTATTTACCCATAGCTGGAGCACCGGGAGTAACATACACTCGTGTATAATACATAAATATTGACTACCTACCCAGTTTAATCTCGTTTCTTCCCCCTCCACTCGCAAAGAATCAAAATTCTCATCCTAACCCACCATAAAACTGACGGTCTGATCTATGACACCCAATACCACCTTCCTCCATATCATCCCCATGCAATAAATCAAACTCTCTCCTAACCAAGAATTTTACCCACTTCTCCCCCCCCCAGTCCCAACAAGCACCTATCAACCTCCTCTTCTCATCTCCCCACACAAGCCACCATCCACTGAACCCCCTCCACTTTATATGACGTTATTCTCATTTCAATCAAATCCTCCCTAACTCCCTACCCCTCAATTCCATCACTAACTCACTTTCTCTTCTATAAACACAAATGTACGTATTTTGCTTTGAATAAAGTCAGACTGAGGATTTTCTTTGCGTCAGAAGGACGAAATATTTCTCTCCCACTTGGACTTGTTTGAGTCATTATATTTGTTCACATTTCCTTTTACCTCACCTCATACTGTGGGATTTTACTATCTTCATATACACACACACACACACACACACACACACACACACACACATATTATATATATATATATATATATATATATATATATGAGAAGAAAAATGGATATATATATATGTTTGAGTCATTATATTTGTTCCCTTTTCCTTTTACTTCACCTCATACTGTCGGATTTCACTTCAATACTCCTATCTTCATATATATATATATATATATATATATATATACATATATATATACACACACACACCACACATATATATATATATATATATATATATATATATATAGAAGAAAAAATGGATATATATATATGTATACATATATACAATACATGCATGTATATACATACATATATATAATAGAGATAGATATATATACTCATTAGACAAACCGACAAAGAAGAATACGTTGACCAAATAACAACATCATATATATATATATATATATATATATATATATATATATATATATATATATATATATATATATATATATATATATATATATGTACGTATATATGTATGTGTATTTATAAGCATAATTTAGAATATGTAGACTTTGGTGAAAGCTGCAAAAAGAAATAATCGAGTCTCGCAGGAAGTTTTTTAGGCCGACCTTTTGTGCGCATTTCCTAAAAAATCTGTTGATATAAGATAAATATTCAAGAGTAGAAGACCAGATTTGTTAATTAAAGAAGCGACTTAAAAAAAAGAAAAGAAAATCTTATTGATTTCTGGTGAATAGAACGACTGACAACATTTCTATGTAATTTGCTGGTTGAACCTCTCACGTACACCAAAAGAAGACTGAGATGTCAGCGAAAAACATGCCTAATTGAATATATATCTTTGTACACGGAGACAGATGTCAATATATTATTTTGATTTTTCAGACTGTTGCCTGGTCTTTTATCATGATATATAAAAACACAGTTTGTTCAAAATTATATTACTCTATTACACAAAAATCCAATGGGTTCATAGAATTAATTCTTGAAATCTGCTTTGATAGTTATTTCCTATTCGAGGAGAATTATCTTTAAAAAAATGTCCTCCATAATTAGAAATGCCATTTATTATTTTGAAAGTTTCAATTAGATCACCTCTCATTCTTTTTCTAATAAAGTAGTTCATCCTAATCTCTCATTAAGATTACTACTCTGTCCTATTATCTATCAAAATAGAAAATTTATCTAATATGTTCCTTGTAATTGTAATGTTTTACTATCTTTTATTTTGTTTGTCACTCTTCTTTGTATTCCCCCCTATCTCAATATTACACTTCGATTTTTATGTATGTAAGCATAGGCCAATTTATTTTTATCTTTCTTCCTCATTTCATTAACATTTAGATAATTGGAACTGTAAATTCAATTAATTTTATACCCCCTTTTCCGATACTAACTCTTTTGTTAGAAGTTTCGTTGTTTCTGGTTTATATATTCAAAATCCGGTTTCACTTTAACTTATATTTCAATGCATGATCAGATTTACCCAAATGGAAATATTTAACTTACAGCTCCTATTAAACATTCATTATTTGAGAAAAAAACACCGACCTAATACACCTTTCTCTAATCTATTTCCCATTGGTTTATATCTTATATATCCTTCTATAAACCAATATAATCCTTTTGTTATAAACAAATCAAAGTATTCGTTTGCCAATCTACAATGATGACTAATTGAATTTACAGCATGCATTACTAACCCATTTATCCAGTCTATATCAGGTAAATTGAAATCTCCAACCATCATAATATTTTGATTTATCCGCTGTAAAAGGTCCCTTATACAATTGTTTATAATCGACTTCTTTACTTAAATTTGGAAATTGGCCTATATATATATATATATATATATATATATATATATATATATATATATATAATCAGAGATGAAATATTATGGAGTTAATATTCCGTAACTGAAGTTTCGGATTTGTAATCGTCCCCCCCCCCCACACATATATATATATATATATATATATATATATATATGGAGCATTCCATTTTTATTATAAAGAAAGTAAGGAAAGTAAAAAGAGATGATACTCAGAAAAAATATAACAAGAAAGAAAGAAAAAAGAGATTAGGGGGAAGATGGATAGATAGAGATTGATAGATAGATAGATAGAAAGAGATTGATAGATGGAGAGAGAGAGAGAGAGAGAGGGGGGGAGAGAGAGTGTGTGTGTGTGTGTGTGTGTGTGTGTGAGAGAGAGAGAGAGAGAGAGAGAGAGAGAGAGAGAGAGAGAGAGAGAGAGAGATAATGCTAGTCTGTTTCAATTGAACATAATGAAAAGATGAAAAGAAGGAAAGAAAGAAAAGAGTGAGAGAGAGTTAAATCAAGATTACTATACTTTTTACATATTGAACACTGCAATAGCTCCTGAGTAGACATATCAAACGTTATAATAAATAAATTATCATACTGCGGTATATCCAAAGTTTGTATTATTTTTCCTATCTTCCAATTTGAAATTTGGTATTGCTCTTTCCGCTACTTTTACATTTTCTTCAGATAAATGTGTTCTGTAATACAAATTATTTCATATTTCTTAGCAAGCAATTTTATTTTCTCTTGTTTTGTTTCTTAACGAATTAGCATTCGGGTGCAATATTTGAAAATCTTGTCCGTTTTTCTTTGCCCATTTAAATTTTCATTTACGTTGGTAGCTTTTCCATTGTTTTGAATTTAAGTTATATTATTTTGAATATGTTCTTTTTGTTTTTCTTACTTATTTCTCCTCTCCTTTCTTATTCGAATGCAACATCTCTTTTAGTTCTGGTTAAATCTAGATATGAATTCATATATTTTCTTCGCCATCATTTTCGATTTTCCTTCCAAATTTATACTTGTGTAGAAATTTTGCTTCTTCTTCTCGTCATAGTATCCATTATTAGTATGTTTTTATTTAAATCTCCAGACGTACCGTACCTATAATATCCCTATTTGATATTTCTTTATCTTTATCAATTGAATAAAGAACAATTTCATCTAAATTTCTTCTTCTTCTTCTTCTTCTTCTTCTTCTTCTTCTTCTTCTTCTTCTTCTTCTTCTTCTTCTTTAAAAATTATAATCTCTCTGTCTCTCTCTCTCTATATATATATATATCTTATTATAATGGAGATTGTGTGTTTTTCTGTCTGTAACCGAAACTATATTCCTACTAAAGTCACAATTCTCTTAGTTATTGACATCACATTCTCCATGATTTTATTTTTATTTAAACCTCAATTATTAATAAAATTGTATTACATTATTAATACGGTTAACTATGTCTACATACTGACAACATGCAATTATATTTATATATACAACAAAATAGCGGTTTACAGTGTGAATGGGAAAGCTAATTTGCATATTAATATTAAAAAATCGAATTTAATAAATATGTGCTTAGTATTATTGATTTCTAACTGTTTGGTTTTATTTTAATGAATATAAGCAAAAATCTCTTCAATGAATCTTAAATGAAATCCATTAACAAGATAAAATAATATCATTTTATTCTTTACTTCCTCTTATAACTAAATACTTAAATTAGAAAAAATAACAATGAAAGACGAGAGTGATGGAAGAGTAAGTTTCAGTTGTTCCATTTTTTTATTATACTCCCTCTGTTTCAAATCTTTTATTATACTCCCTCTGTTTCGAATCTTTTTATCTGTATTCTTATTTAGTTTCATTAGCCTTTCTAATTTAATGCAATATTTTATTACATTAAAACTTAAATACTTGCACCCGGAGGGTGCATATATTTGCTAGTATATATAATTTTTGTTTCTCCTGACCATCATTTAGAGAAAGTCACTTAGCAGCGAAATCCTCAGTTATGCAACTACTTCGCTTCGAGTCTGTATCTTAACTGGCTTTTAGAATCTAACTAAATTCCAGACCTTAACACGTGACATCTCTCACCCAATTAGAGTGCAGCCACCCTTAAAATCGATTTAATCTCAGCTCCTTAGATTCCTACGCTGGAAACAAATGATCCATGACCCATGACTGTCATCCAAAATCCCCATCGCATTTACATGTGATTGACCCGGCGTCACATTTCCCTTGTAAACTTTTGTACCAAAACTACGTATCAGGCTTTAGATTTATTGGTGCAATCTAGATGAAAAATAACGAGGAACTTTTAATGTAGATCACGACAATAAATCCAAAGCCTGATACGCGGTTTAGATAGGATTTTAGATCAGAATATTTAATTATATATTGTTCGATGTCTGTAATTGATATTCATGGTTAGAGGAAGAATTGAAACGACCCAGATCACAGCAGTATTAAAATCACCGAGGGTACTTAGAAGGGTCCCGGAGATCTGAGGAAACTTGGTGATTCTCAAACTCTAAAAAGAAAAAAAAACAACAAAAAACAAAAAAACAAAGATCCCCCCCCAAAAAAAAACATTATAGATGGTATGAAAAACTCAAAAGGAGCAATAATAATAATAATAATAATAATAATAATAATAGATAAGACACAACGGAATAGCACGTGTAGAATGTGTGGGGAAAAAGAAAAAACTGTCAATCACATAATAAGCGAATGCAGTAAACTCGCACAAAGAGAGTACAAGACTAGACACGACTGGGTGGGAAAGGTGATTCACTGGGAACTGTGCAAGAAATGCAATTTTTACCATTCAACTAAATGGTATATGCAAAAGCCTGAATCTGTCCTGGAGAATGAGACGCACAAAATTCACTGGAACTTTAAGGTACAGACGGATTACCTAATCCCGGCCAGGAGACCAGACCTAGTTTTGATTGGCAAGAAGACTTGTCATCTTGTGAAAATGAAAGTGAGCAAAAAGATCGACAAATACTTGGACCTTGTTAGAGAACTGAGAAAACTGTGGAACATGAGGGTGAAGGTCGTGCCAATTGTAATTGGGGAACGATCCCCAGGGGTCTGGAAAAGAGTCTGGATGAATTGGAAATCAGAGGAAGAATCGAGACCATCCAGACTACAGCATTGTTGCAATCGGCTGGAATACTCAGAAGAGTCCTGGAGACCTGTGCAGATTTGTTGTCAATCAGCCTCCTGTGAACTACCAGCTACGACAGGTGTGAAAAACTCGAATGAAGTGAAATAATAATAATAATGCAGTTCCAGCGGATCACAGGATGAAGACGAAGGAAAACGAAAAGATAGACAAATACCTGGACCTTGCCAGAGAACTGAAAAAGCTGTGGAATATGAAGGTTAAAGTAATACCAATTGTAGTTGGTGCACTTGGAACGGTCCAAAAAAACTTGGAAAAAAGACTGAACGATCTGGAAATCAGAGGAAGAATTGAGACCACCCAGACTACTGCATTGCTGCAATCGGCTAGAATACTCAGAAGTGTCCTGGAGACCCGAGGAGACTTTTTATCACTCAGACTCCAGTGAAATACCATCAGCTAATGCTGGTGTGAAAAACTAATAATAATAATAATAATAATAATAATAATAATAATAATAATAATAATAACGAGAAAAGATCTTGTCATCCAGTGAATTTTGCCGTTCAGGCGGACTACAGGAAAAGGAAAAAATCTCTCTTCAATATTGTTGTATCGTTGAAGTGAAATGATATACAGAAGAAATTGAGTACTTAATATATTTATTCAGCATTAGTATCCGTTGCCAACGGATTCATACAAAAACACAGAACAATAAGTTACAAACAATTAACAAGGCAAACTTGCAAGAAATAGAGGAGAGTCAAATGCTGTATAGCCAAACGCAGTATGATCAGTCCGAATATTATTAATCCACTTTAATCGTAGAGTATTTAAGGCTATGAGCCAGTCCATCAGGTAGAGTGTTGAAGAAGTGCTAGCTACTCAATTATATATAGCCGTTACCCGTCTGTCGCTGTTTACAGATTTGAGATCTCTGTTGATTGTAAAAACATAACCCCGTAAAGTATGTATCAATTAATTATCCACCCCAGACTGACAGCCGCTGTGGCCGCAAGAGTAAGGAACTTTGCAGACGAAAATTCTCTCGGGTTTCGATCCCGGCTAGAGGTAGCTGTTAAAAGGTCGAGCCGCACTGATGAGAAGTAAACTTCGAAACACGTACCTGTGGATGACTGATATATATATTATATATATATATATATATATATGTGTGTGTGTGTGTGTGTAATAGAAGAGCTGTACCTGTAGTTTTCTTTTACAAGGATAACTTTGGCATTAAATAATCTCCGAAGATTTATATACCATTAAACAAGGAAACCAAACGAAACCAAACGAAACCTAAATCTTTCTATGTGTGTGTTTGTGTGCGCGTGTGCATCTGTGTGTGTGTGACTGTGTGTTTAGTGATTTTCTTTCACATCTTCCATCGCGCAATGCGTACACATTCTCCCCATTCAATAAATGCCATTAGTGAAGCTACATAAACATTTGCATATATATTGTATATAATTACTGGATTTCTCCGATTCCTGTTTAAAATAACTGTCTTCGAGTGCATGAAAGTCGCTAGAATTTATGAACGGAACTGAACTGGAATGCCAATTACTGTCATGTGTATTGCACTGTTCTTTCTAAGAAATAAACTCGGTTATATATATATATATATATATATATATATATATATATATATATATATATCATCCACATACAGTGCTGTTTCGACGTATCACGTCTCATCAGTGCGTTTAGACATGCAGGTTGCTTCAGGCCGGGATCGAAACTCGACTAATTTGTCATCAGAGTTCTTATCTCCAGTCCATCTATGTGACCTACTTTAGGCCGCTTAGAGCGCTATATATATATATATATATATATATATATATATATATATATATATATATATGTATATATATATGATGATATTTTAATAAAAAAGGTGAATATTGCATAAGGAGTAGACAATAACAATCACTTATTTTTCAAAGAAATTAGTAGGGATGGTTCCTTTCTTGTCTCAGAAGACTGTCAACATGATCTTCTTTACTGACCACTGCACCTGGAACTGTTTCTTTACTGGAGAATCAGTGTATTTCTACTTTTTGTCTTAGGCCCGTAGTGGTAAACCCATGTTTACTCCATTTCTAATCTTTTTTTTATTTAAAAAAAATTTTTTTTTTTTACTTAAGTGCAAGCTATTGTTCTCCCTTTTAAGCGAAGTTTAACAGGTTTGAATTGAAGGTAGGCAACACAGTCTGCCCTATTAACTATCCATAGCTGAATGAAAAATGGTTGGTTGCATACTTTTCCTAAGAGTATTAGCGCTATGTGAAATGCAAGCAACTTCCTCCAAGGTTTGAACTCGGTTTGCCAGTTCTACGATGGTAATCATTACACGACGAGCACCTTATCATTGTGATTGTGGGTACATATGCTGCATTCAGTCATTGGAAAATGAAACAATTGCCGATTTTGTGTCTATCGGCTGGTCACGTCAAGCTCTAGCGCCTATATGATTGTCCCGACCGTATTTCTCAATTACCCTTATGACAAGCCCCATAACCCTTTTTATCATATATGTGATAGAAGGCTGTGGTTATATGTTTTAGTATAACGCTTTTTATATAACGCTAAACTGTATCTAGTGGTGACGTTCTAATTCCAGAGCTCTAGTAAGTGTAGAGTACCCCATCATTACTATTACTCCCTGGTCCACTCTGGCCCGGAGTGTTAGTACCTGTTAAAGTCCCATCTATGGGTTAAATAGATAAAAATGAGTTTTACAAAAATGTGTTTAAAAATGAATTTAACATTTTTTTGAATACCCAACAAGAATGAATCAAGCAAACGTTTTTGTCATAAAATAACCCAACAAGGGTTGAAATGCCGTAAAATCCAACAACCAACCAACCAACCAACCAACCAGCAAACCAACTTTCAAACCAAATTTCTTATTTTTTATAACTAGACATCTCATATTGTTAGAACCATAATAAAGTTTACCCATATGTTAACTATTTACTTGTGGCACACGACCAGAAGCATTGGGAACCGTGAATGAAACGTAAATCTTTACCTAATACAGGACACCCTCCAGTGAGTTTTTTCATTGTTCAAAGCACCTCTCAAAAGACCTGTTTTGATATAGCATGAAGCTTCACCATCGTTTTTCTTTTAATGTCCTACAAATCATCCACGGTTACCCTCGAAAGGAATTTCAGCTTCAGAATCAATAATCTTGGTCTTTACGGTTTACGGAGGGTACTGCACTTGCATAATGCTGTGTTTCGCCAAAAACTGCCGATCAAAAAGTATCGGAACTTTGTTTTATAATAAAGATATAAAGAAAAATATAACACTGACACCTGTTGACTTCGTCTATAACAGTGGTTATCAACTGGGGGCCATATAGCTCCTGGGGATTATATAACTTTTTTTTTGTTCAGACAAGGCAAAAAATATTCAATCATCCTCCTCCTCCTCCTCCTCCTCCTCCTCATCATCATCATCATCATCATCATCATCATCATCATCATCATCATCGTGTTGCTCTAGTAGCGTGGATATCCATGACAATCTCTCTACAACCGTCCCTATCATTCATTGCTCTTGGAGGGTCCTCTGTGCAGCATCCAGTATCCACGAATACTATAGGATTTTTAAGCATCGAATGGCTAGTGGGAGAGTCCAGCAGAGTAAAATAGGAATCAAATGAGTCCTTAGGTACCTCTAGTCTAAACATCTATATATCATCACTTTATTATGTAAGTTCCTCGGTTGGGCACATATTTGCATTTAAGTCTTAAATTTAAACTTTAAAGATTTAACAACATTTAAAGCTTCAGTCTCGATGCTTTTTTATCATAACATATACGAAATAGAATTGTAAAATCTGATGAAATAGACCTGCAAAATCTTGTAATATAGAATTGTAAAATCTTTCATAGAATACTTGTAAAATCTTGTAAAATAGACTTGTATGAAATAGGCTAGTAAAACAGTTGAAATTAAACTTAAAAAAATAAAAAAAAGTTTAAATTTAAAAAATTTAACAAAATTTAAAGCTTCAGTCTCGATACTTTTTGAACATATAGGAAATAGACTTGTAAAATCTTGTAATATAGAATTGTACGAAATAGGCTGGTAAAACACTTAAATTTAAACTTTAAAAAATTAACAAACTTTAAAACTTCAGTCTCGATACAGTCTCGATGAAATAGACTTGTAAAATCTTGTAATATAGAATTGTACGAAATAGGCTGGTAAAACACTTAAATTTAAACTTTAAAAAATGAACAAACTTTAAAACTTCAGTCTCGACACAGTCTCAATGAAATAGACCTGTAAAATCTTGTAATATAGAATTGTACGAAATAGGCTGGTAAAACACTTAAATTTAAACTTTAAAAAATTAACAAACTTTAAAACTTCAGTCTCGACACAGTCTCAATGAAATAGACCTGTAAAATCTTGTAAGATAGATTTGTACGAAATAGGTTTGGAGAACAATCGAGATACATCCTGATATTTCGTCATTTTTTTATGCTTTTCTATATTACAAATTCCAAACGTCCATTACTGAATATGGTAAAGAGTTCTTGCAATTTCCTACTCATAATTTCTTAAGCTGAGCGCTAAGTGGCGTTTATATTTCATATAAAAGCTCAATGACCGACTTGGCTGGTTTGTAAAAAATGAATATGCAAATAAAATAAAAGATTTTGACATTTCTCTCATGTTTATATAAAAAAGAAACTGAGAAGATATTTCCATGTAGAATTACACGACAATTCAGTGTTAATGTACGTTGCAAAGATACTTTACATATTGAGAAGGTTTTTTTTTTCTGGATTTGTTTTTACAAGGCTGAATTACGCAGTAAATCAGTTCTTCTTTTCTTTGAGGTCTTCCATAGAATAACAAACACACACACACACACACACACACACACACACACACACACACACACATATATATATATATATATATTGTAAGGAGAAGTAATTCAGTATTCGTCTCATCTTTCTAATCTAATAACGACGTGATAAAAACAAAATTAAAAAATTAAAAAGAAATGGCGCCCCCCCAAAAAAAACAACAACGAACAAATAAACAACAAGAACAAGAACAAGAACAAGAAGAACAAGAACAACACAAATAAAGAAATAAGCTGAAAATCCAGTGAATATTTCATGATAAAATGCTTCATTCATGACACAAGGTCAATATTTTTACGCGGACCAGTTGTTTTGAATTCAGAGTTTTCCTTCTCCTAGACTGTCGAAAGAACCCCAGTCGGTCCTATCGTCTTATATCACTTGTAGATGAAAAAAAGAGGATGCAATTTCGAGTACTTACGAAGAGCGATGGTCGATATGGAGAGAGATGGAGAGAGAGAGAGAGAGAGAGAGAGAGAGAGAGAGAGAGAGAGAGAGAGAGAGAGAGAGATCTTGATGGTGATGGTAAGTAGGAGTTTGAAGAGGAGGAAAAATATTGGCATTCACTCGTCTACAAGATACGATGACGTAGTGTCCAAAAACCAAGTGGAACAACGTAGCCTGGGTGGGTTAATATCGACCATGGAACAGGTAGTGCTAGTTTGCATAGTACTAGTAACAGGTCAGAAAGAAGATCTGTCTTCTGAACTGACTTCAGGAAAAATATAAGTATCACATTAAAACACATGTATAAAGCGTTTTAAGTGTAAAGAAAAAGATTATTAGTTTTCTGAGAGTCTCTTAGTAAAAATGTTTTAAAAGAATCCTTTATTTCCTTAACCTGTAGTAAATATTGAACACAACTATATGAAAAAAAACCCCTGATATCTGATCAAGTATATTCCAATACTTTGCACTTACAATCAAAGTCTCTAGAAATCGCATCCCCCTTACTAGATCACCTCCATTGACCGCAGCTGATCTCGATATTCAATATAGGTTTGGTTTGGTTTATTTTGTTTTACGGCATATCAGCCTCGGTGGGTCGTTTAATGCCGACAAAGTTTTGAAATAAATTAATTCTTAATGGATACTCAATTTTTTTTATCAACATATTTTTCTATTTAACTCATAGATCGGAACCCTACCAGGTACTACCACTCCAGTCAGAGAGTACCAGGGAGTAATGGTGATAAAGGGGTGCTCCACTTTTCCCAAACCTCCAGAACCGGAACCTCACCATTAGATAGAGTTTAACATCAATCCCAGGACCTGAAGAAACCCAGCACCGCCTTCTAGCACCCATGTGATAAAAAGGGTTGGGGTTGCCATAAAGGCAATAGGGTCGGGACAATCTTATAGGTACTAGGGGGTCAATATATGACGGACAATATTGAAACAGGAGGTCAATTTAATATTCATGCAAGAAATCAAGAATCGAAAACGTTTTTGTTTCGCTAGTCACGTCAAGCCCTAGCACCTATATGTTTGTCCCAACCCTATTGCCCTAATGGAAACACACAACTTGACGATTTTGTGTAATGTGACGTTAAAAGTGACGTAGTTTCGGTTGCAGACAAATTGAGACCGAATCTCCATTATTGATAGTTTTGTTTGTTCTTCTTGGTGTGTCTAACTATTCATGTTTTGATTATTTACCTGTCGTAGTCAGGTACTTCAACTAGTTTCTATTTATTCTCTATATAACCGTATTTGAGTAGCGTTAACTTTCTTTTTGTTTCTTTTCTTTTAGGATCTTTCGAAAGACACGATGCTTGAGGCAAGCAACGGGAAATCTATACTTGCAATCACAGTGTTTTCCTACGCATTACGATTCTTCAAGGAACACGCCCTCCAAGAGTTGTCCGACCAATCGGGCGTGAAGATTGTAAACGATGATGTCCGATGGGTGATCACAGTTCCGGCTATTTGGAAGGCTCCGGCTAAACAATTTATGAGACAAGCTGCTTATCAGGTAAAGCATTGTGTTTGTGTGTTGTGTGTGTGTGTGTGTGTGTGTGTGTGTGTGTGCCTGCGGAATGGGGAAGGTTTGTGCGGATGTTTCATTTTAAAACAAAAAATATTGGAATTAATACAAACAATGATTGTTAGTAAATTTGAAGTTTTATTTTTGTTTATTAGGATTTAAAGATGTAGATTTACAATCTGCGTTGGGTCTGGCCAATTTACGTTATTTGAAATCAAACAAAGAATCCAGCTGGATGGAATCGGTCACTGGACAAATTAATCGCGTGATCCCAGCCTTTCTGACAGCCAGCCACGAGGGACCCTAGAAAAATCTTAGACGAACCTGTGACGAGAATTCTTAACCACACCAGCCATTCACCCCTAAAATAATGTTTAATAAGTAAATTTCAACTTGTTACCCCAGTATGAATACTGACCGTTAAAAGAATATGTTTTAGCAATTCATATGCACAATATATAAAAGTTATTTGAATTTATCTTTTTACTTTGTTTTTACTTTCTTACGACTCATGTGGGGAGAAAATATAGTTTCCCATATCACTACGTTAGGAAAGACATATCAGCTAAATGGAATGGCCTGCAAACAGTCCGGATCTTAATCCGACCAGAAATTCATAGCGACCCCACCAAAAAAAAAAAACAAAACAAAAACCCCCCAAAAAAAACAAGAAAAAAAAACAAACAAAAGAATAAAAAATTGGTCCATGATAAAGTTCCAACGCGCAATGCTGATTTGTCAAGCCCTATTAGAGAAATTGAGTTCATGCCTTTCTCTAAAGCATTATAGTGAATTAGACACAAACAGTCTCTGTCGGAATCTTTAACTCGTCTTGTCGCTTCCATTATCCGTGCCCGTGTAACCATTACGCTCGTCGTACATCTTAGTAGCGATGAGTAGTAATAAAGTCTGCAGAGTAGCCTATTGTTGATACCAGCCGAACAAAGAGGGAGTCTGTCCCCTTTTCGCTAGTGCTAGACCGGAGAGATTGTTTTTTTTGTTCAGGTAGAGCGCCACACCTACCGTCAGCTGCTTTACCGCTCAGATTATATTACCGAAGCAGTGCTTCTCATATGCAGAGTTGGCGAGGACCGGTATCAAACCCCGAACCTTGTAATTTCTAGGCGAACGCTTTATAGAGAAAAAAATACTAGTTAAAGATTAATAACAATTTTCAACAAATATTTTAAAACAACCTCTAAGAACTCTTAAAACATAAGAACTTTTCTTTTCTATTGTTTTTCCTTCTTTCTAAGCAGATCCTTCGTTTATTTCAATTGAGCTTTATGAATAATGCAATTTTCTCTTGATGAGAAAAACATCCACATACACATGTCAAAAGCAGCAGACACAGTTGATGCATACGTTCATATGTATATGCAGATGGCCATATCCAATTACTGGAAACTGGAGAAAAATTAAATCGTCGTAAATTGAAGAAAATACTTGGACGTTATTGTCTACTCATGCGCAATGAACAAATTCTTGACATAAATATTTTGCATCTAATAGAAAGGAGATGATTTGAAGTTGTCATTTAGTTAGCTTAAGACAAGACGAGGATCGATTGAATCATTAATAAAGGCATATAAACTTGTGTAGGGTTATTTTATGCCTAGAGGTCTTTTCCATAAGAAAAGCTAAATATATATGTCATAAGGGTATAAATCAATCTTTATAATTAAAAAAAATTATTAAAGAAATAAAACAAATTAATCTATACATATATAAAAGACAGCTGTATGTATGTATGTATGTATGTATGTCCGGAGAAATGGATTTGCCAGAGAACGTTTATATGCCGATGATGCTGACCTGGTTACACACTTTCCGGAAGAAATGCTCTATGCTTCTGAAACCTGGACCGGAAGAAATGCAGTCGGTCATGGACCACTTTACCTGCTTTAGTCTGACAGTTAGCATAAAAAAAGCAAAGTCATGTACACTCCAGTTGCTGGTGATCCTTACGGAAAACCTGGCATTTTTGTCTATGGGAATCGTCTTGAAGTTGTCAAGGAGTTTGTCTACCTTGGTACTTTATCTATTGATAGTTCTCTTGATGCGGAAATCAAACAGAGAATAAGCAGGGCATCTGGGGTCTTTGGTAAGCTAGAAGACAGGGTCTGATCCGATGGTGATTTAACTCTTGCAACTAAAGTGTATGTGTATTAAGCATGTGTGTTGTCATCCTTGCTCTATGCTTCTGAAACCTGGACGTTATATCAATCTCATATGAGGCAGATTGAAAGATTCCACCAGCACTGCTTTAGACATCCATGGTCTGAAGTGGGAAAGCCATGTTCCAGATACGGCTGTCTTGACCAAAGCCCAAACAACTAGCATTGCTGCAATTGTAACGAGGAATCAGATGCGTTGAGCGGGTCATCTTGTTTGGCTTGATGACTCTAGACTACCAAAACAGCTTTTTGGGGCAAAAGACCACAATACAAAAAAAAAAAAGAAAAAAAAAAGAAAACGGTTTCGAGATAGTGTGAAGAAGTGTCTAGTGTACTTTGGTATTCCCGTCGATAACTGGGAGTCCCTAACATCTGATCGTGTGCAATGGAGGGCTGCGGTATACAGGGGTGCAGAACTGTTTGAAGCTGCAAGGTTGGACCGGACAAAACTCAGGAGAGCGTGCTGAAAACGTGAAACTCTGCCGGACAATTCTGGTGATGTGTAGATCTGTGAGGAGTGTAACCGGGTCCTGTTGTCAAAGGCAGGCTTGGTCAATCACATGAAATCACATGAGAGATACCCGACTGCAATTGTTGTCTCTACCATGCCACACTCTGATTTCCAGCATGATCCCCTACATAAGGACAGTGATGAATATACAACACCTGTCGACTCGGTCAACACCGATCGTTATGTGTGCCAGAAATGTTCTAAGATATGCAAGACCTTGGCAGGATTGAAAAGTCATGAACAAGCCCACAAACGGACAATGAATAAAGGAGCGGCAGTCACCTGACAAGACGTTGCGATCAATGTATGTCCGGAGGAAACTACGTAAATAAAACAATTAACTAAGTAAATAACTAAGTAAATATATATAGACATTAAATATCACCGGTTCTTGCTTTTTGTGCATAAATTATGCAAATTTGACTTATATTCGAAAATATCTAAAAATCAAAATATGCATAGAAATAGTACTGAAATTCTACTTTAAAATGTCTATTTGTACATCTCAAAAGTAAACAAATCAATACACCAGTTTTTTCTCCTTCTCCTCTACCCAGACGATGCTGAGTAGCCACTTCTAGTAAAGGATAAAGCATAATAAAAAGCAAATAAAAAACAAATAAAAGAAAAATACAAACGGGAATATATAAAGAATAAAAGATAATAAGACAAATATATAGAAAAATGATTTTTATTAATCTATATATAAATATAGACAAGTGATTTATTTTTAACTTTTTAAATCCCGAGCAACGCCGGGTACCCTGCTATTAGAAAAAAAATAGGCAATTTATATTCAGTTTTATTAAGCCTCGTTTTCTAACTCTTTAGAATCTTTAGGAACAGTTGTTTTTTTTTCAAAAAGTATTTTTTGTGTTTGTTTTTATCCTTTCTTAAGTGACATTTTGCAGAATCCTTATTATAAAATAATGATGTGATTAAAAAAAGGCATAAAAAGGGGGAGGCAACCATTTTCGAGACAAAATCACGATTGAAAGAATAAAAAATTCGTAGCCAAAGATTACCGGGAAACTAGGCCCATTTAGAGAATATTCGAAGCGGCTACCCAGCGTCACCTAGGTAGGGGGGGGGGTGATGAAAACCCTGGTGTATTGATTTGTTTACTTTTAAGATTTACAAATGCTGGACATTTTTAAGTAGAATTTTAATTCTATTTCTATGTATATTCTAATGTTTGAATATCTTTGGATATAAATGAAATATTCATAATCTTTGCACAAAAGCTAGTCTCACAGATCCGTTATTACTGAATAACGAGTTCGTTCCTCACTGGATGCCCCATACTTGTAACCTTGTGGCGAACCCGTTGGGTAAAACGGGGTCCAATCGTGGTGTAATGGTTAGGAGGATAGTCTGGCAAAACCATTACAACTGAATACGAGTTCGTCCCTCGTTGGATGCCCAATATTTGCGACCTTGAATAACATCCAACCCGAAACAAACAGGCTGGGTAAATAACAGCAAACGCTTACCAGCAGAAGTTATACAAAGACATCCTTTTCGTGGATTTTGGTTGGTTGGTCTATTGATTTTAACGGCATATCAACCCGGCTGTAATATAAACAAATACATCGACCTTGCCAGAAAACTGAGAAAATTGTGGAACATGAAGGTGAAGGTCGTACCAATTGTAATTATTACCATTGGAACGGTCTCCAAAGGTCTGGAAAAGAGTCTGGATGAACTAGAAATCAGAGGAAGAATCAAGACCATCCAAACTACAACATTGTTAAGATCGGTTAGGATACTCATAAGAGTCCCGGAGACCCGAGGAGACTTGCTGTCACTAAGCCTCCAGTGAACCACCAGCTTAGGCGTATGTGAAAAAACTTTCATAATAATCTCGAAGATAATAAGATTGGTTGATAATGTTAAAAAACTAAAATGGTGATTATTTGATCTCATATTTTAGGCAAGTAACGAAGTATTTATTTGGTATTATTAGCGTGCTGTCATCAAGGATGCCTATTGTATTTGAAGGGCAAAAAGAAACGTAGAAATCTCCTCAAGCCAAAGATTCAAGCAGGATCTCTTTTGAGGATTCGTTAAACCTGATAAGAAGATATATTTAATGTTGTAAGACTTTCATTCTCGAATTGCATGTTGTCCAATTACACCTACACACTCAAGCATAGATCAAATTACCCTACCTGTGCAATGCATGCGATTCGGTAGTGAATGCCCTACCGACTGAGCTAAACAGTTCCTTTTTTTTTTAGATAGAAATACTTAATATCTTATAGTTATTTACTAAGCTTAGCTTAGATACGACACAAGGCCATAAGTATGGGGAACCCAATGAGAATCGAACTCACTAATAATGGTTTGCTAATCCAGCTTGCTAACCATGACACCACGCAATGTGCCCTGGGTGCAAGAACTCTTAAGAATCAACAACAGAAAATGTGATTATTATAGAATAAATCAATAAAACAGTGATTTTAAAAAGTAATTGATGAATAAAATTTTGGCATTAGACAAGCCTCAAGAAATCCACAGGAACCCTCCAACACCAAAAGTAGGCACTTATCTATCTTCATTTTTTAAAAACAATCTTCGATTAAATCTAAAAAAAATTTTCTTAAAATATTGTGAAATTCAAAAATGACCGACAATTGCACATTGTACTAAGTTGATCAAAAATATTTTCCATTCAGTTTGGGGACACGCATTTATTCTTCCACCAACGGTCGCTACTACCTGTATAGAGAGAGAGAGAGAGAGAGAGAGAGAGAGAGAGAGAGACTAAACCAAACAACTCTCCTAAGGATTTACTCTTAAAATCTTACAAAGATTTTTCTTTTCTGCCGTTTATCATGCCTGGTAGTCACCTAAAATGTCATCCATTTTGTAAAGATTTGTCTCGGTCTTTTCTTCTTGGATCCTTTTCTGCGTTGAGTTATCTACATATCTATCCTGTCATACTGTCGTGTTTCTTTCATTTCCATGTAATAAATGTATCCATAAAGACTTTATTGTGATAGATAAGGTTCTGTGACGGGGAAAGGCGCATGCGTACAAAAAACTGATTTGCTACAGAAGAAAAGGAAAAAAAAGGTTTGTGAATATTTCCAATCTCATCAGAAATTGATGAATGAATTTACTTCAAAAGTTGTAAAAAGACACTACAACAAAACTTAGCAAAATAAAAACAGCATAATAATAGATTGACTTTTATGCGAATATCTCAATAATTCTCCATGACATTTAGATAAACACTAAAAAAGAAAAGAAAAGAAAGTTTGGTGGCCGAATGGGTCAAAATTTACAGTTAGGTCAAAATGTCTCGGAGTTTGACATTTCAGTTGTTATTTCCCCAAATAACCTTTCGAATTGTAAGTACAAACACTTTCTCAGTATTTAAACAAAAGTCGTTCAAGTATTCTATCTGACTAGAATGTATAGGTTCATATTTTACCCTATTTTACCAACCCATCTGCACGCGTAGGATGTTAACCAAAATCAATTTCTCAAGCGGAGTTTAACAGGTTTCAATTCAGTTTTCCTTCTCCTAAAATTGGTTGCCTAACCAAGTTTAAAGAGCACAGTCTGTCCAACTATTTACCCTTAGCGAGAGGCAGAATAATTGGATGCATGCATTTCCCTAGGGTATTAGAACTGTGTGAAAATGCAAACAGCCTAAACAGGCATATTAACCATCGTGGGTTATTTAATATCAAAATCCATTCTTTTAGAAGAACAGCAGAGGTACTATTTAACCCATAGCGGGAGGGATAAGGGAATCCATACCTTTGCTAAGGGTGCTAGTTCGAAAGTGAATAGAATAGCGCCACTGGAGTTCGAACTCGCTTACTCCGATGTCACAGTCTAGCATGTCAACCATTACGCTACGGAGACTCAAATTCAGTCTAAAATGTTCAATCTAATTAAAAAACGTGGAGCAACAACAAGAATATGGCGGATGAAATATAGGGAAATACGCCAAGTAGATAATATGTTTGCTGCCATTTGGCATACGGAGACTAGTCAGACTATTTTTATTTTCTTAATATCAGTTTTATACCTACTACTGTGTTTATCGACCTAATTTCGATCCCTTGTAAAATCCATCGATCCACAGAGGCCGGTGTCAGCCAATCTGGTGATACTCGCATTAGAAAATCATAATCGATGACGATATAGTTACGCAAACGTTTAGAAAATATGCATACTATGAACGTATATCACAGTATATATATATATATATATATATATATATATATATATATATATATATATATATATATATATATATATATATAGGAGCGACTTTAATAGACTTTCACCGACAGCATAACGCAATGATTATCTGTTTACAGATTTGGTCTCTCTGGTGATCGTAAAGTATATACACAGATGTATGTATTTAAAACAGTTAAAACACCGCTCCTTAAACAGTAGCTGGCAATGGCCCCGAGGTTAACGGATCGGACTGGCGTAAAGTCAGTCGGGGTTCGCTTCTGGTCGGAGTTAGTTGTTGTGTCTAGCCACACTGGAGAGACTTGAAACGCCGAAACACGTGTCTGTGGATGATATATATATATATATATATATATATATATATATAGGGTGTTCGGGATAAATTTGACATACTTATACTTAGGTTATTTTTCTCCGTTGGTTGGAGGTTGGAGGTATTGACGTATACTACGCATCATTTAAAAGCTTGGACCCTTCTTCATTCATATACGTGATGACAGTTAGAATGGATGACTGGAACCCACCTGAATCATGGAAGAGAATAACTTGTATCATGATGATCTGCGCCGGCCATCAAAATAAGGAGATTATGGTTGCTGCTCACTGCTCCCTGACCACAATAAAACAATCAGGCATAAACTGGAGAATTGCAATGGAGACTACGAGGCTGTGGCTAGAAGAAAGCAACATAACAGACGATCTGAATGCGTTCGTACAGCAGAATTCCTCGAAAATTTGCAGTAAAAAGTGTTGGAGGACCCTCAGATTCCTACGTGGAGTTGCTAAACACTGTAGTCAAACCCTGGATTACAAGTGTAGCCAATGGTATGCCATATGTATGGCAGCAGGATTCGACCTCTGTGCCACCTCTGGGAAAAATAAAAAATGGTTGTCGGCAAAGATCTGATTGCGTTCGTACAGTAGAATTCCTCGAAAATCTGCAGAAAAAAGTGTTGGAGGACCCTGGCATTGGAATTCGAGCTTTGTCATGTGAATTGAATGTTTCAGCCTCTACCATGAAGCTTGCACTTAATGAAGACCTTCGCTACTACTCATACAAGCGTCGCAGAGGTCAACTGCTCCAAAAAAAGGTCCGTAAATGCGAAGTAACTTCTAAGCCAAGTGAAACATCCTGCTAAACTACAAACAATCTGTTTCTTTTCCGATGAGAAATACTTTTGCCAAGATCAAAAGCACAACACGCAGAATAACAGAGGACTCTCCTCGTGTCACGCAGCCTAAATTTCCCCAAAATGTGATGCTTTTCGGTGTGTGTCCACTGAGGATGATGTGATGCCTCCGCATTTTTTCAGAGAAGGTATCAGGTTGAATTCAGATGCCTATGTGGAGTTGCTAAACGCTGTAGTCAATCCCTGGATAACAAGGAATTACTCAGTTAGATTTGGCACCATTTCGTATATTCTCAAAACAAATATTTTTGTGAGATTAAAATAAAACAATTTTGAATAATGCGGTGTTTACATTTATATAAAAAATCACTATATCTATTGAATGAGCCCCGAATATACACACAAAGAAAAAGGTAGTGTTTGTCGTGAAATGGTTATCGTCGAAGGAAATGGACCCGACTAGACGAGTTCAAATCCTAGATGAGGCTTTTTGCATTTTCCATAGCACTAATACCTTTGGAAAGATTCCAACTATTCTGGCTCTAACTATGGGTGAATAGGCTAGACTGGGCTCTTCAGGTGTGGGTAAATAGTAGGTAGACTGGGCTCTTTAACTTTGAGATGGAAAACCGGTCTAGGAGAAGGAAAACTCTGAATTCAAATCTATTAAAATTGGCTTGAAAATTGACCTTGTGTCACATCCTGCTTGTGGGGAGAGGTTGGATAAATACATACGCATAGAGTAGAAAATATAGCACCACTAATATAAAATGTGGCTAAGAAGGAATCTTTTTTTTGTTTTGTTATTTACGATATAAATTTTGCTTAGTCTGGTACATAGGCTTCAGATTGGTTTTCAATGAGTCGTCACCCATTTAAGTACTGAACGAGAAAATTGTTGCTTAACTTCAGTAATCTTTTGTGAACGTGACTTGACCATAAGCCAAGAATCGGATTCTTATTTAGTGATGTTGGTAACTTTTACACTTGAGTGCTAGTAATTATCTTTGTTTCTTTCTAGGCGGGTATCGCTTCCTCTCTGAACCCAGAACAGCTAATCATATCTTTGGAACCGGAAGCAGCTTCAGTATACTGCCGGAAGTTGAGGCTCTACCAATTGATTCCTGAGAGCCCAGTCGTGCATCCTCTGACGTCACCCAACAAGAAAAGCCCGGAAATTCTGAACATGGATCTTGCCTGCTCCAATCTCAGCCATGGTAAATATTTTTGCCGTTTATTTTTCACTTTAAGATAATAACAAAGTGATGGTCTTATTTACTTGGTGGTTGAAACGGTAGTGAGTTTGTATCCGGTGCCAATAACTGGTAAACAAGTAATATTTTCAAACCTTCGAATTCGAATGTTTATCTTAAAAACAAGTTAAAGATGGGAGATTGGCGATATACAATCTTTCTACTGAAGCATAGTCACTGATGGCTGGTCAGGACAAGACAGATCTCCTTTCTTACTTGTTACTAGTACCATGTAAACTAGTTCTACCTATTCCATGGTCGGGTTGTCCGCGACTAAACTGGCACACCTATCAGACACGCTTCGGCTTGTCTGGCGAGGTGTGTGTGTGGACGCCCAGTATCACAAAAAAACAGAGCTGTCAAAGGGCGGATGAGCTCCAGGGGAGCCAACGGCATCCACACTGATAGTAGTAGAATTACTACTCAATTAAATTCCAAAAAGGGGTAGATGGAGCTCCTTAGCCTTGAACGGCAATCTATCAAGACAAGAAGAATCTGTTAAAAAACCTCCACTGTCTCATCCAAGAAAAGGCTGGTGGGGGGATTCGAAATCAAATCTGGAGCTGGAGTCCCTAAGGTGGTGTGATGTTGAACTTCAGCGCTATTCACCAACTCATGCGCCACTATCGTTGCCAAACTGCAACGTTTTCTTTTGCCTTTCCCTTGATCCACAACGACAATGTAGAGAGAGGGGATCTACCGCTTGGGCAAAAGCTGATCCGACATATTAACCCACCCAGGCTACGAGGTTCCACGTTTTTGTTTTGGATACTATGTTATCGTCCCTTGTAGACGGATGGATGTCAAATATGTTGGTGATGGATAATCGTCAGGGGTGACGGTGTGACCTCGTTGCTTTATTCTGCTCGTCCAATCTCTGGGGCCGTGGAAGTAGGAAGAAATGGCCAACAAACACAACATATTGGCCGGCTTCTTTGTTTTTTCTGCTAAATACTACTCTTATTATTTCTTATACCTAATCTTCTCTTGTCTGCTTCTTCTACTACTAATGGCCAGTAACTTCTCGGTTTGATGTTTACCTAGTTGAGGGCATCGTTAAGTTGGGGACATCTTCGGGTCATCGGATGTTGCATCTATTTCCATATTCATCTTAATTTGTTCGTATTAAGGAACACGGAGACTGAGATAGGCTTTTCGGTACAAAAGCTGAATAGCGCGCAAGGGATATTATCATTAGAATCGCATTTTATCTATAAATAACATTAGATTACGGAAACTCCCGAAGTAGCCTACCCTAACTCTAACCCTAATCCTAACACTAACCCTAGCGTCTCAAAGGTTTCGGGTATTTCCGTGAAATGTTATGAAATGCTTTTTATACGTAATCTCTTGCGCGCTATTTTTCATTAGTATTAGTTTTTCATTTTTTTATTCTTCCGAAATCCCAACTAAACCGCGCGGTGGCCAATAGTTCATATATATATATATATATATATATGGATATGAGTAGGATGTGAGACAACATCAATTTCTTAGAGTTAAACAGGTTTGAATTCAGAGCTTTCCTTCTCATAGACTGGTGGCCCAACCAAGATTAAAGAGCCCATTCTGCCCAAATATTTACCCATAGCTGAAAATAATTAAATTCATACCTTTACGAAGGGTATTAGCGCTAAGTGAAATGCAAACAGCCTCGTCCAGGATTTGAGCTCGTCTCGTCGTGTCCGTTTCCTAAAACGGTAACCATTACACCACGCGCCTCCACATAGTCCATATACGTCTGTCCAGTGAGATGCTAGGGACTAATTTTACTTAACTTTGAATCTTTTCCCACGTGTTGGGTAGTCACTTGACTAAACCAACCAATGAGAGAACTGCTAATAGGTCAACTAGAGGTGAAAGAGAGTCTATCCTACTTATATGAACATCTGTATGTTCTTACATTTAACCGTTAATGTTAAATTATACACTTTATTAGAAAATGAATAATCAATCAATCCATTATGTAAAACTTATAGGAATCAACAGTTCTAGAATATTTAATTCTTTCCTCGTACCCCAACCACCAAAAGAGAGAGAAAAAAAAGAAGCAGAATAACAAAAACCGCCCTATTATAGTGTTCACAGCACATTCCATCACACTTCTTCCTCGGCGCACTGTCGGCTAGGACTGTAGACAAAACCAATTGCACCTCAGCAAAATCCCCCAATAGAGCCATCTGGTGGCCATGGGGGGGGGCGGCCCGTCATGCTTAAGGAATCCTGGTTGAGCAGTTCATGACATGCAACACTCCACTTTGGCCCTTAGGCTAGACGAACGGTCAGAGAAGCCCCTTCTGATGAATTGGCTGATCATGTCAATCCTGAGCATCTATATGATTGTCCCAAACCTATTGTCTTTATGGGAACCCAAACCTTTTTTTATCACATATGCGCTAGAAGGCAGTGTCTGATGGTCAAAGTATTCTGGATATGACGTTAAACTGAATCTCATAGTGAAGTTCCAATTCTGGAATGTAGAGTACCTCTTCATCGTCATTACTCGCAGGTTAACCTGAACATGGATGGTAATACCTGTTGGGATCCCATCTATGGGTTGAATAGAAAAAATAATTTAAAAAAGTTGAGTTTAAAAAAAAATTCAATACCCATCAAAAATAAATAAACAAAATATCTTTGACATAAAATGACCCAACAAATGTTGGTATACCGTAAAATACAAAGCACCAACCAACCAACCAACCAACTTCTTCTTCGGGTAGGTGACATCTTCCCCCCCCCCATCACCGCTTAAACAACCGATCGCTTATGAGCTCTGCAAGACTAGGTTAACAATGCTATATCGAACATATCTTATTACAACTAGCTCACTGGATTTACAATCTTACACTACCTTATGACAATGGATTCTTTTCAAATAATCTACGAGAAACGCACCGAAAGTAAAATCTCTTATTCATTTAAATGGAAACTAAAACAGATACAGGGAAAACCACAACATCGTTGTGGCGCTTAATATAACGTTTAGTGTCGCCGAAAATGGAGACGGTGACCCGAGTTCAAATCCTGGACGAAGCTGTTTCCGTTTCACTTCGCGCTGATTATCTTGGAAAAGATATGAATCCATCTCTTCTCTCCCACCCCAGCTACGGGTGAATTGTAGAACAGATGGATTTTTAGCTTTCTACACCACGAGAGTTACATAATAGTTTGATTCATGATACATATGTATCTGTTTAATTGTCTTTTAATACCAATTAACTAAGTCTAAATGCTTTTGTCTGTTTTGCATGTAAATTCATTTCTTAGTTATGTCTCTTTTTGCTACACTTTCTATGCATGTGTGATTTATATATATATATATATATATATATATATATATATATAATATATATATATATATATAACCGATAAAAATATCAAATTATGAACACTAATATCAAATTATGAATACTAAAAGTCCTTTACTTTAAGTTTCACGTGGTGTGCACAATTATCCGAAGGAAATTTGGAACCCTACACGAAAATTGAAATATCGGAGTTCTAGTGTTCGTAATTTGACATTTTCTCGGTTGTATACCTTTTTTCTTGTAAACTTTTAAAACTTGCATTTCTCTTCATTTCTATCTCTCTCAAGATATATATATATATATATATATATATATATATATATATATATATGAATGTATGCGTGTGTGTGTGTGTGTGTGTGTGTGTGTGCGTGTGTAATATGATATCATATGAGATATACAGTGTGTTTCAGAATTTATATAATTTCATAATCTAATAACTTGACCAATTCTCGTTCAAATGATCTCAAATTTTCATAGCATGTGTAGAAACAACTCAACACTCTTTGTTTAATTTTTTAAAAACTTTTCTTCTCCAGTGAATGGCATTTTCATACGCGAAGGGAAAAAACACATAAAACATAATTTCTAGTTGTTTCTACACAATGTTAACATTTGAGATCATTTGAATGAGAATTAGTCAAGTTATTTGATTACTAGCAGGACCTGTGGATATACCATAGTATGATGATAATGTAATTATTACAATTTGGTATGTTTACTTAAGAGCTATTGAAAATTGTTCAATGTATACAAATATAATAATCTTGATTTAACTCTCTCTCTCACCCTTTTCCTTCGTTTCATCATGTTCGATTGAAATAGATTAGCGTTATCGCTTCCGCGCGTTCACCTCTTATTTATATTTACCCTATGGTCCTTCTTTCGTTCTTTCTTTCTTTCTTATTATATTCTTCAGTCTAGCATGTCCCTTTCTTCTCTTTCTTTCTAATAAAAGGGAATATTCAATTATTTGGCTCAGGTGACGACACTCATAAGAAATAAAAAGTCAGCGGATAAGCAACACCAGATAATCAGGATTTGCATTTTTGCATTTCGTTTGGACGGTCTCATTTTTAACCAGAGGATGCTGCAAGATGATAACGGTCGTACAGTTTAAGGATCACTAGTATTAATATATAGATGAAATTATATCAATTTTCTGAAACCCCCTGTAAATGCTTATTTATATAGCATCGTTATGAATCTAATTAAAAATCCTTGACAATATCAGAATGTTATTATATTTATGGCGATTCTCTCAGATTCATATATTTTTTCTCAAGGAATGCGCTACATGGTCGTGGACTGCGGTGGAGGGACTGTCGACATCACTGTACACGAAATGGAAAAAGATGGCCTGTTAAGAGAATTATACAAGGCCACAGGAGGAGCATACGGTGGAACAGGTAAGGAGCAGTTCTTTCGTTTCTAAATCTCGAAGAGGGGGCGCTTTCTGTGACAAGATAGTTTTATGGTTACTTGTTGCATAGCATACTCATCTTGCGTCGCATCTTACGCACAGTGCAGTAGAGTAGAATACACCTGCATACCCGTGGTTGTACACAGTTTTACCTGTCTTCTTTACTTAGATACTTATCTTGTATTCCTTTAAACCTAACTTGGTCTTTAATCCTAGCTTGGACTGGTATCTATGTCTGGATGTTCTGGGCTGGTATCAGCCGGATTTCTCAATTAGTTGGATCTGTCTGTTTTTGGATCTGGTGGCTGTTCCTTAATCTTCTGTACTTGTGTTGTTTGTTCTTAGTAACAACACAAGACATTGGTTATTTTGAGCTCATATATATTTTCTTTTCTTCAGATACCAGATCCCAAACACGCGAGAATTTGGCCAATTGAATGAGAGCTGCCATTGCAGTCTGTCTCCCTCGACTTCCCATGGTTCGCACTCGCGAACGGAAGTGTAGGTCAAAACACAAGTCATAAAGTGCCAATCACTTTTCCTCCCATGTTTTTCCATTAACCGTTATCTTAAAATCTACGCTACTGTACATAATTAACAGGCTACTCATCAATTATGTGAAATAACTAAATGGAAGACCCGTAATTGAGGAAAATACCAGAGCATTCTGCATTGCGGATTGTTTCCCACCGGTCAGTGTCTCTGCGTGGTCTTGCAGCGGAGTATAACACGGTGAGTTCTTTTGTTGGCGTCAACTAACTTTTAACGAAAAAGGAGAGTGTAGAAGTTTATTTTTCTTTAGTTAACGTAAATGGTTTTGTTGAAAGGCAAAATGCAAAAATCAAAATATATAAGTTCTGATTTTACGTATTGTTTATAGATGGAAGAAAAGGTTACAGCCGTGACCTAAAAAGTTGACATGGCTGTCAAATCAATGATGGCAGCTTAGCACTTGTTAACCGTGTCACGATGACAGGAATAGATACAATTCTTTTTATAAAGTCCTCGCTCTGAATTGTAAACAGTCAGTCAGAGACCCAGTCAGTCGGAGTTTGGGTCGCCAGAAGGAAGTATGTCACATTGCCACGGGGAATTGCTGAAATAAGAAAATTGCCACTAGGAGAAATAGACTTTGCTGCTAAGAATACTTCCATAAAGAACTAAGTCCACATAAAACAAAACGCCAGCCAAAGCTCCTCATCGTGTCCTTTTCTATCCGATGTAGTGTGCAAAATGTACCCATTCAATATACATGAATGAAACCGTTATTGTTGTTAACGGTGTGTTATCTTATTTGCACTAATTTTTCAACCCGTCACAAAGACACTCCGACCATGTTGTAGCGATCCCAGTTCTACGGGCCAAAGAACATAGCGTGGGTGTAGAGAGCATCGAAAGAGCAGCTGACTGGAGACACATGTGGTAATCACAGTATATATATATATATATATATATATATATATATATATAAGTAAAGTCGGTGGAGTAGCCTATTGTTGGTATCAGCTAGACAGCGAGGGAGTCTATCCCCTTTTTAGTAATGCTCAACCAGGAACATTGTTTTTGCATTTGAGGTAAAGCATCATACTTACCATCAGCTCCGCGCTTTACCGCATAGATTCAAGCTGTGCTTCTCTTGCTTTGAGTTGACAAGAGCCGGTATTGAACTTGGCACTTTGTGGTTGCCCTACTGACTGTTTGATAGTTTGTTATATTTATAAGTAAGGTCAGTTACTAAGCGCCGTTGACTTCATATCTTCGCAATCCTAACTTCAACGACTAACAAGATAAAAAAAAATGGCGAATTCATTATAAATATAAAACTCTCTCAATAATAGACAATGTTTATATTTATATACTCAGTTTTTATTTTTATTTCCCCTTTGGAAAATATTTTACAATAGGAATCCATCGCAAATGATTTTATATATAGGAATACATTAGAATGATTTTTATAATAGGAATGCATTGCAAATGATTTTAGTATAAGAATACATTGTAAATGATCTTATTATAGGAATGCATCTGAAATGATTTTACCATAAAAAACTCATAGCAAATGATTTTTACTATAAGAATGCATCTGAAATGATTTTACTATAAGAATGCATTAAAATGATTTTACAATAGGAATGCACTGTAAATGATATTATTATAGGCATACATTGGACATAACTTTACTATAGTATTTCATTGCAAATAATTTTACAATATTAATGCATCTGAAATGAGTTTACTATTAGAATGCATTGCAAATGTTTTTATTATAGACATACATTGCACATAACTTTACTATAGGAATGCATTGCAAATGATTTTACGATAGGAATGCACTGTAAATGATTTTAATGTAGGCATGTATTCCAAATGAATTTATAATATGAATACACTGGAAATGATACTACTATAGGAATGTATTTTAAATTATTACTTTAGGAATGCACTGCAAATGATTTTAATATTGGAATGCATTGGACATAATTTTACTAGAGGAATGCACTGTGAATGGTTTTACAATTGGCATGCATTGTAAATGATTTTTCTATATGAATACGTTGCAAATGATTTTATTATAGGAATGCGCTGAAAATAATTTTACTATAGAAATAAATTGCAAAGGATTTTATGATAGGAATGCACTCGAAATAGTTTTACTATAGGAATACGTAGCAAAGGGTTTTACTATAGGAATGCATAGGAAATGATTTTATTATTGAAAAACATTACAAATAATTTTAGTATAGATATGTATTTCAAATTATTCTGCTATAGAAATGTATTAGAAATGATTTTACTATATGAATACACTGGAAATGATTTTAACATTGCTGCATTGGAAATTTTTTATTTTAGTAATACTTGAAGTAGAGTAGTACGTTTAGCACAGTAGCACATCTTGTGGATATATCCACGCCAGGTCACTAATATATACACAAATAAAGTTAGTAAGCTCGTCTCGTAGACTAATCACGAAAGTGTATTGAAGGAAAAGTACAAAATCTAGATAAATTAATAGGACGTGCAGCTTTAGCAAAAATAGTTTGTAAAGAGAGTAATTTTGATGAGTTATCATATTCATATCATCATACACGGTGCATAAAACTAAGTAGTTCGTGACTTGAATGTCGTTATTTCATCGGAAAGTTTTACAATCTTTTAAATATTTTTTAATAGAGTATACATATTTACCAACCCCTACAGGATGTGACACAAGGTCAATTTCTTAAGCGGAATTTAACAGTTTTGAATTCAGAGTTTTCCCTCTGCTAGACTGGTTGCCTAACCAAGGTTAAAGAGCCCAGTCTGTTTACTATTCACCCATACCTGGAGGAAGAAAACTTGTATTCATACCTTTCTGAAGGGTATTAGCACTGTGTGAAAGCAAACAGTCCGTCCAGAATAGAATAACTGTAGTGCTACTATTTAACCAAATCCAGTCTGCCCTACTATTCTACCTCCAGATATGGGTAGATTTACCCATACCTGGAGGTAGAATAGTTGGATTCATACCTTTCCCAATGGTATTAACGCTATGTGAAATGCAAACAGTCTCATCCATAATAGACGAACAGTAGTGGTACTATTTAACCATATCCAATTTTCCATACTATTTACCCATAGCTGGAGGAAGAATAGTTGAATTCATACCTTTCCCAATAGTATTAGTGCTATATGAAATGCAAACAGCGTCGTCCAGGTTTTGAACTTGTCTGCTGTGTCCATTTCTTACGACAGTAACCATCACACCATGCCTCTCCATACTCCATTATAAATATACAAAATGAAAAAGCAAAAGAAAATTCGAAGTTTCCTCATCTATATTTGATTTGCCTTCTAAAATCAAAATGAAGCAACGGAGTAAAGAGATATTTCAGATTATCCTGACGTCATGCAAATCCGTAGACCTTGTTGAGTGGATACAGATTTCGGATTATTCTGACGTCATTCTAATCCGGTGACATTGGTGAAATCATAAACATTTTCGACTATTCTGGTATCGTGCTAATCCACAGATCTTGCAGAGTGAATAAACATCTTATCTTATTTTGACGTCTTTCTAATTCAGAGACATTGTTGACGGATAAAGATTAGGGATTATTCTGACGTCATTCTAATAGAGAGTCATTGTTAAGGAATAAACATTTCAAAGTATAGAAGAGAAGATGGCTTGTCTCTGGGTATGAAGCGCGTTCATATATGCCTGGCATGCAGGAGTTGAAAATTCAGAAAGATGAACATGGCCGCTCCGCAGCCGTAATTAAGAAACATGATCTCAGAGCAAAAGGAATTGACAATATTAGATTTTTGTCGTATGCAAATTTCCCCGAGATCAGCCAGAAAATAAAAAAGTACGAGCGACAGAGCAAATATTTGTTTTTCGAACTCGGTATTGTGAGTGCGTCGTCGAAGACTGCTGAACAATTGTTGAAGATTGCTAGACTAGAACTTATTATACTTTTAATTTGAAATTGATTACTGATTCTATTTACCAACACGAAGTATACATGCAAATCTAACTATTTGAAAAAAAAAGCTTCCGTAATATACCGTTTTTACTAAATTCTTAAAAGTGTACAATATTTGAGTTTATTATTTAAATTTTTTTGACTGTCCCTCGTCATTATTGTATATACATAATGTTTGGCCGATGTGTCCTTCTGCAGGTGTTTCTTGTCGAACTCTGGATCCTTCTTGTCAAAATCGGGAGTCTTCATGTCGTAATCGGGAGCCTTCACAAAATTTCGAACCGAACCCTTTATTTAAACAATTGGGGTAGATTGTTCTCATTCCGTTAACCATGACCAAGAGTTAAGCTATGTTAAGTATTCTACGTTGTTTTCGCCAGGATTCAGGATTGAACCTGCAACAATCAGATAATTGTCATTTAGAATCTTATTACCTTAAAACTTATATCCATTACATAAAGTATTTATAGCTTACGGCCAAGTCACGCTGAAAGCACCAGTTCTACTTCGATCACCGAAGTTGAACAGTGATGAATCTGTTCAATACTTGGGTGACCACTTAAGCAATAGCTGGTATTGTAAGCAACCCGAATCCTTTGTTTTTTTTTTCTCAAAAGGACTTGATTCGACATTAAATAAAAAAAAGGCTGATATGCCATAAAGCAAGCCAACCAGCCAACCAGTATCCACACACTCCAGAGGTCCAGAACTGGGGCAAATACCACTTTATTCAATTTAATTTAATACCTAGCATACCCCCTTTTTAGATTGGTTTTACCCTCTACAGATGATACAGCAACAACGAATACTTTAAGTAACCCGAGTTCTTGATTCGACATTAATTGACCTGAGGAGGGTTGATAAACCGTAAAACCAACCAACCAACCAACCAACAACCAACCATGTATCTATTAATATGGAGATTCGGTCTGTAACGAAAACTCCATCACTGCTTACGCCACATTACCCAAATCCTCAATGCACAGAAAAAAAAAAACTTGTGTTATATACACTCAAAATTTGAATATGCCATCTAGAAGGTTCGTATTGTTTTAAAAACAAGTTTTAATAAATACATACCCGGCATTATATATTTATACATAGTTTGTTTATTTTAATATATATTTAAAGTTATCTAACGCATAGAGTTTTACGAGAAAATTCTTTACAAACAAGACATAGTCATTTTTCAGTATCAAGAGCTTGAATAAAAAGTTTACAAATAAACAAATACTACGATTTTGTGTAAAATTAAAAAGTATTCAAAATAATGATTTAATTAATAACCAATAGATGCTTGCAACATTTTATTTGAGGGTGGGGAGCGGAATTAAGTTTCCATTTCAAATTGTTTTATGTTTTTTTACTCCTTTAATAAATTTGATGATTTACTTACTTATGACACAACCCCCCTGACATTGAATTTTAACTCCCCACCCAGACAAAATCCTTCAAAAATTAATTTTTACACCGCTTAGAGGTATTTTTTTGCTAGTTTATAATTATTTCTATTTATTCAGTAGTATAAATAATTTTTTTTTCTCTCTCAGACTAACGCCTTTCTGTTGTTCTAACACCATCAGTCTTGTGATCACGCTCCAAGAAAGACTTTCCAATTTAGGTCAGACGAATCGGAACTTGGTGGACATTTCGTGACTGGCCGAAGAGATTAGAAGCCGTGAAGCGACTGATTATTCTGCCAATCATCTGTGGATTTCCTAAAGTGGATATCGGCAAAATTTGAATGGACTTTTAATGAGAAAACGTTGGCTTTCACCGAAAATCGCTGAAAATGTCAATGAAGTGTTTGTTAAGCACAAGGATAAAACAAAAAATACTATAGCATTCGATTTGTCCGCCACTTAACGGCGCATATCCAGTAGTATAATGGATATGAGATGGTTTAGGAAATTCCCCGTCTTTAGTATGCTCAACCAAGAACATGTTTTTGCATCTGAGGTAAAGCATCATACCTACCATCAGCTACGCGCTTTGCTGCATAGATTCAAGCTATGCTACTCTTGCTTTGAGTTGACAAGAGCCGGTATTGAACTTGGACCTTGTGGTTGCTCTACTGACTGTTTGATAATTTGTTATATTTATAGTGGTCAGTTACTAAGCGCCGTTGACTTCATATCTTCGCAATCCTAACTTCAACGACTATCAAGATTAAAGAGATGGCGAATTCATTATAAATATAAAACTCTCTCAATAATAGACAATGTTTATATTTATATACTCAGTTTTTATTTTTATTTCCCCTTTGGAAAAGATTTTACTATATGAATCCATCGCAAATGATTTTATATATAGGAATACATTAGAATGATTTTTATGATAGAAATGCATTGCAAATGATTTTAGTATAAGAATACATTGTAAATGATCTTATTATAGGAATGCATCTGAAATGATTTTACCATAAAAAACTCATAGCAAATGATTTTTACTATAAGAATGCATCTGAAATGATTTTACTATAAGAATGCATTAAAATGATTTTACAATAGGAATGCACTGTAAATGATATTATTATAGGCATACATTGGACATAACTTTACTATAGTATTTCATTGCAAATAATTTTACAATATGAATGCATCTGAATGAGTTTACTATTAGAATGCATTGCAAATGTTTTTATTATAGACATACATTGCACATAACTTTACTATAGGAATGCATTGCAAATGATTTTACGATAGGAATGCACTGTAAATGATTTTAATGTAGGCATGTATTCCAAATAAATTAAAATATGAATACACTAAAAATGATACTACTATAGGAATGTATTTTAAATTATTACTTTAGGAATGCACTGCAAATGATTTTAATATTGGAATGCATTGGACATAATTTTACTAGAGGAATGCATTGTGAATGGTTTTACAATTGGCATGCATTGTAAATGATTTTTCTAAATGAATACGTTGCAAATGGTTTTATTATAGAAATGCACTGAAAATAATTTTACTATAGAAATAAATTGCAAAGGATTTTATGATAGGAATGCACTCGAATAGTTTTACTATAGGAATACGTAGCAAAGGGTTTTACAATAGGAATGCATAGGAAATGATTTTATTATTGAAAAACATTACAAATAATTTTAGTATAGATATGTATTTCAAATTATTCTGCTATAAGAATGTATTAGAAATGATTTTACTATATGAATACACTGGAAATGATTTTAACATTGCTGCATTGGAAATTTTTTATTTTAGTAATACTTGAAGTAGAGTAGTACGTTAGCACAGTAGCACATCTTGTGGATATATCCACGTCAGGTCACTAATATATACACAAATAAAGTTAGCAAGCTCGTCTCGTAGACTAATCACGAAAGTGTATTGAAGGAAAAGTACAAAATCTAGATAAATTAATAGGACGTGCAGCTTTAGCAAAAATAGTTTGTAAAGAGAGTAATTTTGATGAGTTATCATATTCATATCATCATACACGGTGCATAAAACTAACAAAGGAGAAAAGTAGTTCGTGACTTGAATGTGTATTTATCGGAAAGTTTTACAATCTTTTAAATATTTTTTTAATAGAGTATACATATTTACCGACCCCTACAGGATGTGACACAAGGTCAATTTCTTAAGCGGAATTTAACAGTTTTGAATTCAGAGTTTTCCCTCTGCTAGACTGGTTGCCTAACCAAGGTTAAAGAGCCCAGTCTGTTCTATTATTCACCATACCTGGAGGAAGAAAACTTGTATTCATACCTTTCTGAAGGGTATTAGCACTGTGTGAAAGCAAACAGTCCCGTCCAGAATAGAATAACTGTAGTGCTACTATTTAACCAAATCCAGTCTGCCCTACTATTCTACCTCCAGATATGGGTAGATTTACCCATACCTGGAGGTAGAATAGTTGGATTCATACCTTTCCCAATGGTATTAACGCTATGTGAAATGCAAACAGTCTCATCCATAATAAACGAACAGTAGTGGTACTATTTAACCATATCCCAATTTTCCATACTATTTACCCATAGCTGGAGGAAGAATAGTTGAATTCATACCTTTCCCAATAGTATTAGTGCTATATGAAATGCAAACAGCGTCGTCCAGGTTTTGAACTTGTCTGCTGTGTCCATTTCTACGACAGTAACCATCACACCATGCCTCTCCATACTCCATTATAAAATATACAAAATGAAAAAGCAAAAGAAAATTCGAAGTTTCCTCATCTATATTTGATTTTGCCTTCTAAAATCAAAATGAAGCAACGAAGTAAAGAGATATTTCAGATTATCCTGACGTCATGCAATCCGTAGACTTGATTTTCATAGCATGTGTAGAAACAACTCAACACTCTTTGTTTAATTTAAAAAAAAACTTTTCTTCTCCAGTGAATGGCATTTTCATACGCGAAGGGAAAAAGCACATAAAACATAATTTCTAGTTGTTTCTACACAATGTTAACATTTGAGATCATTTGAATGAGAATTAGTCAAGTTATTTGATTACTAGCAGGACCTGTGGATATACCATAGTATGATGATAATGTAATTATTACAACATTTGGTATGTTTACTTAAGAGCTATTGAAAAATTGTTCAATGTATACAAAATATAATAATCTTGATTTAACTCTCTCTCTCTCACCCTTTTTCCTTCGTTTCATCATGTTCGATTGAAATAGATTAGCGTTATCGCTTCCGCGCGTTCACCTCTTATTTATATTTACCCTATGGTCCTTCTTTCGTTCTTTCTTTCTTTCTTATTATATTTTTCTGTCTAGCATGTCCCTTTCTTCTCTTTCTTTCTAATAAAAGGGAATATTCAATTATTTGGCTCAGGTGACGACACTCATAAGAAATAAAAAGTCAGCGGATAAGCAACACCAGATAATCAGGATTTGCATTTTTGCATTTCGTTTGGACGGTCTCATTTTTAACCAGAGGATGTTGCAAGATGATAACGGTCATACAGTTAAGGATCACTAGTATTAATATATAGATGAAATTATATCCATTTTCTGAAACCCCCTGTAAATGCTTATTTATATAGCATCGTTATGAATCTAATTAAAAATCCTTGACAATATCAGAATGTTATTATATTTATGGCGATTCTCTCAGATTCATATATTTTTTCTCAAGGAATGCGCTACATGGTCGTGGACTGCGGTGGAGGGACTGTCGACATCACTGTACACGAAATGGAAAAAGATGGCCTGTTAAGAGAATTATACAAGGCCACAGGAGGAGCATACGGTGGAACAGGTAAGGAGCAGTTCTTTCGTTTCTAAATCTCGAAGAGGGGGCGCTTTCTGTGACAAGATAGTTTTATGGTTACTTGTTGCATAGCACTCATCTTGCGTCGCATCTTACGCACAGTGCAGTAGAGTAGAATACACCTGCATACCCGTGGTTGTACACAGTTTTACCTGTCTTCTTTACTTAGATACTTATCTTGTATTCCTTTAAACCTAACTTGGTCTTTAATCCTAGCTTGGGCTGGTATCTATATCTGGATGTTCTGGGCTGGTATCAGCCGGATTTCTCAATTAGTTGGATCTGTCTGTTTTTGGATCTGGTGGCTGTTCCTTGATCTTCTGTACTTGTGTTGTTTGTTCTTAGTAACAACACAAGACATTGGTTATTTTGAGCTCATATATATTTTCTTTTCTTCAGATACCAGATCCCAAACACGCGAGAATTTGGCCAATTGAATGAGAGCTGCCATTGCAGTCTGTCTCCCTCGACTTCCCATGGTTCGCACTCGCGAACGGAAGTGTAGGTCAAAACACAAGTCATAAAGTGCCAATCACTTTTCCTCCCATGTTTTTTCCATTAACCGTTATATTAAAATCTACGCTACTGTACATAATTAACAGGCTACTCATCAATTATGTGAAATAACTAAATGGAAGACCCGTAATTGAGGAAAATACCAGAGCATTCTGCATTGCGGATTGTTTCCCACCGGTCAGTGTCTCGCACGGTGAGTTCTTTTGTTGGCGTCAACTAACTTTTAACGAAAAAGGAGAGTGTAGAAGTTTATTTTTCTTTAGTTAACGTAAATGGTTTTGTTGAAAGGCAAAATGCAAAAATCAAAATATATAAATTCTGATTTTACGTATTGTTTATAGATGGAAGAAAAGGTTACAGCCGTGACCTAAAAAGTTGACATGGCTGTCAAATCAATGATGGCAGCTTAGCACTTGTTAACCGTGTCACGATGACAGGAATAGATACAATTCTTTTTATAAAATCCTCGCTCTGAATTGTAAACAGTCACTCAGTTAGAGACCCGATCAGTCGGAGTCCGGATCGCCAGAAGGAAGTATGTCACAGGGCCACGGGGAATTGCTGAAATAAAAAAAAATTGCCACTAGGAGAAATAGACTTTGCCGAATAGAATAATTCCCTAAAGAACTAAGTCTACATAAAACAAAACGCCAGACAAAGCTCCTCATCGTGTCTTTTCTATCCGATGTAGTGTGCAAAACGTACTCATTCAATATACATGAATAAAACCGTTATTGTTGTTAACGGTGTGTTATCTTATTTGTACTAATTTTTCAACCCGTCACAAAGACACTCCGACCATGTTGTAGCGATCCCAGTTCTACGGGCCAAAGAACATAGCGTGGGTGTAGAGAGCATCGAAAGAGCAGCTGACTGGAGACACATGTGGTAATCACAGTATATATATATATATATATATATATATATATATATATATATATGTGTGTGTGTGTGTGTGTGTGTGTATATAAGTAAAGTCAGTGGAGTAGCCTATTGTTGGTATCAGCCAGACAGCGAGGGAGTCTATCCCCTCTTTAGTAATGCTCAACCAAGAACATTGTTTTTGCATCTGAGGTAAAGCATCATACCTACCATCAGCTACGCGCTTTGCTGCATAGATTCAAGCTATGCTACTCTTGCTTTGAGTTGACAAGAGCCGGTATTGAACTTGGAACCTTGTGGTTGCTCTACTGACTGTTTGATAATTTGTTATATTTATAAGTAAGGTCAGTTACTAAGCGCCGTTGACTTCATATCTTCGCAATCCTAACTTCAACGACTATCAAGATTAAAGAGATGGCGAATTCATTATAAATATAAAACTCTCTCAATAATAGACAATGTTTATATTTATATACTCAGTTTTTATTTTTATTTCCCCTTTGGAAAAGATTTTACTATATGAATCCATCGCAAATGATTTTATATATAGGAATACATTAGAATGATTTTTATGATAGAAATGCATTGCAAATGATTTTAGTATAAGAATACATTGTAAATGATCTTATTATAGGAATGCATCTGAAATGATTTTACCATAAAAAACTCATAGCAAATGATTTTTACTATAAGAATGCATCTGAAATGATTTTACTATAAGAATGCATTAAAATGATTTTACAATAGGAATGCACTGTAAATGATATTATTATAGGCATACATTGGACATAACTTTACTATAGTATTTCATTGCAAATAATTTTACAATATGAATGCATCTGAAATGAGTTTACTATTAGAATGCATTGCAAATGTTTTTATTATAGACATACATTGCACATAACTTTACTATAGGAATGCATTGCAAATGATTTTACGATAGGAATGCACTGTAAATGATTTTAATGTAGGCATGTATTCCAAATAAATTAAAAATATGAATACACTAAAAATGATACTACTATAGGAATGTATTTTAAATTATTACTTTAGGAATGCACTGCAAATGATTTTAATATTGGAATGCATTGGACATAATTTTACTAGAGGAATGCATTGTGAATGGTTTTACAATTGGCATGCATTGTAAATGATTTTTCTAAATGAATACGTTGCAAATGGTTTTATTATAGGAATGCACTGAAAATAATTTTACTATAGAAATAAATTGCAAAGGATTTTATGATAGGAATGCACTCGAAATAGTTTTACTATAGGAATACGTAGCAAAGGGTTTTACAATAGGAATGCATAGGAAATGATTTTATTATTGAAAAACATTACAAATAATTTTAGTATAGATATGTATTTCAAATTATTCTGCTATAGAAATGTATTAGAAATGATTTTACTATATGAATACACTGGAAATGATTTTAACATTGCTGCATTGGAAATTTTTTATTTTAGTAATACTTGAAGTAGAGTAGTACGTTTAGCACAGTAGCACATCTTGTGGATATATCCACGTCAGGTCACTAATATATACACAAATAAAGTTAGCAAGCTCGTCTCGTAGACTAATCACGAAAGTGTATTGAAGGAAAAGTACAAAATCTAGATAAATTAATAGGACGTGCAGCTTTAGCAAAAATAGTTTGTAAAGAGAGTAATTTTGATGAGTTATCATATTCATATCATCATACACGGTGCATAAAACTAACAAAAGGAGAAAAGTAGTTCGTGACTTGAATGTCGTTATTTCATCGGAAAGTTTTACAATCTTTTAAATATTTTTTTAATAGAGTATACATATTTACCGACCCCTACAGGATGTGACACAAGGTCAATTTCTTAAGCGGAATTTAACAGTTTTGAATTCAGAGTTTTCCCTCTGCTAGACTGGTTGCCTAACCAAGGTTAAAGAGCCCAGTCTGTTCTATTATTCACCCATACCTGGAGGAAGAAAACTTGTATTCATACCTTTCTGAAGGGTATTAGCACTGTGTGAAAGCAAACAGTCCCGTCCAGAATAGAATAACTGTAGTGCTACTATTTAACCAAATCCAGTCTGCCCTACTATTCTACCTCCAGATATGGGTAGATTTACCCATACCTGGAGGTAGAATAGTTGGATTCATACCTTTCCCAATGGTATTAACGCTATGTGAAATGCAAACAGTCTCATCCATAATAAACGAACAGTAGTGGTACTATTTAACCATATCCCAATTTTCCATACTATTTACCCATAGCTGGAGGAAGAATAGTTGAATTCATACCTTTCCCAATAGTATTAGTGCTATATGAAATGCAAACAGCGTCGTCCAGGTTTTGAACTTGTCTGCTGTGTCCATTTCCTACGACAGTAACCATCACACCATGCCTCTCCATACTCCATTATAAAATATACAAAATGAAAAAGCAAAAGAAAATTCGAAGTTTCCTCATCTATATTTGATTTTGCCTTCTAAAATCAAAATGAAGCAACGAAGTAAAGAGATATTTCAGATTATCCTGACGTCATGCAAATCCGTAGACCTTGTTGAGTGGATACAGATTTCGGATTATTCTGACGTCATTCTAATCCGGTGACATTGGTGAAATCATAAACATTTCCGACTATTCTGGTATCGTGCTAATCCACAGATCTTGCAGAGTGAATAAACATCTTATCTTATTTTGACGTCTTTCTAATTCAGAGACGTTGTTGACGGGATAAAGATTAGGGATTATTCTGACGTCATTCTAATAGAGAGTCATTGTTAAGGGAATAAACATTTCAAAGTATAGAAGAGAAGATGGCTTGCCTCTGGGTATGAAGCGCGTTCATATATGCCTGGCATGCAGGAGTTGAAAATTCAGAAAGATGAACATGGCCGCTCCGCAGCCGTAATTTAAGAAACATGATCTCAGAGCAAAGAGAATTGACAATATTAGATTTTTGTCGTATGCAAATTTCCCCGAGATCAGCCAGAAAATAAAAAAGTACGAGCGACAGAGCAAATATTTGTTTTTCGAACTCGGTATTGTGAGTGCGTCGTCGAAGACTGCTGAACAATTGTTGAAGATTGCTATACTAGAACTTATTATACTTTTATTTTGAAATTGATTACGTGATTCTATTTACCAACACGAAGTATACATGCAAATCTAACTAATTGAAAAAAAAAAAAGCTTCCGTAATATACCGTTTTTACTAAATTCTTAAAAGTGTACAATATTTGAGTTTATTTTGTATTATTTACATTTTTTTTTACTGTTGCCCTCGTCATTATTGTTATATACCCAATGTTCTGGCCGATGTGTCCTTCTGCAGGTGTTTCTTGTCGAACTCTGGATCCTTCTTGTCAAAATCAGGAGTCTTCATGTCGTAATCGGGAGCCTTCACGAAATTTCGAACCGAACCCTTTATTTAAACAATTGGGGTAGATTGTTCTCGTTCCGTTAACCATGACCAAGAGTTAAGCTATGTTAAGTATTCTACGTTGTTTTCGCCAGGATTCAGGATTGAACCTGCAACAATCAGATAATTGTCACTTAGAATTTTATTACCTTAAAACTTATATCCATTACATAAAGTATTTATAGCTTACGGCCAAGTCACGCTGAAAGCACCAGTTCTACTTCGATCACCGAAGTTGAACAGTGATGAATCTGTTCAATACTTGGGTGACAACTTAAGCAACAGCTGGTATTGTAAGCAACCCGAATCCTTTGGGTTTTTTTTCTCAAAAGGACTTGATTCGACATTAAATAAAAAAAAGTCTGATATGCCATAAAGCAAGCCAACCAGCCAACCAGTATCCACACACTCCAGAGGTCCAGAACTGGGGCAAATACCACTTTATTCAATTTAATTTAATACCTAGCATACCCCCTTTTTGGATTGGTTTTACCCTCTACAGATGATACAGCAACAACGAGTACTTTAAGTAACCCGAGTTCTTGATTCGACATTAATTGACCTGAGGAGGGTTGATAAACCGTAAAACCAACCAACCAACCAACCAACCAACCAACCATGTATCTATTAATATGGAGATTCGGTCTGTAACGAAAACTCCATCACTGCTTACGCCACATTACCCCAAATCCTCAATGCACAGAAAAAAAAACTTGTGTTATATACACTCAAAATTTGAATATGCCATCTTAGAAGGTTCGTATTGTTTTTAAAAACAAGTTTTAATAAATACATACCCGGTATTATATATTTATAGATAGTTTGTTTTATTTTAATATATATTTAAAGTTATCTAACGCATAGAGTTTTACGAGAAAATTCTTTACAAACAAGACATAGTCATTTTTTCAGTATCAAGAGCTTGAATAAAAAGTTTACAAATAAACAAATACCTACGATTTTGTGTAAAATTAAAAAGTATTCAAAATAATGATTTAATTAATAACCAATAGATGCTTGCAACATTTTATTTGAGGGGGGGGGGCGGAATTAAGTTTCCATTTCAAATTGTTTTATGTTTTTTTTTACTCCTTTAATAAATTTGATGATTTTACTTACTTATGACACAACCCCCCTGACATTGAATTTTTAACTCCCCACCTCAGACAAAATCCTTCAAAAATTAATTTTTACACCGCTTAGAGGGTGTTTTTTTTGCTAGTTTATATAATTATTTCTATTTATTCAGTAGTATAAATAACAATTTTTTTCTCTCTCAGACTAACGCCTTTTCTGTTGTTCTAACACCATCAGTCTTGTGATCACGCTCCAAGAAAGACTTTCCAATTTAGGTCAGACGAATCGGAACTTGGTGGACATTTCGTGACTGGCCGAAGAGATTAGAAGCCGTGAAGCGACTGATTATTCTGCCAATCATCTGTGGATTTCCTAAAGTGGATATCGGCAAAATTTGAATGGACTTTTAATGAGAAAACGTTGGCTTTCACCGAAAATCGCTGAAAATGTCAATGAAGTGTTGAGTTTGTTAAGCACAAGGATAAAACAAAAATACTATAGCATTCGGATTTGTCCGCCACTTAACGGGCGCATATCCAGTAGTATAATGGATATGAGATGGTTTAGGAAAATAGTACTTGTAAGTTCAAATAACACCAGGTAACCCATAGTTCTAGCCAGTGCCACGAACCCCTTGACCGGGTTGAAGTGGGGGTAGGAAGCTTGCCTGGGGGCCTCGGAAGAGCTAGTTTCACATATTTTCTGTGAATATAACTTTATGAAAATTGGCATGTAGTAGTTTTTTTTATTTGAGAAAAACGTTTTTAAAACGATTTTCACTATCTATCTATCTATCTATCTATCGATCTCTCTCTATATATATATATAATTTAATATACCAAGCGTGTTGGTAGATCTTTGCGGAGAGAAAAAACCCAACAGAAAGTTTGATTGTAAAAATATACTACCAAACATCAACCAGGAAGAAAAAAATTTTTGAAAAAAAGAAAGGACCAAGATATTCGTACCAACAAAAAATAATCTATTGGTACAGTATTTGGCCAAAAGAAAAAACAATTTATATGTATATATATGTATATAAGATATATATATATATTCATATAACCGCTAGGAGAAGCTAATATGTAAAAAGTGCTCGATACCTAAGTAGAGCCAATAATAAAGATAATCTAATGAGTCAGACGAACCTACTATTAGTTTCGCATAAAGCTATTCAGGGCTAAAATCTGACCTTTTTTAGCCCTGAAGAGCTTTATGCGAAACCTATAGTAGGTTCGTCTGACATTAGATTATCTTTTATATATATATATATATATATATATATATATATATATATATATGGGCTATTCATGAATAAGGTTGATTTTGCCATTGGCAATAGAAAGCTCTGTTTACAGTTCCACTTTTCTCGGAAGAGCTAGTTTCATATATTTTCAATGAATATTATTATATTTTATGCAAATTGACTTGTCGTAGAGTGGGATTTCATATAGATACTACTTTATGACGGAAAGTCCCTATTCAAGTCACAGGATATCCCTCATACTTCTGACCAGGACCGGTGCGTACAACTTCTGAACCAGTGGGGGCAGGCTTGCTTGTGGGAGCCCCGGAAGAGCTAGGTTCATATATTTTCTATGTATATTACTTCATGAATATTGACATATAGTAGAGTGGTGGTTCATATATTTCATATGAATATTACTTTTTGACAGAAAGTCCCCATTCAAGTCTAACGAGGTGCCCTATACTTATTACCAGGGCCGGTGAATACTACCCCCAAACCCCTGAACCAGGGTAGAGGCAAACTTACTTGCGAGCCTCGGAAGAGCAGATTTCATGTTTTCTATGAATAGTACTTTAGGAAAATTGGCATGTAGTTGAGTGGTGGTTCATATTTTTAATGAGATTAATACTTTATGAGTGGAATTCCCCGTGGCGTAGTACCTAACGTGCTGGACTGCAATATTTTAATAAGCGAATTCGAAGTCAGGTCGCGCTATTACGTTCACTTTCTGAATAGTACTCCTGGGAAAGGTATGAACCCTCTTGCCCTTCCAGCTATGGATTGATTACTGTTTTTACATCCTGACGCATTAATGTCTTCCTTGTTCTAACTGTATGTTTTCCTTTTTTAACCACCCCATTGATTTTATATTTGTCTGTGAACAACAAATGTCTTTCGGCACACTTCACAGTGAATTGCCTTCTTGAATAAGTTTTATAATCCATCGTTGTCGTTATCATCATCATCATCATCATCATCATCATGTCGTGCTAGTAGCCCGGATATCCATGGCAATATCTCGCTCCCCATCCCAATTATTTATTGTCCTCGGGAGGTCCTCTGCGCATCATCCAGTATCCGCGCAGAGCTGGTCAATGTAGATCTTTGCTGGGCGAACCACTCTGGCGTGCACATGAGCCGGTTTCCACTGTAGAACGTCACTTATGAGTTCGTCTTTGTTTCTCCAGCAGTGTCCAGCACGTCTTGTTTGTCTCACTCGGATGGTTTCTGTGATAGGGGGCAAGTGTCCGTACAACTGCTTTCTTGTAGGGTGTTATTTTTACGATGTTTTTAATATCGCACGCAGCATTCTTGTGCAGCTCCAATCTAGCTTATTCTCGGGGGGGGGGGCTTTGTCAGGGTCCAAGTGGTGCAGCCATACAGTAATATTGATACAACTATGGCTTGGAAGAATTGTTACTTTAACAGCTATACAGTATCCTAAAAAAAATTAAATCAATATGTCTTAAGATAATGTACACCACCCGAAAAAAAACAAACAAATGGATCGAAACAGAACTGTAAAATTATTTTGATGTTTCGGACTGTTTTTATTGTGGTATGGTTTGATTGGCTGGATTTTACATCTCAACCCTCATCGGGTTATTTTATGCCGAAGACATTTCGTTCTTTTCATGCTTGATGGTTATTCAAAGATTTTAAACTCAAATTTTTAACACATTTTTTAAACTCATTTTTTTCTATTTAACCCATAGAAGGGACCCTAAAGAGTGGCTATGAAGGGGTACTTCACCATCTCCAGAGCTCCAAAATTGGAACTTCACAATTAGACGCAGTTTAACGTTATACCCCGGACATTAAGGCCCTCAGCCATCACTTCGTCTAGTACATATATGACAAAGGGTCGGATAACCATATAGGTGCTAGGGCTTGTGGCGACCAGTCTATTGATCGGAGGAGGTCTTCCGACCGCCCGTCTAATCTAAGTAAAGGCCAAAGTGTAGTATTACATTCTTTATTGTGGTATGTAAAACACAACACTTCGACTGCTGTATTCTCCGGCCTTCTTCAGGTGTTCCCTGTCTATCCGAGCATAGCAATAACCCAACCTGGGAAATCATTCTAAATAGTTTGACTGTTGATCGTCAAAGAACTTTGAAGATCTTTATTTTTCAGATTATATTTTATAATACCGGAAGCAATTTTCCTTCACTTTCTGATTTGAAACGTGTCTTTATCAGAGGGCACTATTTCCCCTTCAGCATTATAGGAGTCCTAGAGGGAATACAATTTTAGGAAAATCTATCTATGCAGTCATTCTTCTGTTCCATCATGGAACTAATTCATTACTAATATTTGAAATATTTCATCATCGGGGGTGGGTGGGTGGTGGTGTTTATTTTTCTCCTACATTCCCCTCCTTACTACCGCTCCTACGCCATACAGTCATTTTTATATCGTGCGAGAAATATTGAGTATTTATTAAACCTTCTTCGTCCATTTGAATCGCACGTTTCATATGAAGATTGTATTTTTTTTACAATTACACGAAACTTATAGTCTTAAAACTGACACGAGGAGACGAGAAAGCATCTATTCTAGGTTTTATCTTGCTCCACTGGCCATTATTTGAAGACTTATCTGATTTAAGAAAAATGTTTTTAAAACGATTTTCACTATGCTTTCCTGTAAAACTGATGGAGCACTCTCGGTCTTTGCATATATAAATGTACGTATTTATCAGTTAAAATCCTCGTTCCAGTCTGTAGGTGCTGATGTCCGAGTGGTTAAGAAGTTTGACTGATGATAAATCTATCGAGTTTCCATCTCGGATGCGTCAAATCACGGTGTCTTTGAATGAATATTATATATATATATATATATATATATATATATATATATATATATATATATATATATATCGTGGACTCTCCTATCGTGAACGATAGGTGAGAGTCAGCAGTGAGTGATTTGTTTCCTCCCATGTTGTGCATGCTATCAAGAAGACATTTTGTGTTTCCTCAAGTGTGATAGCAGCCCAGTCCTGCTGCGAGCTATGAAGCTACACTCACAAATGAAATGTTCTAAGGCGGGAGTCAGATGTTTTTGTTTTAAAGTTAGGCAGAGCTGATCTCGATGGTTCAGCCTATTTTCTTCAAAGCTCTTTAGTCTAGCAAAACATGTCTTACGCCATTCTTTTCGATTTGATGCTAGATATGTTAATATTGAGACGTTTCAAATTGTCCTTCAATTTGTCTTTATAGCGTAAATAGAACCAAATACTAAGCGTTCAATAGAACACTTAGCATTTGGTAATTGTCCGTACAAAATCTTTTTTGGAATCCTGTTGTCATTCATTCTGACAACGTGACCAGCCCACCTAAGTTGAACCTTTGCTAGTAAGGTTTCGATGCCAGCAATGTTACATTTTTTTAATATTGTGCTATTTTTTACTCTATCATCCCATTTTATACCGCAAATGACTCGAGGACAACTCATGTGAAAGGCGTTAAGCTGGTTTATATGCTTGCAGTAAAGTGTCCAAATTTCAGCACCATACAGTAGAGTAGAAAGCATGGCTGCTCTGTAGATGTTAATTTTTATTTTAAGTCCAAATGTTTTTGATGTCTCAGAGAATTTATCAAGAATGGTCTGGATATCTTCTAGGCTGTGTGCTAATAGAGCGGCACCGTCTGCAAAGAGAAGATCACGTACTAGCTGCAAGGAAATTTTTGACCTAGCTGTAAAACGTTGTTGATTGTATAGGCCACCACTTGTTCTGAATTCAACATTTATTCCTTCGCTTAGATCTGAGAATGCTTTCTCGGGCATAGCAGAAAAAAACAATGCAAATAGTAGTGGATCAAGAACACAGCCTTGCTTAGTACCGTTTGAGACAGAAAAAGTACTGGACTGCTCGCTACATGATCTCACAGAAGCCCTCATTCCTTCATGCAAAGAGACGATGATATGAAGCATTTTATCTGGGACTCTTAATTTCGACAACACTTTCCACAGAGCAGTCCGAGACACAGTGTCAAAGGCTTTTGTGAAATCCACGAAAACCATAAATAAGTCTTTGTTTTGCCCTAAAGCCTTCTCCGGAGCCTGTCTAAGACAGAACATCATATCTACTGTTCCTCTACCTGAGCGAAAACCACACTGAGTTTCTGGTAGTGCTGATCCTGAGACTTAACAGTCATTAAGCCTGTTAAGGATGATACGACCAAGGATTTTGCCAGCAACCGAGAGAAGAGATATTCCTCACGGTGTTTTTGGATGACTATATATATATATATATATATATATATATATATATATATATATATATATATATAAGGGTTATTCAATGAATAAGGCGAATTTTGCCTAAGTAGTTGGCAATTGAAAACACTGTTTATAGTTCCACCTTTTTCACAGAAAACTATCAGAATGACCCTCTTTCTGAACACTGCACCCGGAATTTTTTCACTCAAAATTGTTTTTTCGACTCAGACTCGTAGTATTAAACGCATGTGTAGCAAATTTCTTTTGAACTAAATCATGCTTATCCGTACACATAACGAATTATGTAAATATTTAATGGTTTGCACTTCTGAGTCACCTAAAATTTGATGACAGACCTTTGTTCAAGCCTGGATCACACTGTTTGATTTCGCGTCATTTTGAATAGCTAGCCTTAAAATAAATAGTTTTGTGAGATTAGGGTAAATTTTGCTATATATATATATATATATATATATATATATATATATGTGTGTGTGTGTGTGTGTGTGTGTGTGTGTGTGTGTGTGTGTGTGTTTGTGTTGAAAGGATAAATAAATAAAGGAAATAAAATGTTGAATGGATAAAATTATTTTAATGAATTACCAACACGTTTTTCGGCCGGGAATTTACTTATGTACACATTGTATTTTATCTATTATTATTTTAAATATGAAATCAAATAATAATAATAGAGAATTATGAAATATTTAAGTATACAAAGAAAACAGCCTTCTTCAGGGTAAAATGTTCGATATTTGAAGTTAAAATGGGCAAAATACGGAGAATTTTGAAGTGTTCGAAAAAATAATAAAAAAAAATATTTGAGACGCTTACGGTTGGAGAAATAGAGTAATATTTGGTGACAGTTACGGTTAGAGAATAAAGAATATTCGGTGAAGAGTGACATTTAAAAAAGGGGGAATAAACTAGTGTTATGTTTATATCTTTCATGTGTGAACCTGGTTTTGCATTGTATTAACGTTATATCGTCAAAACACGCGTATCAGCACGTACTATATTATATTTCTTCCACTTAACTATATTGTTTTTCCGGACTAAGTAACTAATAGGCACCTTAACCAAGATCAGTTTTGAAAGGAACTGAATTTTGCTTTTCACCGGTTGTTAGTAAACAAAATCAACAGCCGGGACCTGGAAAATAAATAAACATGTCTTTCGTTTCAAGTTTTATTAAAAAAAAGATTAGTTTATCTTTAGTGAAAAATTAATTTTTTCGCATATGCTAACAACAACAACATGAAATAACTAATTCAGTTTCTTTCAAATGCCTATTGGTCACTTGGTCCGTTTTTCCTTTATATATATATATATATATATATATATATATATATATATATGGGAGAAATTTGAGGAGGTTAATCTGACAATATCTGGAGAAAAGTAGACAAACAGGATGTTATGGAAACTGGATGACAATATACATCCAGCTTCCATAACATCCCGTGTTTGTCTACTTTTCTCCATATATATATATATATATATATATATATATATATATAAAAAGTAAAGTCGTCGGGGCGGCCTAAAGTCGGTATCAGCCAATCAGCGAGGGAGTCTATCCCCTTTTCACTAGCGCTAGACCAAGGAGATTGTTTTGGCATCTGAGGTGGAGCGCCACACCTACCATCAGCTCCTTACTTTACCGCACAGATCCCTGTGCTACTCATACGCTGAGTTGGCGAGGACCGGTATCGAACTAGGAACCTTGTGATTTCTAGCCGAACGCTCTACCGACTGAGATGGGCAATTCCACGTCAAATCATCAGGAAAAAATAAAATTGTTCCAATTCGAAATATTCGCCGAGTTATGTCGATTTTAAACCAGAAAAATTTGAGGGGAGGTGGCGAGAAAAATGGCGATATTTTGTAATCTATTTTTGTCTATAAATGTGTTCTAGAGCTCCCCTACTCCTAAAATTGGTTTATAGAAGCTTTGAGACCTGAGGAATCTAAAAATGTTATCAAAATAGGCATAAAATCCCTTTTTACGTTATTAATGATTTCTGATTTTTTCAATGCAAAATCAATAAGTGAAAATTCACAATGTGCCATTACATATAATTTTTTTCCCTCTAAATTATTATTCTATATATATTGAACATTATTTGTACCAAAAATGGAATTTGGTTTTTGCTCACAAGCGAAGTTACAACATCAATTAAAGTTTGGCACTTTTACGTTCAGCCATTGAATAAGCACAATAATGGATCAAAATAACTGTCAGAGTTTGACAGAAATTATCAGGATTATCTTGGTGGCTGGATATATCTAAAATAATATACAAACAATATATTTCCCATGTGTCAATCATATTGCCTGCAAAATTCTGACAATATACAAACGTCAATATCGGCACCACATTTCATTTTAGAATTGAAAATTGGAAGGTAACAAAAATGATAACAATATCCTAGGTACCACCAATTTTCCCTGTAAAATTTACCCCCCCCCCTATATTCAACAAAATGAAACTTGCATAAAGATTAAGATTATCTTGAAAAAATGTTTTCCATTCGAAAGAAGAAATATTAAACAAACTCCTGATGATTTTAGAAAGTTTTTTTCAGCTTCCGGAAATAATAGAAATTATGATTGAAAAACAATATTTTCATTTCTGCACTGTTAAATCAACTGAAATTTAACGTAGCCAAAAACTTGCTAAAAAGAGTTTAAAATTGACATAACTCGGCGAATATATCGAATTGGAAGCTCAAATTTGGGGGATTGTCTAACTTTAACCTAGTCTACACCTGTACAAAATTTCAGAAAAGTTGAAGGGAGTGGGTGATATGGCCTTGATGATTTGACATGGAATTACTTATATATATATATATATATATATATATATATATATATATATATATATATATATATATATATAATGAGGAAAATAACAGTTTTAAAAAAATCGGACAAAATGTGATTCAATTATCGATTCAATTAATATTTCGTCTCTGAAAATCATTCTGAAGAACAGACAAAATATTAATTGAATCAATTTTTTCTGTTGTTATTCACTTTCCCTACATATTGATTCTAACACACACACACACACGCACACACACACATATATATATATATATGCTTAATTGGAGTCGTACCTAATTTAGAAAATTAATTAATTAATAATGAATTAGGCGGGAATACCTATTAAATGTATGGCTAAACAAATCGAGAAAAATCAATCTCTGTATGTACATTTCGGCCTATTAGGCCTCATCAGCAGAGCTATAGATCGGAAGACCGCCCTGTGCGTGATTTGAAACCGGACTGCCAAGCTGACAGGCCGATCCCATAACCTCAACACTAAACGAACTTCTTAGATTTTTATGATTTGTTTAGAGTAGGTTAACATTCCACTTCTAGTGACTTTTATGACACGACGATATGATAAGTTGTAAACAAGGTTTGTTTAGAATGGCTTTTTGCCGATAATTTTTTGGAGAATAAGTGCTTAATTGGAGTCGTACCTAATTTAGAAAATTAATTAATTAATAATGAATTAGGCGGGAATACCTATTAAATGTATGGCTAAACAAATCGAGAAAAATCAATCTCTGTATGTACATTTCGGCCTATTAGGCCTCATCAGCAGAGCTATAGATCGGAAGACCGCCCTGTGCGTGATTTGAAACCGGACTGCCAAGCTGACAGGCCGATCCCATAACCTCAACACTAAACGAACTTCTTAGATTTTTATGATTTGTTTAGAGTAGGTTAACATTCCACTTCTAGTGACTTTTATTACACGACGATATGATAAGTTGTAAACAAGGTTTGTTTAGAATGGCTTTTTGCCGATAATTTTTTGGAGAATAAGTGCTTAATTGGAGTCGTACCTAATTTAGAAAATTAATTAATTAATTAATTAATTAATAATGAATTCCCGCCTAATTCATTATTAATTAATTAATTTTCTAAATTAGGTACGACTCCAATTAAGCACTTATTCTCCAAAAAATTATCGGCAAAAAGCCATTCTAAACAAACCTTGTTTACAACTTATCATATCGTCGTGTCATAAAAGTCACTAGAAGTGGAATGTTAACCTACTCTAAACAAATCATAAAAATCTAAGAAGTTCGTTTAGTGTTGAGGTTATGGGATCGGCCTGTCAGCTTGGCAGTCCGGTTTCAAATCACGCACAGGGCGGTCTTCCGATCTATAGCTCTGCTGATGAGGCCTAATAGGCCGAAATGTACATACAGAGATTGATTTTTCTCGATTTGTTTAGCCATACATTTAATAGGTATTCCCGCCTAATTCATTATTAATTAATTAATTTTCTAAATTAGGTACGACTCCAATTAAGCACTTATTCTCCAAAAAATTATCGGCAAAAAGCCATTCTAAACAAACCATATATATATATATATATATATATATATATATATATATATACATATACATATACATATGCATATATGACCACGCAGTAAAAATCAGACCGTCCTTTCCATTATGTCCTACAAAACTAGATCACCCTTCCATTATACTTCACAGAACACTATAAAAAGTGGGCAGCAGTTGATTTGATAATTGCACACGCGAGAAACCAACAAGCTTCCTCCTATATATATATATATATATATATATATATATATATATATATGTATGTGTGTGTGTGTGTGTGTGTGTTATATGATACATGTATTATATAACATATGTCTTATATATACTATATAAATAGACTATTGATTTAAATTTTAAATTGAACTGTTGAGCCTTTATACAATGCGCGCGATGGAAACGCCTTCATATAACACACACACACACACACACATACTAACACATATATATATCCAGAGAGAGAGAGAGAGAGAAGAGAGAGAGAGAGAGAGAGAGAGAGAGAGAGAGAGAGAGAGAGAGATCAAAGTGATGACACAGTAATACTTCTTTGTAGTTATTTTATTCAGTTGTTTCTCAACTAGTTTCAACCTTAGAGTATCAACAGAAGAATAGATTTTGTGAAGAAAAGTACATACTTTGTATATATATATATATATTATATATATATATATATATATATATATAGTCATCCACAGACACGTGTTTCGACTTATCAAGTCTCTTCAGTGTGGCTAGACATTTGTAAGCTACCTACAGTCGGGATTGAAATCCGATCGGTTCAGTGTCAGTCCGTCACCTTAACCATTAGGTTGTATTCACTTACAGAATGCAAAGGCGATTTTAACTGTTTTAATACAAACATCGATTTGTATGTAAAGGCCGTCATAGAGTGCTCTATCCCTTATATAGGAGAGCGTTGCGTTTATGTTTTTAGTTGGCGGTCATCAGCGAAAATCCCCTCCAGAGTGCTCAATCTTAGGGGGATGGAGAGCATATCTATAGTCCTCCACAGACACGTGTTTCGACTTATCAAGTCTCTTTAGCATGGCTAGACATTTGTAAGCTACACACACACACACACACACATATATATATATATATATATATGTATGTATATATTAGCAAGGGTGATAAGACAAATACGAATATTTCTTTGTAGTCATTTTTTTTTTTTTTTACTATTCTCAACTAGTTTTGATCTTGGGGTATCGTTAGGAGAAATGATTTTAGAAAACTTTTAAGATTTTTTTTAAAGAGATATGCTATAAGAGAAGTAACAAAAATTAACTGGGGACGAACCAACGTTGAATGAAAATCATTTTCTGGCATTCACGTTTCTTCAATTGACATTTCTATGATCTCGGTTATCGTAGACACCTTGCATTGAGCTTTTCATTTGGGAGATATACGTGTTTCAAATTAGCTGTGACTATTTTGGTCAGGAATTTCCTTATTTAGACTAGCAAAAAACGCAAGTTTTAATATAATTAAATATTATATTTTATTAGAAAGCCTAATGAAATTAAATAAGAACAAAAAATATTACACTTATTTTTACTGTATTCTAATTTATTTATAAAATTATACATAAGATTGCATTTATTACGTTTGAGAATAAAACAATAATATGAGAAATCAATAACACCAAGTAAGTTTTTATTAAACATGGTTTTGTGAAAACTGGTATGCAAATTATTCACTTCATATACTATGTAAACATTTATTTATTAATATATATATATATATATATATATATATATATATATATATATAAGTGTATTTTGTTGAACTGTACAGACAATTCCTGTCGGACAAGTCTTTTGTTGATCCGTTCCAATTTTCGGGCCATCCTTCTGGTGTCGGGGTGTAACTGGTATAACAGTCCCCTAAAGGTTTCAAAACGAGCGCTTTCGGCAATACAATTTGCCATCCTCAGGTAGGAAACGATGGTATGATTTCGTGTCTCGTTTTTAACGAGAACGAGTAGTAGCAAGGAATTAGAAGTGGGAGGTAATAACCATTGATAGTAGGAGGTTGTAGGAACGGTAGTGGTTCGAGCGAACGTTGCAGTAGTGATTTTTTGTGGGAGGGGGCACAAGTTGTGAGAAGGGGAGGGGTATAGTGGAAGGATAGGCGGAAAATTGTAAACATTTAAGAATATGTTGACTTATTTCAAAGTTTATTTTATTTAAGGTAGTTATATATATATATATATATATATATATATATATATATATATATATATATATATAGTGGCTGCTCTAGACTACAGAAAGTGAAGAGGATTCAGTCTGCGAAAGAATTTATTTTAATGAAGATTGTGTCTGTAACCGAATCTACATCACAATTCCCTTAGTCATTTACATTATATTCTCAATAATTATTAAACATTCGGTGTTTAATCTTAATTAGCATCTTATTTTTGCAAACAAGACATGCTGGACACTGTTGTAAAAGCGGGGACGAACTCACGTGAAGTTTATATGCGGAAACTGGCAAATGGACAATTCAGTGTGGGTCGTCCAGCAAAGATCTACATTGAACAGCTCTGCACTGATACTATTTGCTGTGCAGAGGACCTCACGAGGACAATGAGTGATAGGAAAGGTTGACGAGAGATTGTCATCGATATATATATATATATATATATATATATATATATATATATATATATATTGGAGGATATGTGCTTAATTGAAGTCATACCTAATTTTTGAAAATTAATTAGTTAATAATTAATGAATTAAGGCAGGCATATATGTTCAAATGTAAGGCTAAACAGATCGAGAAAATGTTTAGCCTTACATTTGAACATATATGCCCGCCTAAATTCATTAATTATAAACTAATTAATTTTCAAACATTAGGTATAACTTCAATTAAGCACATATCCTCCAAAAATTGTCGGCTAAAAGCCATATAGAATAAACATAGTGTTTATTTACGTACTTTCATATATATATATATATATATATATATATTATATATATATATATAAAATCCACAAAAGCTGATATGCCATTAAACAGTCTATGTTCATCGCATGCATACCTACCAATTTACTGTCACTTACATGTGTGACGTATAATCTATCTATCAGGAGAATTGTACTTATAGCGTCACCGTTACTTACAGATTTCAATAAAAAATACTTAAGCTTTTAATAAAGGCAATTATATTTTGAATAATCGTTCTCCCAAGTTTGAATAACGATGCAATAATCCATTCAAACGGTTGTATTCCTCTTCAATGTTAGAGTTCTGCCTATAACACTAAACCTCATCTGGTAGTGAGGCTCCAGTTCTGGTTCGGTTTGGTTTCTTTCTTTAATGGCATATCAACATTCATGGGTTATTTAATGTCAAAGCTATCCGTGTAGAAGAACAGCAGTGGTACTATTGTTTTATAGCTGTATATGCCCCTCTAAAATACTCTGGTATATAAACGGTGAGAGTTCATCTCGTATATGATAGAAAGAGAGACAGAGAGACATATTTTAGATTAGAGATGTTAGATCTTACTTGGTACACTTCTTACTGTTTACACTTCTTCGCCTACCTTGTCTGACCGCCATATTATCTGGTTGACTTCTATTAAGGTCTGAGTATTGATCTTCTTCTGTTTTTTCGTTGTGCTGGCTGGGCTTAACATTGTCTTAATTATTTAACAAACACAACAATACCTTGTTTGTTCTTGATCAAGTTTTTTTATTTATTCTTAGCCCATTTTTGATTCCGCCACGGGGAGAGACCGAACCTGGGAGAGCCAACAATACATCTGCTCTCCTTGAAATCTGGATCGCATCTGTTTAACTAAACTATTATCACGTGTTTGTCATGGTGCACAATCGCGCGCTTCTAAAGGGTCAAAGTTTATCAACTGTCCACCAGGTGATTTTCCATAGACTCCCTGATTTTAAATTAACAGACCTTAATTAAAACATTTCTAGCTACAGGTCTGTTCGCAATTTATAACTTCTCATACATTGTAACACTATTTAACTCATAGCTGGAGGAGTGAGGGGATTCATACCTTTCAAAAGTGTATTAGTATGAACGTAATTGCGTAGCCCGAGTTCGACCTCACTTGCTACGGTGTCGCTACGCCACAGGGACTCCAATTCTGAAGCTATGGGGAGTGTGCAATACCCGTTCATTGGTATTACTCCCAGATCTACTTTAACTTATTGTGATATTACCTTTTAGGGTCCCCTCTATGGGGAGGGGAGTCCCCGGCTATATTGACTAACGTGTTTGACTTTGACGTTGTAGTAAGCAAGTTCGAACTCCAGTGGTGCTATTACGTTCACTCTCGGACTAATACTCATGGGAAATGTATGAAATCCCCCATACCCCAGCTATGGGTTAAACAGTGCCATTACTGTTCTTCTACAAGGATGGATTTGGCATTAAATAACCCACAACATTGATATGCCATTTAACAAGGAAACCAAACCCACCTATTAGTCACATAGATCTTTTAAATTATTTGTATTAGATAGAAACACTTAATACCATATTACCATGTGTAAATAGTTTGTAAAAAAAATATTTACTTGAAACTATAATTGTTTGCCAAGGAGCATTATTATGGTTATTTAAAACCATATAATTGATTGCAAATTATTTGTGTTAGATAGGAATACTTGATATTATATAGATGAGTGCAAACAAATGATTATAGATAAAAATGCAAATTAAAAAATGTAATCTATCTATACATATATAAAGGGTAGTTGGTGTGTATGTATGTATGTCCAGATGAAATTACGAAAATACAACAATTAACAACAAAGTAAACATATATACACAATAAATATAAACGGTTCTTGCTTTTTGCGCAAAAAATTACGAAGATTTGATTTATATTCACAAACATATAAAGAAATTAAAATATACATAATAATAATAATAATAGATCGGTGAGACTAACTTCCTAAACATTACACCAGTTTTTTTTGTTCCCCTCTCTACCGAGGTGATGCTAGGTAGCCGCTTCTAGTTAAAACTATAGGAATACTTGAAGCCATCTGTGTGCAGACAAATTGTTATTAAATAGAAACAATTATTTTAAACCATATAACTAAGTATAAATTACTAATATTAGATTTTAAAAAAATACTTAGAATTATACAACTATGTGCAAATTATTTGTGTCTTGGGTAGGAATAGCTTTGCAGAATCCATTCCTCTTCAGGTCTACAACTGGTTTAAATTCAGTTTTTCTTCTCTACCAGTTGCCATACCAATGTTAAAGAATCGAGTCGGCCTTGCTATTCACCCATAGATGGAGGGAATAGTTGAATTCATGTCTTTACCAAGGGTATTAGCGCTATATGAAATGCAAACAGTCTCATTCGGGATTTGAACTCGGATCGCCGAGTACACTTCCCTCGAGGATAATAGGTTAATGACGAGTTATGACACGAACGCCTCTAAACGTTTACAAATAAATCAAATTTCAGCATTAAATAACCCATAAGGAGTTGATATGGTGTTACACAAATAAACCAAACCAAACTAAACTAATCTTGAATGTTATATCTAAATGGTTTAATTAAGAAGAATTAAGTAAGGTGTGACATAATTTCGCAGGTATGGGGTATCCAGTGAGGCTCGAACTCGCTATTCGGTAATAATGGGTCTGCGAAACTAGTCTGCTAATCATTACACCACGACGGGATTCCCAAATTCAGTGACAAAGTATGTAGCCGGTGAAAGATCTAAAAACTTCTTTGATTCCCTACCAAGTAATTGAAACAATGCAATTGCTTAAAAAAATAAATAAAATAAAATAAATAAATTTAAAAAAAAAGAAAAAAAAGGAAAGGATTAAAAGTCTATTTGGAATTAAATAACCCAACATGAGTTGACATAAATAAACACTTCATGATTAGTTGCAATATTATTGGTAATAGATCCAATATATCTATTTACGCACGTGCAGGATGTGACACAACGTCGATTTCTTAAGCGGAGTTTAACAGGTTTGAAATCAGAGTTTTCTTTCTCCTAGACTGGTTGCTTAACCAAGGTTGTAAAACCCAGACCCCCCTACTATTTACCCATAGTTGGGATTATACCTATCCCCAGGATATTAGCGCTATGGGAAATGCAAACAGCTTCGTTCAGGATTTGAACTCGTCTCGTCGTGTCCATTTCCTACGACTCTAATCATTACACCACCACGCGCTTCAATATATCTAGTTCCAACTCATTTTAAACATTATCTCAAAAAGGTGCATCTGACATATAGATGTGGCCCTAACAGCTACTACCAGAGTGAACCTGGGAGTAATGGCAACGAAAGAATAACATCACACTTCCTAGGGCCCTAGAAGTGGAATCTCATCATGTGGTTGCATTTTAATGCTACCTCTAAAACTTAAGACGAGGTTTGTGGCCCATCCAGTTTCGCCAACTAACTGATGTCTCTCCCCTTTTCATGCTGTGTTTGCATTTAAAAAGATCTTTCGATCCACGAATTTGATCAACACTATATAAGCCACGTATCAAGGGGGGGGGGGAGAAGAAAAGAGAAAGTATTAAATAGCCCAGCAAGAGTTGACATGCCGTAGAACCATTCAATCAACCAATCAGATATTCAACCATCCAAAGTTTGATGTCTTAAAGAAATGTGTTTTGCATAATAGTTTCAGAAAATTAGGGGAAAATAATAAAAGAAAAAGGAAAGTAGATTCAGCATTAGATAACCCAGCAGGGGTTGACATGCCCTAGAACCAACCAACCAACTAACCAACCAAAGTTTGATGTCATAAGAAAATGTATTCTGTATAATAGTTTCGGAAAGTTAAGAAAAAAGGGGGTGGGAAGAAGACAGATTCAGCATTAAATAACCCAACAGAGGTTGACATGCCGTAGAACCATTCCACCAACCAAGCAAGCAACCAACCAACGTTTAATGTCATAAAAATGTCTTCTGTGTAATATTTTCGGAAAATTAAGGAAAATTAAAAAAAGAAAAAAGAAAAAAAAGAAGACTGATTCGGCATTAAATAACCCAACAAGGGTTGATATGTCATAAAAACCATTCAACTGAACAACCATACATTCAACCAACCAAAATTTGGTGTCCTAAGAAAATGCCTTTAGTGTATTAGTCTCACAAAATGAATCAGTTCTCGCTAATTAATTTGTTCATTTATTCTTTTCAGCCCAACTTCAAATTGTGCTGAAATCTTGTCCAACACAATTCTAATCTCCCGAATTCGAAACAAAGCGCTTTTCTTCTGCAATGTCAAAAATTTAATAATGATAGAAATTTCAGGAAAATGATTGATATTAACAGTGGCGACACGTAGCTGAGTTGACGCCTGTCAAATGATCGAGCTACGTTTCTATCGGAACCCATGATGACAACCGGCGACTCTAATTACATTTCAAACGCAAAGATATCATAGGAATGCGAGTTCCTCTGACATATTAGTGAACCATTTATGATTTGTACCATCAAGCTGATTATGATGATATCAAATCTCAGTAAGGAAGCAGTTCTGAGGCAACATTTGAAACCTTTCGTCGACAATATACTTGAGTCATGAAGTTATAACGAGTTTGCTGTATGCCATAAACTTGTGACCTTGTGTCACATCCTAAGCGTGGCGAACGGGTTGGGTAAATATCTACTAGAGTCGCAAAGTTAAGGAAAATTCTTTCACGTGAAAACTTTTTTCAATAGGACTTCTCAAACTTTTTATCTGAAGCATGCTTTGTAAAAAAAACAAAAATAAATGAATAAAAAAAAAAAAACAAAGACCCCCCCAAAAAAAAGTATCAAAGAAAAACAAAAAAAAAACAAAAACCAAAAAAAAAAAAAAAATATCAAAGAAAAAACAAATTTCCATTCACCCAGAATTAATTTGAATATTGCCGAGAGCTCTTTCATCAGGGCTTAGAATCCGCTGACATTACCCCTACAGTGGGATAATACCACCACCAAAAATATGTCCTGTGAATGACACTTAACTGCATCTGATGGTGAGGCTCTTGTTCTGAAGATTTGGAGAGTCTGTAATATCATTCATTGTCAGTTCCATTCTACCTGGAGAGGTAGTACCTGTTAGGGATCCCATATATGGGTCAAATAGATATCTTTGAAAATTATTCGTATTTGATAGAAATGTATGCAAAAAGATAAAACTCTTAAGAAAGAACTAAAAAAATGTAAATATGAATGTACAATGAATGTGATTTCCTAACCTCTAGGCACGAAATAACCATAGATTGGTTGACATGCCGTTAAAATCAATTAATCATTTAATCACTCTTGCCGATATATTTTCTTAGTCGAACTGGATACCATAGAGTAATGATATCGTTGTACTAAATGGAATCAGTGACCCGAATTCAAATTCTGGACCAGGCTGTTCCTGTTTCACTTCGCGCTAATGCCCTTGAGAAAAGCATGAACTCCTATGTTGTCTCTCGGATATGAGTAAATAGTAGGGTTTTTTAGTTTGTTAGGCAACCAGTCTAGGAGAAGGAAAACTCTGAATTGGAACCAGCTGTAGTCCGCTTAAAACTTGACCTTGTGTCACATTCTACCCGTTGTGGAGGGGTTGGGTAAACATATACTTAGCCATGCAATTAATGCAAATTCATTGTTGTTAAATCCTTTAGCACAAGGCTTCTCAAACTGTTAACATATAACAAAAATATATGGTGGCGCATTGTCTAATGGTTAGAGTCGTAGGAGATGGACTCGTCGACCCGGTTTCAATTCCTGTACGAAGCTGTTTGCATTTCACATGGCACTAATACCCCTGGGAAAGGTATGAATCCAATTCTCCCTTCAGCTATGGTAAATAGCAGAGCAGACTGGACTCTTTAACCTTGGCTAGGTAACCAGTCTAGGAGAAGGAAAACTCTGAATTCAAACCTGTTAAACTCCATTTAAAATGACCTTGTGCCGCATCCTACTCGTACGGAGGGTTTGGTAATATATATAACAAAAAATATAATAAATAATATAAAATAATAGGATAAAATAAAATAAAATATCAAATTTGAATATTGCCAACTTTTTTCTTAATCACCCTGGATGCCATGATAAGGAATTTAAAAAAAATGTTTCCGTTAAAAGAATTCATTTTTTTCAAAATGCAGTAAAGTTATTATAAATGGAATATTGAATCATATAATAACACTCACACCTACAAATACATGGCAATACTGAAACTGACTTAAAAAGTGAAAATCCGGAACTCTTCGGTCAGAGGGACTTTTCGTTGATAATAAGGGAGTTGTTTAGCTCAGTCGCTAGAGCGTCCGCCTAAAACCACAAGGTTTCTGGTTCGATACCGGCCCCCGCCTACTCAGCGCATGGATCTGTGCGGTAAAGTGAGGAGCTGATGGAAGGTGTGGTGCTTCACCTCAGACGCAAAACAATCTCCTTGTCTAGCGCTAGTGAAAAGGGGATAGACTCCCTCACTGTCCGTTTATTCATTAAAATCTGTTACGATGAGTATGAATTAAAATTTCAGGCATTGTATTTTAATTTTTCATTATTTCACTTTCTTTTTAAAAATCTATATCTTATTCTTCTAATGAATAATCTTTTTATAAAGACATCTGATAACTTATAATAATGACTTATAATAATTTAGAATTCAGTATTTTTATAGAATAATTTCTTTAAAAATATAATTGTTTTTAAATTGTTTATCGTGTGAAAATAGGATTATGTGCGTCCTTAACAAGTTCGAACTCCAGTCGTTACGTTCACTTTCAGACTAATACAATTGTTAGTTCTCACAGATCCATTACTAGTGAAAAGCGAGATCCATCGTCGCTGGGTGCCACATAATTGTAACCTTGTGTCAAATCCTACCCGTGGTGAATGGGTAGGGTAAATATCTACCTTCTTTTTCGAAGTTTCTTCGGTAATTTTTCAAACTACCAATGTTATAATTAGCAGGACCTGTGGATATACCATAGTTCAATATGTAAAAAGTATAATAATCTTGATTTAACTCTCTCTCTCTCTCTCTCTCTCTCTCTCTCTCTCTCTCTCTCTCTCTCATATACTTTTTCTTTCTTTTCATCTTTTCATTGAAACAGATTAGCGTTATCACTTCCGCACACTCATCCATCTTTCTTTCTTTCTTTCTTTCTTTCTTATTATTTTTTCTGTGTAGCATGCCCCTTTTCTTCGCCTTCTTTCTTTCTAATAAAAGCGGAATAGTCCATTTTTTAGTTGAGATGACAACACTCATAAAAATAAAAATTCAGCGGATAAACAATACTAGATTTACATTTTTGCATTTCATTTTGGGCGATTTGGACGGTCTCATTTTTAACCAGAGTATGTTGCAAGATGATGACAGTCGTACAATTTAGGAACCGATTCTGCTATTAGAATATTAATACAATTAATAATTAAAATTACACAAGGCAACACAATGTTCGTAGAGTTAGATCTTACTCTTTTGTCTAACTTTTGAACTCCGAAAAAAAAAGAAGATAAATGACTTCAGTTTTTTTTCTATCACATCAACTTTTTGAGCTACAAGGTACCATCGCTTTGTCCCAAAACCCATAAAATACCGCATTTAACAAATGTGTACTTATTTTATAGAATGTTTTTAAAATATTACAAAAATAGAAAAATGATAAAACATTGCTTGACTGTTTGGAAAATTCATTTTGTTCATACAAGGGATGTTATTACTGCAAGTCAAATTGTGTGAAAGTAGTTAATGTAGAGCGTAGTGGCTAACGTGACTGCGACATCGTAGTAAGCAAATTTGAACTCCAGTCACGCTATTAAGTTCAGTTTCAGAATAATACCCTTAGGAAATGTATGAACTCTTTCGTTCCCCCAGCTATGGGTTAAATAGTACCACAACTGGTCTGCAAGGATAGCTTTGAAATTAAATAACCCACGAAGGTTGATATGTCATTAAACAATCATCAAACCAAACTAAGTAGTTGAGGAAAAAACACATAGCTTTTCTTAGAAAGAAGATTGATTAGAAAGAGATGAGATACGAGGACAGGATTATTGAAAGAAAGGAAGAAAAAATAATGAAAAAGAGACGATAGAATTATAAAGAGAAAGGTGTGAGACGAGAAGAATGGGATGATAGAAAAGGAAGCGAGACAGAGAAAAGATGAAAAAAAAGAAACGCGACTTTATAGAGTTTTTCCTTCTCCTAGACTGGCGAAAGAACCCAGTCGGTCTTATCACCCTGTATCCCTTGCAGATGGGTAAAAGATGTCCTGGGCATGACACTAAAGTGCATCTAATGGCGAGGTTAGGACAAACTCATTTTGTCGTTCTTCTATGCACTTCTACACATAAACACACCAATGTTGGTCGACCTACCATTATTTTTACTCGATGCAAGATTTTCACATTCATTTTAACTGGTAGTTTTTCACTGAAGCCAGAGTAAGAGAAAGTCACCTTAGATCTCAAGGACTCTCTTAAGTATTCAAGCTGATTTTAACAGTGCTGTGGTCTGTATGGTCTGGGTTCTTTCTCTGATCTCTAGTTCCCTCAGTCCTCTTTCCAAACCTTTTGCTCTGTAGTTCATTTGGAATAGCAAAATCTACTAGATGTCGAGTTTATTGCTCTTCTTTAAGATTAAAACTAGGTCTAGTCTTCTGGACGGAACAGGATGACCCTTTTGTATCCCCCAAAATCCCAGATAATTTAATGCATCTAATTTTATAAGGCAGATTCTGATTTGTGCAAATGCCATTTGTCAGCATGGTCAAACTTCACCTTTTCTATCCAGTTTTACCTTATCTTGCACTCCTTTTGTGCTGCATTCGCTTATTATATGATAAACTGTTTTTATCTTTGTTGCTACATAACCTACACATTATTATTATTATTATTATTATTATTATTATTATTATTATTATTATTATTATTATTATTATTATACACCAGCGTTAGCCGATAGCCTTTCACTGGAGTTTGATTGATTGATTTGTTCTTGTTTTACGGCATATCAGCCCCAATGGGTCCTTTAATGCCGACTACGTTTTTGAAATGAATTGGTGATAATGTTTAATTTTCTAAAGGTTTTTTTTTTGACATATTTTTTGTGAATGAAACTTTTAGATGATTTTTTTAACATATATTTTTGTGTTTTCATTTTTATGGAAGATTTTTAGATTTTGTTGTAGATGTGTGCTTCTTTTATGTATCCCCACTGGAGTTTGAGTGACAACAAGTCTTCTCAGATCTCCAGGACTTTCCTGAGTATTTTAGCTGATTTCAACAATGCTGTTGTCTGGATAATCTCAATTTATTCCTTTGACTTTCAGTATCTCTAGTCTCTTTTCCAAGCTTTTGGGGACCGTTCCAAGTATACCAGCTACTATTGGTATCACTTTCTCATTCACATTCCACAGTTTTTTCAATGTTATTATTATTATTATTATTATTATTATTATTATTATTATTATTCACTCCTTTTGAGTTTTCACACCAGTGTTAGCTGATGGTATTTCACTGGAGTCTGAGTGACAGCAAGTCTCCTCAGGTCTCCAGGACTCTTCTGAGTATTCTGGTAGATTGCACAGTGCAGTGTTCTGAATGGTTTCAATCCTTCCTTTGATATGCAAACTTTCCAAACCCTTTTCTAATCCTTTTGGGACTGTTCCAAGTGCACCAATCACAGTTGGTATCACTTTCACTTTCATGTTCCATAACTTTTTCAGTTCTCTGGCAAGGTCCAGATATTTGTCCATTTTATTATTATTATTATTATTATTATTATTATTATTATTATTATTATTTCAGGTGTGGATATGGAATTCGAAAAGTTGCTGATTGCTTTATTTGGTAAAAAGTTCATTGACCAGTTCAAAACTGAACGTCCAGTTGGATGGATGGATTTGATGATTGCCTTTGAGTCACGAAAACGTTCAGCGAGTCCATACAAGAATACACCACTGAACATTTCTCTTCCTTTCGCCTTTATAGATTACTACAAGAAAGTAAAGGTAAATGACGCTTTTTTGAAATATTAAACCTGGTTTAAACTTAACATGTACAACCACTTCAGGCCAGAGTGGACCTGGGAGTAATGGCAATGATGGGGTCCTCCACAATTCTCCGATTTTTAGAACTACAGCTTCATCATTAGCTATAGTTTAGTGTCATATCCAGGACCTCCCTGTTTTTTGTGGTGGTTCTTACCCCGTTGTAGGGATACAGTCAGCGTATTCAAAGCTCCTCCGACAGGATATTCTAAAGTTTTTAAAGCGGGATGTTATTTCAACTTCTTTATAAGTGAAGTATTTCAAATTAATCCCATATACTTTTCTAAACTTCGTTTTGTTTGTCACGTGGGCCACAGGTTGTTTTCGGTTATTATTACCAGAAATTAAGACAGAAGTTTTTCTAGTTTTATAAGAAGCTATAATTGTTTACTAAGGATTATTAGTTACTTGAAACCATATCATTGCTTACAAATTATTGGTGTTGGATAGGAATACTTGAAACAATACATATATTTACCAATCCCTCTGCATGAGCAGGATGTGACACAAAGTCAATTCCTTCTCCTAGACTGGTTTCCTAGTCAAGGTTAAAAAGGCCAGTCTGTCCTACTATTTACCCATAGCTGGAGGGAGAGTAGCTGAATGCATACCTTTCCTAAGGGTATTATCTTTATGCGAAATATAAACAGCCCCGTCCAGGATTTGAACTGGTGTCGACGAGTCCATACCCAACGACTCTAACCATTTCACAACGTGCCCCTACTTGAAACCATACATGTGCAAACAAGTAATTATTAGATAAGAATAGTTATTGTAAATTATATAATTGTGAATAAATCATTTGTATTGGATAAGAATATTTGATAGCACATAATTGTGTGCAAATCCTTTGTATTAAAAAATAGTTAATTGCTTACCATGGTTTACTTAAAGAGTTTAATTATTGTTAGAGGGGATTACTTGAAAACATATAACTGTAAATAAATGATTATTTGTAACCAAATTTAATTTCCATCCCCCAAATAAATTAATTGAATATTAAGTTATAAAACATAATTAATTTACCAGTGTTTAATACAGTTTACATAAAAAAAGGGGCCGGGTTAGCTCAGACGGTAGAGTGTTCGGCTAGAAACCACAAGGTTCCTAGTTCGATACCGGTCTTCGCCAACTCAGCGTATAAGTAGCATATGGATCTGTGCGGTAAAGCAAGGAGCTGATGGTAGGTGTAGCGCTCCACCTCAGACGCCAAAACAATCTCCTTGGTCTAGCGCTATTGAAAAGGGAATAGACTCACTGGCTGATACCGACTTTAGGCCGCCCCGACGACTTTACATCAGAAAAGTTGAGGCTTATAACTTTTGAACAAACCTCGTGAGCTACGCGTGCCCCCATTATTTTTGCTTTTTTAAAGGTACATATACGTACTTTTAGGGGCCGGTTTAGCTCAATAAGTAAAGCCCCCACCAAAGAATTGCAAGGTTTCTGGTTCGATACTGGTCCTAGCTAATCCAGCGCACGAGTCGCACAGATTGTGTAATCTGGTCTGTGTGGTAAAGTGGGGAGCTGACGGTAGGTCTGGCGCTCCAACTCCAATTCAAAAAAAAAAAAAATAAATAAAAAATAAAAAAAACCTGGTCTAGCGCTAGGGAGAAGGGAGGCCACTCTGCCAACTTTACTTTTTTAAAAGAACACATTTTATTTTTGAAAATTATTTTCTTCCGAGATTTCTAATAAAAATTGCTGAGATTATTTTTTTCTTCTACAGATAAACAATCAATCACATCGTACATTTACAAAAATATCCCCAATTATACGAAATTTTCCCAAACTTAAATTTAAAAAAAAAATTTCCTTTTGTCCCATTGCCATAAAAGTGTTTTCTTGAAATTTTTTTCATAGATTTTCTTCTCTTTCTCCATGAAATAATTAACTTGCAAAATATAAAAATAAAAGTAGGAATTTGCTGAAAAAAAGCAAAAAAAAAACAAAAACAAAAAATAGAAACAAACAAAAGACAACCCCCACAACGTTCCTATGGTAAGTGAAAGATATATTACCCCCCCCCGCTTTCAGATTATCACCCATGTTGGCACTTGCTCTCAAAAAGGTTCAACGCCTCAAGTTTTCACATTTTTACTTTCTTTTATACAGCAAATTCTCTAAAACATCGTCATGATCCACAATGATAACAATGTCTTGAAAACGAATGTTTTCGCTACGTGGACTCATCTGCTGTATGTTTCAATATTGAATTAGTGACCATTTAAGCAACAGCGTGTACTGTAAGAAACTGGTATTAAATGCCCCCCAAATAATCTTATGTAACAAAAAGTAACCATTAAAGAAAGCTAAATTGAAGCAAGAGTAATGATATAAGAAGTGTCAGTATTTGAAATAAGGTCAAGCGGATCCTACACGTGATTAATGAGCCTTTGACGATCAGACAAGACAAAAAGGATGAATACACATAAAAGCGACACGCATTTCCAGCCAATACGTTCAGGCTTGCCAGGGTTCCTGTTGAGAGAATTTTCCGCCCCTCACTTTATCGGAACTATTGCTGACTATAAAACTATATTTACTATAATTTGTTGTTCGAGACCTTTCCTTCGCGACGTGTGTTTTCTAAACGAATTCGGTCATTTCATCTGATTCTGTGTCAAGCCACTAGCGATTATCTAAGAAGATGTATCTGCGAACTAACCAGATGCTGGTTTAAGCAATAACATGCTACACAATCTTTCTTAAGTTTTTCCCGCCTGGTCGGTGGGTTTTTGAATACACTAACAGCATTAAAACCCTTTTCAAGGGCATTAGCGCAAAATGAAACACAAACAGCCTCGACCAGGACTTGAACTCCGGTCGCCAATTCCATATATTACGACGATAACCGCACCTTATTTAAAGTTGGTTTGTATTTGAGATGAACATACAGTTCTCACACAATCATAGGTTTCATTATGCAACAGACTTCGTATTCATTGTTATACTTTTATTTATGTCTTATTTCCGTTATGTCTGTAAAGATCACATTTTACAGTTTCTAAATGCCTTGCAGTGGTAGCAGTGCGTATGAAAAACACTTGCAAAATAACCCTTCGATCTTACAAAACAGTCAGGCAAAAAATAGTTACAGAGGTACAAGTGGAGCATTTAACAACAACAACAACAACAACAACAATAATAATAATAATAATAATAATAATATAATAATAATAATAATAATAAACCTTATTTACGTCCTTCTATTTTCATTTTTGTGTAGGGAAAAATAATTGAAGAAATCACGAGAAACGTGACCTTTCGTTTCCGCACAAAAAGGTGAATTTATTCGCAAAATGAGGCATTTGTTAAGTGGAGCTTCGAAAAAATAAATCGAAGCTTTTTGAACTGTTTATGTCTGCGTCATGATGAGGTGGTCTTTTGTAAATTCATAAAATACTACAATTCTCTGTGTTCTGTACACAAAACTATTCGAAAGGAAACGCCATTTTGTAAATTTGAAATAAAAAAGAGTCTCTACTATTCTAAAACACAATTTAGAAGTCTCTTAATAAATCTGAAATGTTTTGATGCAAAAAATAAAAACGGATCTTGAAAATTCCAGTGGCTTAAAAATATAAAGAGACAAAAAGGAAAATTATGAAGGTTATCATCGTGGGAAATGGCCGCGGTGACCCGAGTTCAAATCCTGGACGAGACTGTTTGCATTTCACCTAGTGCTAATACTGTTGGGAAAGTTATGAATCCAACTATTCTCCCTCAGGCTATGGGTAAATAGTAGAGATGATTGGGCTCTTTAATCTTGGTACGGCAACCGGTCTAGGAGAAAGAAAAACTCGGAATTCAAACCTTTTAAATCCCGCTTAAAAAATATTAAAATATATATATATATATATCAATCCCACCGCACGAGCAGGATGTGATGCATGGTCAATTTCTTAAGCAGGGTTTAACAAGTTTGAATTCAGAGTTTTCCTTCTCCTCAACTAGTTGCCTAACCAAGGTTAAAGAGCCCAGTCTGCCCTACTATATACCCATAGCGGGAGGGAGAATAGTTGGATTCATATTTTTCCTAATGGTATTACGGCTATGTGAAATTCAGAATTTTAATTCTGGTTTCTATTTCCTACGACTCAAACCATTACACCACACGCCTAACATATATTTTCCTTAGTTTTCTAAGATTCGATTTGTTAGTCACCCGGGCCACAGGTTGTTTACGATAACTGTTTCCATCATTATCTATCAGTGGTCTCGTAACATGTAGTGGGAACACTTCCATAAATAACGGAAACCAGCTCTCTCCAGATTTGACTACATCCATCTTGAGGTTCCAATTCTGGAGCTCTGGGTAGTATGGAGTATCTCTTCATCGCCATTATTCTCAGGTACACTCTAGCGCAGAGTGGTAGTACCTGTTAAGGTGCCATCTATGGGTTGAACAAAAAGAATGAGTTTAAAAAATGAGTTTAAATTTATAAAAAAAAGAATACCCTTCATGAATGAATAAAACAAAACGTCTTCGGCATAAAATAAACCAACAAGGTTTGGCATGCCGTAAAATCCGACCAAGCAAGCAAGCAACCCAACTCCTCCATCTAGATTTCAAGCGTTGGTTGTAAACAAAACTGGTTTTAATTTTTTTTTTACTTCTTCTAGACCGCTTGCCATAGCAAGGTTATATATCACAATCTGCCATTCTATTTTACTCATAGCTGAAGGAAGAGTAATTGGATTCATACATTTCC
>CM042144.1:52441271-52486271 GCA_023376005.1 Doryteuthis pealeii | reverse complement strand
AATAATTACTTGAAGATATATAGTTATTAGTATTAAATAAGAATACTTGAAACCATAAAACTATGAAAAAATTATTAGGTGAAATACTTGATATCATATAACAAATGACTTTTATTAAATTGAAATAATCACTCTAAATCATATATAATTATTAGTATTAGATAGGAATACTGGAAATCACATAACTGTGTGCAAATTATTTGTATTAGATAGGGATACATGATATGATATAACTGCGTACAAAACGTCTTAGGAAACAACTACACCAAAAATGTATATATAAATGTACAATAAACGTAATTCTCTAACTTCTAGAGATAAAATAGAGTTAAAATGCCGTTAAAAGCAATCAATCAATCAAACCTTTCTAAATAGGTTTCTGTTTCAATATCGTAATTAGGGAGGGAAGAAAAAGATCTCATGTCATCTTTAATATGGTAACCAAAACTGGCTAAGAAAACTCCAAGTCAGATACGTCTGTTATCTTTGATATCTCAAACTCCAACTGCTATTATCTTGGAGAACATCGGCATCGCGAAGAGTGGGTAGCATAGGCAACTTCCAATCTTCGATTGAACCCTACACAGGCCTGAACCGAGATCGAGGCTTAGATTAAGGTTAGTCTCAAGAAACTGACGGATGCAATAATAATAATAATAATAATAATAATAATAATAATAATAATAATAATAATAATAATAATAGCATCTTTTAGAGGAGAAAATGAAAAAAAATGTCGTTGGGAGATCAGAATTGGCCTGAGATCAATTTAAGACAAATAAATATCTATTCAGAAAAGAAAAGAAAAAAATACAAAAAACGATTAATAATCATGAATGGACAGCACAATTTAAAGGATGTTGAAACCATGGCAACAAATAGAATTAGTTTCAGAAATGTTTGTATCGTCTGGACTGGAGACGCTCACAAGGCCAATTCATTGTAATAACCTTATTATCTGATTGTATGTGAAGTACATCCATGTTAAGACACTTTTCAATTATTTTTCACTCGTTTTTGTGAACAGAGATGGCAAAAAAATTGTTAGGGTCTGGTAAGACGAGTTGCACTTGAGATTAGTCTGTCCAAAAAAGATGAATGCCTTCTATAATTACCTGTGTATGTGTGTGTGTGTGTGTGTGTGTGTATGTGTGTTATATAAATAAGTATTGCTCTCAGAGCATGTATATACATGTGTGTGTGTATATATATGTGTTCTCTGTATGTGTGTGTATATATATGTGTGTGTGTGTCCCTCTCTCTCTTTCTCTGTGGGTGTGTATGTGTGTGTATCTGAATGCACCCAAGACTAAATCTATATTTTATTATAATGGAGATTCTGTGTCTGTCAGTCTGTAACCGAAACTACGTCACAAAACACTCAGTAATTTCGTAACTTTATCAATGAGTATTTGATTTATAGTCAAAAATTTGTCTTACCTGGATGGTTTGTGTGATAGGGGGCACGTGGCCGTACAGTTGCTATTTATTAGGTGTTGCTTCCAGGATTTGTTAAAACAGCATGCAACATCCCTTTATATATCCCATATAGCCTTTTACCCAAACTTTTCGTTAGAGTCCAAGTGGTGCAGTCATACAGTAGCAATGACATGGCTACAGCTTGGATAAATTCCCGTTTTATTTCATCAAAGAGAGCAGATGGGCGTTAACCGACCAATAACAGTTCATGTTTTACTTATGCGTATGTTGACATTGCTTTCAGTAGATGAGATATTTCTTCTGAGGTTATAATAATGGCTCGGTCGCGCATTGGCCATACAAGACTTACGCACTCTTTTATGCTCAAGCAGGAGGATCAACCACTGTGCAGGACAAGTCAAACACTCTGCATTGTCAAACATTTCTTCATGGTGTGTGGAGCTTTCGCTTCAGTCAGAAAGAAATATTTCAATACAAATAACATAAAGGATCAGTTTGAAAATACTAACATGGATAGCATTTTATCCTTCTTGAAAGAAATAAAAATATACCGAAAATTATGAATCAGATATAAAATACATCCATGAAAAAAAAACCCCACCTGTAATGGAAACTTTAGTACGAACTTTTATTTCACACTCTAACCAACCGCACCTCTGCAATGGGTAAGAGCCTCCTACCCCAATGAAGCCACCTGTTGGCTGTGGGTGGCGAGCCGGGATGCTTAAGGACGGAATCGTGGTAGATGTGCAATCAATGATATGCAACACTCCACTTTGGCCCTTACTTAGGCTAAACGGGCAGTCGGATGTCCCCCCCCTCCGATCAATCGGCTGGTCACGTCAAGCCCTTAGCACTTATAGGATTGTCCCAATCCTATTGCCCTCACGGCAACCCCCAGTCCTCTTTATCCTATATGTGCTAGAAGTCGGTGTCTGAGGGTTTTCATTTCCTGGGTATGACGTTAAACTGTATCTGATGGTGAGGTTTCAGTTCTGGAGGTCTGGGAAATGTGGAGCACCTCTTCATCACATTGTTTCCAGGTCCTTTCTGACCCGGAGTGGTAGTACCTGTTAGGGTCCCATCTATGGGTTTAAATAGAAAAAAATGTGTTTATAAAGATAAATTGATTATCCATAAAGAATGAATTTATTTCAAAACTTTGTCCGCATTAAATGACCCACCAAGGTTGATATGCCATAAAACAAAACAAAACAAAACAAACAAAAAGAAAAATGAAATAACCCACTGGGTTGGTATATCATTAAACAAACCAAACCAAATAGGAACTGCCTTATTTAATGAGGAGATTATATTATCTTGGTTAAAAAACTGGAGCGTTGAAATGGTTAAATCTGAACTTGTTTGACTTTATTAATTTTATTATTTGCCGTTTGGGATTTGGATTCGTATTTCAATTATAAAAAATATCACGTTTTATAATTGTAGTGTTTTTTAAAATAATTATCTAATTTTCAATTAGATAATCTAAAATTAGAATTTTAACACTTGCACCACACAGGTGACAGTTTAAAAGGTATTTTTACAGTACCTGATTTTTCTTTTTAGTTCAGAGGGTTCAATTTCTGATATGGTAGGTTTAATTACTTCCCATACGTCTGCTTTGCTGTTATATTGTTTGCTACCTTCATATAATTTCATCTTCACAGTTGACCATACATTTTCTATAGAATTCGGATCAAGACTTGATGGTGACCATTCCATTATCTGCTCTCTTTTAAATCTTTTATGCTCAAAGAATTCACGGATAATCTTACGTAAATAAAAAGGAGCATTGTCGTGCATAAATACACACTTCACTTTGAAATTGCGCGACTGACTTGTACCAAGACTTTCTTTGCATGGATCCGTCTCAGAATGTTTTTAATTTACTCACGGAGTCGGTCTTATACCAGATGGCATGATATGTTGGGTTACGGTATTTAGGAGTAAAATTGAAAAATGTGACACACTGACATTCGCATTTATTATTAGAGAAGAGTGGAAATGAACGAGTTTGAATTCCACAAATATTTGTATTATATAGGGATTCTTTATATGATATAACTGTCTAAAAACACACTTCGGAAACTACACCAAAAGTGTATATATAAATGTACAATAAACGCGATTTGGTTACGAACTTTTTGAGTTATTGATGTTTGTTTGATTTGCATAATAACTTCAGACTGGCTATATACATCTTTATGGCACTTGTGACGTCATTTGTGCCAAATTCTTCCAGTTCTTCCATGAACCTGCCGTTCAGGAAACCAACTAATTCAGTCAAGGAGAAAGTAGACTTTCTTTTTTTCCCTTTCTCTTCAAGGATTTTCGGTGTCTAATTGGGGGGAAAAAAAACAGTCAACAACTCAAGGTTGTCCTCAATTGTCGTTATTTTTATTTTCATTTTAAATGTTGCTCATTTATAATTTCAACTCTCAGGAGCATATTCTTCTTCTTCTTCTTCTTCTTCTTCTTCTTCTTCTTCTTCTTCTTCTTCTTCTGTTGTATACCTCTTTCCTTACTTTCTTACTTCTATTATTCTTCTTCCAACGTCTCTTCTAGCGTCTGGACTTCTCTTGGGGACTTCGTGTCTGGTCTTCCATTGGGGATTTCTCTTTATCAGAAGCCCTGTGTCATTGGTAGTTTTTAGTTAATAACACAAGACTTCGATTTAACTTAGATCATATTTTATTCTGAAATCCCCACCAGACTACCTGCGCAGATTGAGTCGGAGCGTGCATAACACGACTTACCACCGTCGTGGCTTTTGGCCGATCACACTGAAAACCTATTTCTAATCTAAACCGGCAGAGGGTCTTCTCCACTGATTCTCACGGTATCCACCGGAAGGAGGATCAGGACAGGTCAAGCCTTGTCACTCATCCTTCTAGGCCACCGGCTGCAACTTATAACAGCCATTTTGGTTTCTACAGTACTGTACATAAATATTAGGAATCTAATAATTATGTAACATTATTATTATTATTATTATTATTATTATTATTATTATTATTATTATTATTATTAGTTTCTTAAAAAAACAATTTTCTACTTACCGCTAGTTCTAACTCTGCCAATGAATAAAAAAAAGTGTCAACACTACCTAGACCTTTTATATCACCCACTCCAAACACTTATTGGCTCCAGCATTAACCAATCAGGTGAACAAAAACCGAGGTCTACGTTAGCAAAACTCTATATAATCCAGTTTAGCTGCTAGCGTTGAATCAGATGGGTGACACGCTAGAGGGTGATAGTCCCTATGGGTCTAACTGGCGAGGGGGATATTATGTTGAAAGACCCCCAATGAACCAGTAAAAACATAAGTGACGACGTTACCCAATTCTGCTTAATGTACTATTAAGCAGGCGTATCTCAAACTAACGTTCAATAAAAAAAATTATTAAAAGATTGGTAATACTTTAGCTATTATTCTTTTGTTAAAGAAACTTTATAGTGATATAATTGATTTAGCCAAATACAATCCTCTTGAAGGTGGTAGAAGAAAAACAGCTAATTGAATTTCGGGATCCGGCAAAGTAAAAACAAAGAAGACAATACAACGTTTAAAATATAGGAAGGAAGAATGATTAAAATTTTGAAGATCTTTTCCTACTTTGTATTGATAGAGAAATACACATGAAAAAGTAAATATAAACAGACTGAGATCGATTCGAAAGAATCAGGCTAGATGCAAAGATGCTGGATGCGCAACGGTTATCATCTTAGAAAATAGATTCGGTAACACGGGTTCAAATCCCCGTTCAGACTATTTGCATTTCACTTTACCACTAATGTCCTTGGGAAAAAGGTGAATCCATCTTTTCTCCTCTCTCAACTATGTGCAACTTGAGTTCAAATCCAGGTTGAGGCTGTTTGCATTTCCCTATCGCACTGATCTCTTTCGGAAAGGTGTAACTTTATATCTTCTCCTTTCCCGGCTGAACTAGCTGTAACTGTACTATTTAGCCTTAGTGCCACAACCGGTTTAGGAGAAGGAAAAATCGGTATTCAAATCAATAGAACCCCTTTTAAAAATTGACCTTGTGTCACATCCTGTTCGTGGTGGATTATTTAATTAAGCGATTGATTTTTTTTTACGGTGAGTTAACCCGGCTAGGATCATTTTATTAAAAAATGCTAAGGAATCGCATTCATATCTATATTTTTGTTCAATTGTTTCTTCATATTTCTTTTTTGTTCACGGTCTTAACGAATGATTTTTAAACCTATCTATTTGACTTATATGGACCATAAAAAGTGCTAATACCCCGGATCAAAGTGGGAATTGTTAGATTATGTTGTGGTATATAAGCCCTGCTACAATACACCACTTAAATTTATAGAGTAAGCGAGGTCACGTGGTTTAATACTCAGCCAATCAACAGCCCGAATGCGTGGCTGGTTGACTACTTAATCACTGATACTGAGAGACTCCCATTTAGAATCATTGACAAAGGACTTGCAATACTGAGGAACACTGAGGAACAACCAAAGGATTCTTTACCAAGGATTTCCACTAGACAAGCGCTCTTGCTTGAAGTCTAAAAGATGGCCACTAAAATCGTAGCAGGAATAATGGCAATAAAAGGGTACTCTACACTCCACAGATATTCAGAAATGGAGCCTCACCATCAGATGAAGTTTAGTGCTATACCCAAGACAACCCATTTGTCTCATTCAGTCACACCGGCAAGGCAGCATTCGGGGTGGATGGGTTAGGTAAATACAAACATGTAAGACACAGGGTCAATTCATGATAGTTGAAGCGTACCAAAGTGTTAATATAATTTTTGCTGTTACCCAAATTTATGTGTAACATTAAATTCAGGCTACTGCCATATTCCCGCCTTCTTGGAGAGGTAGATATTACCTATTTTAGCGATTAAAAAAAAAAAAAAAAAAAAAAAAACAGTGTCAGGGGAAATTACCTTTGAGTGTAAGTGTGTTAGAATTGGAGCAAGACACTTTGACGTCATAACGCCCCCGATTGGTGCCGTTTATGTGACGTCAGCGTCTGTGTTGTTTTGTAGAATCTAAGAGATCTTTTGTTGCATGAAAATCTTATTATAATGGAGATTATGTATCTGTCTGTAACTGAAACAACGTCACAATTCCCATAGTTATTTACGTTATATTCTCAATGGTTATTAAATAATCATTATTCATTTTTAATTAGCATCTTATTTATAAACAATGTCTCTATTAAAGTCTAGCTGATAATAGATTTGCTTCAAAACGGCACATATTATTAATGTGGTTAAATCCTGCAATATGTGTTATACATCATTAAAAAATAAATGTTTACATACATAATATATGTTGTGAATAATTTGCATACATTTAAAAAAAAACGTGCCTAATGAGTAATATTTTCGTGTCTAATATTATTGTTTTATTCTCAAACGTATCAAAAGCAATCCAATGTATGATTTTATATTAAGGTGAATTATTTCTCTGAATTTTTGAGATGAGACTTGATAATTAGTATTATTTGTATTATTCGGACTATTGTGCTCATTGAGTTCATCCGGACACTATCTCAACTTCAATTCCCACCATCCATACAATGTAAAGAAAGGAATCGTCCGATGCTTACAACATCGGCAAAAGCCATTAGCAGTGATGAGGTATATCAGAAGTAAATGGACAGTTTAAGGGATATCCCCCCGTCGTAACAATTATCCTGATGGCATAACATCAGCTAGAGAAATCTGGATCGCAAGACAGAGGATGATACCCGAAAACTTACCACAATCTGTCTGCCCTATGTCAAAGGCTTGGCTGAAAAGATTCAAAAGATATGTAATCCATATAACACCAGGACAACATTCAGGAGTCACCCGAATCTTCGTAAACATCTCCTCTGAGTCAAGCCCCCAACAGAATACAGCTCGAACAAGAAAAAAATGAGGACAATAGTCCGATTAATACAAATAATACTAAAATAAATTATAATGACTAGCAAGAACATGCCCCCCCCCTGCCGTAAGTATTTAAGTTTTAATGTAATGAAACATATCAAATTAGAAAGACTAAGAAAATTAAATACGAACTCATATAAAAAGATTACACTTATTTCAATTATGTTTTAATTGTTTTCTATAGAAAATTATTCATAGGATTGATTTTAATACGTAGGAGAATAAAACAATAATATTAGAGATTAATAACTGCAAGTAATTATTTAAAACCAATATGCAGATTAACCACACCGTATATTATGTAAACCTTTATTTCATAGTGATATATAAGACACATCGCAGGATTTTAAACATACTAATAACATGGGTTATTTTGAGGCAAATCTAGCTCAGGTTTTCATGGAGACCACATTAATAAATAAGATTTATTCTATGTATTAATTAAAAATTTTAACTACAGATTAAATACTCATTGATAACTTACGTAATTCCTGGGGGCATTGTGATGTAAGGCGTGACGTAGTTTCGGTTACAGATAAAAAAACTCAGAATCTTTATTATAATAAGATGTAAAAATAAGAGTAATATTTTTTGTGTTCTTATTCAATTTCCTCAGGATTTCTAATTTAATATAATATTCAATTATATTAAAATTTAAATACTTGTGCCCGGAGGGTGCATATTCTTGCTAGTAATAGTAATAATGAAAAAGAAAACAGTATTTTACCGTGAAATTATTCTATTTTGCAGAAGTGCCACGTGGAGAGCGCAATCAAGAAATACAACGACAAGAATGTTCGGTGGTCGACGCAGGGAATGTTACGACTGAGTCCGGAGGTGATGCAAAGTCTGTTCCAACCGACCCTACTTCGAATTCGAGAGTCAATCGGTAACGTTCTCAATGACCCGGATGCTAAAGGTAGGTTGATATGTTTAACGAGGTGACGAAGTAACGAGAGAAATTTTTGACTTTCCTCTCCGACCCAAACAACTACGGGAGTGAATGAGCTCTGATGATGATTTTTGTAAAATCGAAATATTGATCAATATCAGCTATGATCATATTATAAATTGTTTTCTTCTTTAACAGCATTGTGTGATGTTTTCATTCCACTTTTTCTTACTCATATTGTCGGATTCATTTCCTTTCTTTTAACTTATATATATATATATATATATATATATATATATATATATATATATATATATATCGAGAGTGAGATAAAGCAAGAGTACGAGAAAGAAAGAGATGACGAGTGAGAGAGAGAGAGAGAGAGAGAGAGAGAGAGAGAGAGAGAGAGAGAGAGAGAGAGAGAGAGAGAGATATCATGGAATTAATCATAAATAACACCTAATAATATCCGTTCTGATTGTATAATGTTTCACAAGAAATAATGATATCTTTATATCTTTGCCCAAGAAGAATACGAACCTTTTATAAAGAATTGTTTGTGGTGTTCTTACCTATAGATAATCAGTAAATGACTTCTTATTTATGGATAATACTGTTTTCATTTCATTTTATATAATACACTCTCTTGGTTTTGTCATTAATTTCATCGTTTTGCCACAGTGAATATATGTTACGTGATGCCTTCCTTCATAACAATGGAAGGGTTTGGAAATTTCTTCTGTCAATCAGTTAATAAATATATTAAAATACTCAAGTCATCACAATTTCATTAATACAGAGGAATCTATCTATCTATCTATCTTAGCCTGTTAATATCTCAGTTTTTTTTCTATCTATCTATCTATCTATCTATCTATTTCGGTCTGTTCGTATCTATCTATCTATCTATCTATCTATCTATCTATCTCGGTCTGCTCGCTATCTATCTATCTATCTATCTATCTATCTATCTATCTATCTCGGTCTGTTCGTATCTATGAATCTATCTATCTTGGTCTGTTCGTATCTATCTATCTATATTTCTATCTATCTATCTATCTCGGTCAGCTCGTATCTATCAATCTATCTATCTCGGTCTGTTCGTATCTATCTATCCATCTATCTATCTCGGTCTGCTCGTATCTATCTATATATCTCGGTCTGTTCGTATCTATCTATCTATCTATCTATCTATCTATTTCGGTCTGTTCGTATCTATCTATCTATCTATCTATCTATCTCGGTCTGCTCGTATCTATCAATCTATCTATCTTGGTCTGTTCGTATCTATCTATCTATCTATCTATCTATCTATCTCGGTCAGCTCGTATCTATCAATCTATCTATCTCGGTCTGTTCGTATCTATCTATCTATCTATCTATCTTGGTCTGCTCGTATCTATCTATCTATCTATCTCGGTCTGTTCGTATCTATCTATCTATCTATCTATCTATCTCAGTCTGATCCTATCAATTTCATGGAAGAGTACCCGTGGCATAGGGGCTAATGTGTTGGAACACGATATTGTAGTTATCCGGTCACGCAATTAGGTCCACTTTCAGATTATTACCCTTGGGAAAGGTATAATTCCTCTTATCCCCCAGCTATGGGTTAAACTGTACCTCTACTGTTCTTCTATAAGAATGGCTTTTACATTAAATAACCCACGAAAGTTGATATGCTATTAGACAAAAAACAAACTTAACCAAAACCTATCCTTCTCATTCTGATGCTATCTAGTTCACGGCGGAGTCCCTTTGGCATAGTTGCTAACCTGTTAGACCACGACATCATAGTGAGTGAGTTTGAACTCCAGTCTCGCTATTCCATTTACTTTCGAGATATTACAATTGGGAAAGGGATATTATTCATAATCCCACAGCTAAGGGTTAAATTGTACCACTGCTGTTCTTCTACAAGAATGGCTTGATAAGGGGTCCTGAGTATTGTATTCAGAATCAAATGGGTCCAGGTAAAAATGATTTGTTGAAAAATCACACACACACACACACACACACATAGGACCGGTTTAGCTCAGTTGGTAGAGCGTTCGACTAGAAACCACAAGGTTCCGGTTTCGATACCAACCCTCGCCAACTCAGCGTATGAGTAGCACAGGGATCTGTAAAGTAAAGCGAGAAGCTGATGGTAGGTGTGGCGCTCCACCGCAGACGCCAAAACAATCTCCTTCGTCTAACGCTAGTGAAAAGGGGATATACTTCCTTATTGTCTGGCTGATATCGACTTTAGGCCACCCGACGACTTTACTTACTTTTTACTTACCATTGGAAAAGATATATTACCCATGATCGCTCAGCCAAGGGTTAAATTGTACCTCTGCTGTTTTTCTACAAGAATGCCTTTGACATGATCTACAAACATTGATATGCCTTTAAACAAACAAAAAACAAAAAAAAAAAAAAAAAATTAAACCCAAACCGATCTTAGTCTAATATTATCTATCTATCATATCTATCTATTTATCTATCTATCTATACACATGCCAAATTTAGTAGTTCTAAATAAAACCTTTTCGCCATCTATAGAGGAGCTGATAAACAAACTTTATCCAATTATTAGCATAGATGTCCTTGTCTTCAACTTGAATATCGATAAATCTTACACTAATACTGAAGACAGTAATAGAACAAAATATATATTTTCTATGGGGAAAAAAATACAGGCACCATGACGGCTAGTGAAGAGAAGGTAATGTTCTGTTTTTATTCCTGAAAATACGACTGTCGCTTTATTTCTTGATGTGAATTGATAACATAATGACAGTTATTCATAGAAAGACAAGTGATCTTTGACTATTTCGGTAAGGACAGGGATGAACAGAATTATTTCTGACATACTAGTGTCGCGCTAACCAAAACATTCGACTATTTATGGATGGGGAAAAAAAAAAGGATTCGGGCAACGTAGACGACTAAAAGTAGAAAATCGACTAAATAAGTGGTGGTGAGAATCGTATTCAGAATCAAATGGGTGCAGGTAAAAATAATTTGCTGGAAAAAATAACACACACACACACACACACACACACACACACACACACACGCGTGCGCGCGCACACACACACACACATATGTATATATATGCTTCCCATCCCTGGTAGGTTGAACACTCTGGAGGGTGTTTATCAGTAAAATTCTCTCTCCACTTGTAGGTATGCAGATAGCTCGGTGGTTAGCGATTCTGACTGATGAAAAATCGGTCGGGTTTCGATCCTGACTGAAAGTAGCCTGCTAAGTCTAGCTGCACTGATATATATATATATATATATATATATATATATATATATATATCCATGTGTAACATCCAACATTGGTAAAGATTTTCTAAAACTCATCAACAAACACTTTCCAATACACAGCCCTCTAGCCAAAATTTTTAACAAAAACACCTTAAAAATCAGCTACAGTTGCACAAGGAATATAGCCCAAATCATGAAAAGCCATAATAAAAAGTTGGAAAACCAACAAAACACCATGCGAAGTAACAACCAATGCAACTGTAGGGACAAGAGTTCGTGCCCTCTACAAGGAAACTGTCTCCAGAAAAATGTGGTGTACAGAGCTACTGTGAAAACAGACACCTCCACCAAACAATACATAGGAGCAACGGAAGGAACCCTGAAACAAAGAATTTACAACCATAGACTTTCATTTTCGAACAGAAAATATTCTACACAAACAACACTATCCACACATATATGGAACTTGAAAGATATGGACATTTCGCCAGATGTGAGCTGGGAGATTCTGAAAGTTGCAACAGCAAAACATCTAAAAGATGCCTTCTTTGTCTCCAAGAAAAACTTTATATTATTACTCATCCATCACAACAGACCCTACTAAACAAAAGATCGGAAATCCTATCAAAATGCCGACATGAAAATAAACACCTGCTATCACACTTCGATCCATATACATAACCCACACACACCTCTTCTACCCAATTATATATATATATATATATATATATATATATATATATATATATATATATATATATATATATATATATATATATATATAAAATAGTAATATAATCCGCCAAACTGTAAGTATCTTTCCCTCTACCTATATACATTGTACAATAATATCATACAAATGTAACGTCCACATTGCACCACCAACGCAATAAATAACATGTTCATTATTATTAACAGCACAATTTTAAAAATACATTTAAAAAATACATTATATTAATTTGTACATAACATACGTAACCAAGAATACCAAACACAAATACGCATTTTTATACGCCCACACGCGCGTGGAGACAATTATATCATAACAGTCTTCATACATTCCCACGCGCACACGCATGACATCACATACATACGCACAAACAAAAATACGCACACACGCGCGTGGACACAATCATATCATCACAGCCTTCACGCATTTCCATGCAAACGCGCATGACATCATACACATACGCACAAACAAAAATACGCACACGTAGAAGAAAAAAACATTCCGCATCACGTAAACACGCAAACACGAGAATACAGTTAAAAAAAACGCACACATTTGACCATTTACACAATTTCTGTCATTTTTAAAGGAACTTTTCGTATTACCCGATAAATGCTCTAAGCAAGAAACCGCTGGTTGTAATACCGTTCCCCTAATTAAATAAATAAAAGCAAAAACTTTTATTTGTTTTGATTTCTCATTGAACTATATATATATATATATATATATATATATATATATATATATATATATAGTGTATCCTTAGTTTGATTAATACTAACGACGATTTTTCTATTCAGTCTCTTCATCTCTCTCTCTCTCTCTCTGTCTGTCTGTCTCTCTCTCTCTCTCTCTATATATATATATAAACCTAATGAGTCAGATAAACCTACTAAAAGTTTCGCTTAGTGCTCTCCAGGGCTAAGATACGACTTAGCCCTGAAGAGCACTAAGTGAAACTTTTAGTAGGTGTATCTGACTCATTAGGTTTATCTTTATTATTTGGTCTACTTAGGTATTGAGCACTCTTTACTTATTAGCTTTAGTATATCCTAGCGGGTTGTATGAGTATATATATATATATATATATATATATATATATATATATATATATATATATATATATATATATGTGCATATAGTTTTTTTCTTTTGGCCAAATATTGTATCAATAGATTATTTTTGATTGGTACGATTATCTTGGTCTTTTCTTTTTTTCAAAATTTTTCCCCAGGTGATGTTTGGTAATATATTTTTACAATTAAACTATTTGCCGGTTTTTTTCTCACCGCGAGGATTTACCAACAAGTTTGGTATATTAAATCATATATATATATATATATATATATATATATATATAATATATGCTAATATTTATCTATCTATCTATCTCAGTGTGATCATATCTATCTATCTATCTCAGCCTGTTATGTATGTCAGTCTGCCTGTCAATCTGCTTGTCTGTCTGTCTGTCTGTCTGTCTGTCTCCCGTTTACTTTCGGATCAATATCTTTAGGAAACGTGTGAACTTCTTTGTCCCCCAGCTATTGGTTAAATAGTACCACAGCTGTTCTTCTATAACTCTTCTTCCTAGCAATGACTTAACCTGCAAAAACATTTGAATAGTTTGGTTATTGGGTAGATAGATGTTCGGATAGACAGGGAACACTCAAAGAAGACCCGAGGATACACCTACCGAAACGTTGCGTTACAATAAATCTGAGGACAGCAGTCCGAAAAATCAATATAATACACCAAGTCTCATTTCAGAAATTCATACAAAAAAGTGAAAATAATAATATTTGTTTGGCTAACTTGAACTCTTCCATTAATTTTTGTTCGAATAATAATTCGAAATTTTTATTAATAAATTAATGTTTAATGAATTTCTTTAAATTATAGTTTCCATGTTTGGAACATTTCTTCCTGTTTTTCAATTTTGCCATAATCATCAGTTATTTGAGCTGAATCTTAAAATTTGACAAAGTTTTTCTAAAATATAAACTATATTAAATTTGACTTAATTTATTGTTAGAAAAGGAAAAAAAGGTTTCATCGTCTGGAAATACCGTTCTCTTGTCTTCTCGCACCTTGTACAACTTTTAGTGATTTCATTTAGTGCTGATTTGTGGATGGGCTGGAAAGTCTATAGGCTGAAAAATTCATATGATGATGTTATTGCTGCTGATGATGACTGTCATGAAGTGTTTCAACTTGAACTTCAATAAAAAACCCAAAAAAAAAACAAAAAAAACAAAAAAACAAACAGAACTTTTCTTCATCGTAGCAAAAGTTGTAAATAAAAACAGCAAAATGATCGTTGTGAAAAAAAAAAAAAAAAAAAAAAAAGAAAAAAGAAAGAAAAAAAAGAATACACAAAAAACCTAATTAAATTTGAAATTTTTTTCGAGGGTAATCCCAAAAGTAAGGTCTCCAAATCGCTGGGGACACAGGCTATTAGCAATGCTGTTTTATTTTTTTGTGCATATGCCTGTTCCTGCGCACGCCACGCTACGATACTCAGTCTTGACTTACCAGTTGTTTCTGAAGGAGCCCCTGATTGACGCTATCGTCAAGTTAAAAATTTGCGCAGTTATTTGTTTTTAGAACGCAAAATACATTAAACCAATTGAAATTCATCGCTAACAGAAGCGTATGATTAGTCTTGTATGGATGTCCAAATCGTCTTCAAGTGGTGTAGGGAGTTTGTAGTTCAATGCTTCCTTAACGACATTGCAACGAGCTGGTATGGCATGGGGCTTCAAAACAGCTACAGTTCCTACAGAAATGCATCGACTGATATCGCCATTTCCGTCGATGCATTTCTGTTGGGAGTGTAGCTGTTTGTAACTATGACGACGTTCAATGCTTCCTTAACGACATGGCAGCGAGATGGTATGGCATGGGCCTTCAAAACAACTATAGACACTTGCATTTAGGAGATTTAAAAAAAGAAAGGAAGACAGGTTATAAATGATAATTGATTTAGCAAAATACACGTATGCCTTTTTTTAAATGTATCTCCACGTTATTTTTATATCGACAAATTAACCCTTAAATGTAAGGTGATAAGAAAACATCATCTTGCAGACGTTTGATAGCATTTAACAACAAAAAAAGTGTTCCTTTGATCTAATAGATTGGGAAATTATAGAGGAAAAAAAAGGTTAACACTTGAATAAATATATATGGATATAGATATGTACATCACATGATAAAAGGAAACGTGTGTGTGTGATATATATATATATATATATATATATATATATATATATATATGCATACACAAACACACAGATGAAATATAGATATTTGTGTGTATGGACACACAACTAATAAACAAATTAATATTTGAAAATAAAGTGAAAAGAGGAAAACTACATTCCTTACAGAAATGCATCGACCGAAATGGCAATTATGTAGAAAAATAGATATATGTTAAAACTTTAAAATGGTGTGAAAATCATTGACAATAGACAATAAACGTTTCTGTAATTTCTAAATATTTTGGAGACCTTACCTTTGGGATCACCTTCGTAGTTAAAAAAAAGTTCTAACATATAAGTTCGTAAATATTTTCAGAAAATAATATTTCCTTTCTCCAAAGAGGAAAATCTTTGTACTCAATTTCTTTATGGAAGACAACTTTATTTTTTAAACACTCACAAGGCACAACAAAATAAGTAAACCCCAGAGAATTTTTCTTTTCATTCGGGGTGAAAAAACATAAATTCCAATTTCTTCTGTAAAATAACTCCCGCTTCAAGGACTTTTTACTGTATCAGCATTTTCCCCGATCCAACAGTCTCAGGAGTGACTCTTCTTTAAAATGTTCTCCGCCTAATCTCTGAAACTGGTCGTCTGCGAAAATATTTACTATATTCCTTCAATGAAATATTTCTTTCCGGCCATTCATCGGTTAACTTCACAGTTCAAGGGGAGTAACTTATGTTATTAAAAAAAAAAAGATTTTAAAAATAAACAAATATAAATGAACTTCTTTCTTTCTTCTTTTTTAAAACTATTTATAGACTTTTTAGTTCTTTTAACTATTTTTTAACAAATCATAACAACGACTATTTTTTACCAATGGGATTAAAGCACTGCAACATCGATGGAAGAAATTTGGTCACAAATCTCTGAGAGTATTTCATCTAAAAAATTGGGAAAGGATTTAATGAATAGAAAAACTATAAATAAAACACATGTAATCTAGTACAACCATAAATACGGGGGGGGGGGTGCCCCCGTGGTGTAGTAGCTAGCGTGCTGGACTATGACATCGTAGTTAGCGAGTTTGAACACCAGTCACGTTATAATGTTCCCTTTTGGACTTATACCATTGGGAAAGATATAAACCCTCTCATCCCTCGGCTATGGGTCAAATAGTACCACTTCTGTTCTTCTTCAAGGGTGGTTTTGGCATAAATAACACATAAAGGATTCATACGCCATTAAACAAAGAAACCAAACTAAATTAATAAGTAGACTAACATTAACCAATAAGTACACAAATAAATAATATGACTAATGTTAACCAATAAGTACCAGCATCTAATGTCGAAGTTCCAATTTATAAGCTACACTTAGTGGGGAGTATCCCTTTATCCCCATTACTACCAAGTTCATGCTGATCCGGAGTGGTAGTACCTGTTAGGGTCCCATCTATGGGTTAAATAGAAAAAAATGATTTTAAAAAGGTTTTTTTTCAAAATTGAGTTTAAAACAAGTTTTATATATACATCAAGAATGAATAAAACAAAACATCTTTGGTATAAAATAACCCAAAAAGGATTAACATGACGTAAAATGCAACCAAAAAACCAACCAACCAATAAGTACACACATAAATAAGTACACCAATATTAACTTTGAAGAGTACGCTTAAAATAGCATTGATTGACGGATTGAGTTTCATTAATATTGAAACAAGACGTGTTTCATGCAATGTTCACCATTGGTGGTTACCATTCTTGATTGTAACTGGAGGCCTTATTCATGTATCACCTTCGGGTGATCGTAGTTTCCATGTTCCACTTATGTCTCTACGGAATTCACGCATTCCTGACATGCACCTGCTGCTGCCTGGAGCATTTCCTATTCTAGAGTGTTTCACCTTCCATAATAATCTTTGCGCGGTCAAACGGTGTTATGTCCTTACAATATCTTATGACTGACACAGATACACTTCCCTACTTTTTACCCAGTAGGTCACACATGATTCTTTCATTATTAGAATACGGACATATTGACGTGCCTATGTATATCCGCCCTGTCGGCTGCGGCTGCAGAATACACCTAATGAACCTCTGTAGAGGGGTATGACCTCCTCAATGAGGCCACTTGTTGGTCGTGGATGGTGACCCGTGATGCTTAAGGACGGTATTTTTGTGGCTGAGCAACCTAGGACATGTAACATTACAATTTTGGCTTTTACTTAACCTAGAAGGACGGTCGGAGTAGTCCCCCCCCGATTAGTCAGCTGTACCCTGATAGCAGAATTCTGACCCGTTTTATCATTTATGTGCTAGAAGGCGATGGCCGAGGATCTTAGTGTCTTATTTATGACGTTAAACTGCATCTAGTGGTGAAGTTCCAATTCTGGAGCTCTGAGAGTGTGGACTACCCATTCATCACCATTACTCCATGTTGACCTGGAGTGGTAGAACCTATTAGTGTCCAATCTAAGGGTTAAATAGATGTAAAATAATGAGTTTAAAAAATGTTTAAAAAATTAAATACCTAACTAGAATGAATAAAACAAAACTCCATACCCACGAAACTATCTACAAAAATACACCTGCAAAACAAAATTTATAACTAACAATTTGTTTAAATACAAAATATTTACCTACAATCAATTCCCTTACAAATCATATATACTAAAAATTTAGCATTAAATAATCCACAGGGTTGATATGCTGTTAAACAAAACCAACCAACCCAATCAGCAAATGAGTAGCACAGGGATCTGTGCGGTAAAGTAAGGAGCTGATGGAAAAAAATAATCTCCTTGGTCTAGCGTTATGAAAAGGGGATAGACTCCCTCGCTGACTGGCTGATACCGACTTTAGGCCGCCCCGACGACTTTACTTTTTTTACTTTACATAGATATGTCCACTTAGCGTAGTAAGCAAGTTTAAATTCAGTCATACTATTACGTTTACTTAGTGACCTCATCTAGTGGTGAAGTTTCAATTCTGGAGCTTTAGGGTGTGTGGAGTACCCATTCATCACCATTACTGTTATTGATTCATTTTTCCTCAAGCAGTCAATATTTTCTGTATAACAATATACATAATCATTAAAATGAATGAAAATTTTCTTTCTTAAATTCTCTCCCAGGATATTTTGTTTTTTATATATATATGGACAATTAATTGTGAATAATCCGGTTGAAAAAGATTGATTTTAATGAGAACAACCATTGTCATTGTATGTTAATCAAAAATATTTTAACTGCCTTTATAGGACTTTTATTATCATATTCAGGACTTGTTTAGTTCAGCCAGTAGAGAATTCACTTAGCTAACCACAAAGTTCTGGGTTCGATACCAGCCCTCTCCTGCTCAGCACATGAGTAGCACAGTTTGGATTTGTACAGTAAAATGGGGAGCTGATGGTAGGTCATTCACATATATTGTCATTCACATACAGTCCTGTTTCGATGTATCACTTCTCATCAGTGCAGCTAGACATGTAGGACTGTTTCATGCCGGGATCGACACTCAAACGATTTGTCGATAGTCAAAGTTCTTGTCTCCGCACTATCTACATGACCAACTTTGAGAAAGAGAATTTTACTGAGATAAACATATAAGGCTGCTAGGGAGTGCCCAATCCGTTTTATAAGGAGAGCTATGCTATTTTAGCGTAATTAGCGGCTAGCAGAAAATTCCATTTCCAGAGAACTCAGTTCACTAGGGGTGAGGAGTATATGTATTGCCATTTACATACAGTCCTGTTTCGACGTATCACGGCTCATCAGTATATATATATATATATATATATATATATATATATATATATATATATATATATATATATATATATATAAGTAAGCAAAGATGACTGAAGAATATTTTTCCATTTTAAATGCAATATTTCCTGAAAAAAAAGAAAAAAATTATAATGCATAAATATCAAAATAGAGTTTTGCAGCTGGCATCTATCGGATTTGTTTCGCTTTTTGGGGGTAAAGAAAAGCGGGAAAAGAGATGTGCGCATGCGTGCCTGTGTTTATGTGTGCGTATGTTAATGAGCATGCGCATATGCGTGTGAGCAGGAAAACGCAGATTTAATAGGAACAGGAGATAAAATCGGATTTAATGAGAACACCAACTAAAGAACTCGTTTTGCTCACCGAGCAACCTTGTCCCATAAATCTGTTAGGACATGCAAATGGCGGTGAGGGTGATGGTGACGATGGTGGCGAGAGGTGGAAGAATAATTTGTGTCTATAGAAACGAAGAAGACAGAAGAAAAAGAAAGATTTGACGCCTTGAGAAGTATAAAAAGATTGTGGCACACAGAAAACGGGTCTCTTCGCAGAAATGCGACCCGGCCCCCCACCTTAAAAAACGCTAAGCGGTGCCAGCTCAAAAAAGTCCCTAGCTGAAGCAGTGCCTGCTAAAAAAGCAACCAGCGCTTAAGGTGATTGAAGGCGCTTTTATCGACAAATAACTTTTTTTAGTAGTTTGAAGGCGTTACTTTATCAAAGCAACATTGTAAACCAGTTTACAATGTTGCTTTGATAAAGACCTCTTCATATGGTCGAAAGAGATTTCTGTGAGCAAAACTCTTAACATCTTGTTGTTTTTTCTACAAGCTTTTTACACATATTGTCGGATTCATATCCATTTTACCTTTCATATATATATATATATATATATATATATATAATGTTATTCAATATTTAGTTATATATGTAAAACAACAAACTAAATTGAATAAATGAAACATATTAATTAAACTAGTGTAAAGAATAGTTTTATTCTTTTAATGATTATATATATTACTCTACGTAAAAACAAGTTACTTGTTATTCGTAACATAAAAATTATCTTTTTTTTGTTTAGCTGCTGTTGTTGCTGTTCATGTTGTTTTATTATATTTTCCCCATATTCGTTAATCAGAACGTAAACTTTTACTTTTTCTTTCTCTTCCTTCAGCCAATAACTATTCAGCCGGTGTCATATATGAAATCAGGAAATTTAATTAAAAGTGAATTGTACCATTGTGAAAAAGAAGATTTTGTCTTTCAATAACTAATAATGACTTGCCTCGTATTTTCACATTTCTTATTGCTTTTGTTTAAAGAAACGGACATTTTACTTTAGATGAGGTGGATCATAACTACGTATAAGATACAAATTAGAAATAGTGCGTTAAATCGAACTTAACGGACCTAAATTCCACCATCGTATGTCACCCCGCCAAAATTTACCCCCCCCCCGAATTTAATGAAATTTTCAGTGTTGATATATTAACGAATAAAAGATATAATACACCAGTTATTTTATTTAAAAACTTTTACATGTTTTCAGGTCAGTTAATTTGAACTACACATCTTTGAGGCGTAACACAGATTCTCAAAGATATGTTGTTCAAAGTTAACTGACCGGAAAAAAATGTAAAAGTTTAAAAATAAAATAACTGGTGCATTATATCATTAATATATCAACGCTGAAAATTTCATTAAATTCTGTTAATCCTTGATTTTTGGTATTTTTTTTTCTTTCGGCGAGGTGACATACGATGGTAGAATTTAGGTCCGTTAAGTTCGATTTAACCAAATAGTGAATAAATACAGTGATACTTTGACTTGTGAGTGCCCCAACTAACGAGTTTTTCGAATTACGAGCTATTACTCGGTCGATTTTTTACTTTGTGTTGTAAGCTGAAATTTGAGGTACGAGTGAGCTTCAGATACGCTTATCTATATATCAATAGTCATGTTCCTAAATTGTACAAGCGTTACCATCTTGCAACATCCAAGGTTAAAAATGAAACCGTTCAAATCATCCAAAATGAAATGTAAATCTAGATTACGTGGTTTTGACTTATCCGCCGAATTCTTATTTCTTATGAGTGTCGTCACCTCATCTAAATAATGGCCCATTCCGTTTTTATTATAAAGAAAGAAAGGAAAGAAAAAGTACATGCTACACAGAAAAATATAATAAGAAAGAAAGAGAGTAGAGGAAAGATAGAGAGGGTGAGCGCGCGGAGGTGATAACGCTAATCTGTTTCAATCGAACATACTGAAAAGATGAAGAGAAGGAAAGAAAGAAAACAAGAGAGAGAGAGAGAGAGAGAGAGAGAGAGAGAGAGAGAGAGAGAGAGAGAGAGAGAGAGAGAGTTAAATCAAGATTATTATACTTTTTACGTATTGAACTATTTTGAAATAGCTCTTAAGTAAACAGATCAAACGTTGTAATAAATAAATTATCATACTCTGGTATATCCTCAGGTCCTGCTAGTGTTAATAATTTCACTAAAACATTTAAGTTTCAAATTTTATGACACCAAAGAAAAATATTGTTTATATATATAAAAAAGCATTAAAACATTATTGCATATATTTCATTACATTCTATTTTATTATGTTTTATACAATAGTGTTATTTTCTTATTAAGAAAACCTAACAAAAAATAAGTTTTTTTAGTGGGAGATGCTAGAACGGATTTGTGACATTTCAGGTTAAAGTTGCTTTGATATACGAATTAAACTCGTAAGTCAATGTACCACTGTATATGGATGAAATAGGAGGTACGTGATGTAATGCTTACTATCGTAGGAAATAGACACGACCAGACAATATAACAATTACAAAAAAAAAAAAAATAAATAAAAAATGATAAGTCTTTAGCTACAATTTCATAAAATATTTAAAACAGTAAAACGTTAAAACTTTTCTCTTGTTTGTGTGGTAAGTGTTATTTACAAATTTTGGCTTTATATGTGGGGATACGTAGTGTAACGGTTATCATCGTAGGAAATGGACTCAAATCTGACACGAGTTCAAATCCTAGATGAGGTTGTTTGCATTTCACACTGCACTTATACCCTTCGGAAAGGTATGAATCCAACTATTCCCAGCTATGGCTAAATAATAGAGCAGACTGGGCTCTTTAATCTTGTTTAGGCAACTAGTCTAGGAGAAGGAAAACTGAATTCAAACCTGGTATACTCTGCTTAAGATATATATATATATATATATATATATATATATATATATATATGTGTGTGTGTGTGTGTGTGTGTGTGTGTGTACCTTGGTTGGGATATAAATTCAAATCTATTTCGACACTTTTTTGTCTCGTCAGTCCAGTTTTTGTTGTTTGAAGACCTCACACCCGGTTTCACTGGTGTGATTTTTTCCCGTTTTCCTTATTTTTGACTTTTTAATTTTTTTTTCAAATTCCACCAGTTCAAAAAATGTTGAAATAGATCTAAATTTATATATAAACCATTCATTTGTTTATGATACTCCGTATATGTAAAAAAATATACATACGCAAATCTTTATATGTGCGTTTGAGCTCTCAATTATGGTTGAATCCTATCAAGGAATCACTTGATATCAACCACACACACACACACACACACACATATATATATATTTATATATATATAAATGTGAGGTATCCAAAACTTGGTAGTAAGGGATGATTCTATATAGGATATCTAAGACACACTGTATTATTATTGTATGATCCAGTATGTATAAATACAGTGAATCTTTAAATCACTACAGAGAAGTCAATGTATAATAATCTTTATAGATTATATACAGAGCAATATCTATCTTTGAAAGGAAGGAAAAACTCAACACCGTTATTACATAATAAATTTATTTCGACCGAAATTGGGACCTTTATAAATCTAAGTTGATTTAACAAAGCTCCCCAATATTTATAAAGGCCCCAATTTCGGTCGAAATAAATTTATTATGGAATAACGGTGTTGAGTTTTTCCTTCCTTTCAAAGATATATATATATATATATATATATATATATATATATATATATATATATATATATATATATAAACTATTCGACAAAATAGAAGACTGTCCTTTCGGTAGAGCCTTGAATACTTTGACTGTATTGTCTACAGAAATACACCCCGATACAATGCAGTATCATACCTTGGTACCCGGGGTAAGATACTGCATTTGATTTTGAGACTTCAGTTCTGGAAATCTGAAGAGTGTGACATTCCCATTGATAGCCGAAATCCATTCTGGCCAGGAGTGGTAATACCTGTTATGGTCCAATCTACGGGTCTGTTTAAAGATTATTCATATTCGATTAATTATCACAGACTATTCTAAGCGTTACGTATTGACGTTTTCACAGTACCAAATCGATATAATGTTGTATACCCTTTTCTTACTTCTTACTTCTAGTCGTCTTCTCTTCTGGCCGGCTTTGGTTCTATCTTCTAACATCTTGCGTCTGGAGTTGTCTTGGGGACTTCGGTCTGGTTTCTGTTAGGGATTTCTCCTTATCAGAAGCCCTGTGTTATTGTTAGTTTTTAGGTAATAAACACAAGACTTCGATTTACCTTGATGTTACTTTATTTCCAAATCCCCAACCCAGACATCTGCGCAGATCGACTTACCCTATCGGGCTCCTACCTTCTGCTGAGTTACTTAGTATCCTTAAACCGGAACAAGGTCTTCTATGCCTTCCGGTTCTCACGATTTATCCCCGGAAGGCAAGGTGAGAGTGAGGTCAAGCGTTGTCACTCATCCTTCAAGGCCGTGGGCTGCACTAATCGCCATTATGTTTCTACACTACCTTAAAAAAGTATTAGGGATCCAATAATTATGTAACATAAGGTTGCCGAAAAGTGTGCTGAACTTTAAAAGAAATACATGGAATAGCATGTACGTTTCATGACCATAAACGAAGAACTTTCAACTCCCTCTCGCACAACTCAGAAAACAAACTGTTTATTATATGAAATTATTTCATATAAAAAGCTCCGTAAACTTTAAATCATTGATTGATTCTAACGGTTATCAACCCATCTAGAGTTATGTTATGCCTATAGGTTAGGGAATTACGTTAATTGTACATTTATATTTACATTTTTGTGTAGTTGTTTCTAAAGAGTTTTTGTACACAGTTATATGATATCAAGTGTTTCTATCTAATACAAATAATTTGCTCACAGTTGTATGGATTCAAGTGTTCTTATCTAATAATTATACGGTTTCAAGTAGTTATTTATATTCAGTAATAGTCATTTGTTTGCACATAGTTATATGGTTACAAGGAACTAATACCAATCCTTAGTAAACACTTATAGATTCAAGTAACTATTTTTGATACAAATAATTTATAGTTATATAGCATCAAGTATTAATATCTAATACAAATAATTTATTCACAATTATATGGTTTAAAGTAATTATTTCCATTTAATAATTGACATTTTTTGCACACAGTTATTTGGTTTCCAGTCACTAATAATAATCCTTAATAAACAATAATAGCTTCAATTAACGATTCTTGATATAAACAATTTACAGATATATGGCATCCAGTATACTTATCTAATACTGATAATTATATGGTTTTAGGTAATTATTTCTATTCAATAATAGTCATTTGTTTGCACAGATTTATATAATTTCAAGTAACTAATAATAATCCTTAGTAAACGATGATAGCTCTAAGTAACTATTCTTAATACAAATAATTCTCAGTTATATGACATCAAGTATTCCTATTGAATACGAATCATTTTTTAAATGGATCGGACGCTAACTATTACTACCACTCCGGGTCAGAGTTGACCTGGATGTAATGACATTGAAGGGCTACTTCCCACACTCCAGATCTTCTGAACTGGAGTCTCACCATCACATTCTGTTTAGTGTCAATCACAGGACTCCCCTTTTTTGTGGGAATCGGGTCTTACCCTCCTGCAGGATATTAAGTTAGCATATTCTAAATCCCAATCGACATGGCGACGTACGCTGTCAATTGTTATATATGAATAAAGTGTCGCTGCCGACACTCGAGTTGGAACACTGACTGCCAGAGAATGAAAATGACCGATCTCCATCTGATATACAGGATGAAGGACTTACAATTATAGATTGACCTGTTGCTGGTTTGTTTTGGTTTATTTTACGGCATATCAACCTCGGTGGATCATTGAATGCCGACTAAGTTTTGTATTCATAGCGATAGTTTGGTAAAAAAACAAATATATACATGTATAGATTTTAACTATTGTTCAATTGCTCATATTTTTGAGTACAATCCCACTTCTTTTAGGAAATGTAAAATCCTGGATGGTCTTATTTTTGGGAAAAGTTTTTTCAAATTATTTGCTTAGTAGAATTTTGTTCGTATTAGATCAAAGTCTACTCACATATAGCAGTATATTTTTTACTGTAAATCTCTTTTGGAATGTAATGCATGGGATTATGTGGCCTCTAGTAAATGATGATGGGTAATGTAGGTGTGGCCTATGTGAGGTCAGATCAACACAACCTGTTCTCTTCTATTTTTGTTGTATTTTAAGTTCCATAGTAGTATTTCAAGCGACTCCGTATTTCACTTAGAAGAATGTGTATTCGGGATAAGTAATAATCTTTCGTTTATCTTTATTTCCAGTTCTTAATGTATCTAATTTCGTTTTGTAAGACCAGGTTGTTGGAAAATTAACAAGGTTTTATTTAAGGTAGAGAATGCTTCTACCTAAAAGTGACTTAACTAGCTCACACGTGTTGTGAGCTGTGTCCATTCAGTACGAACCTCAATCCTGTCATGGTGGAAACCCCACTTCCGGGTTCCCATCAGCCCCCACTGATCAAGGGGAGCAACTCTATTTTCGTTTGGTTTGAACCTAACATATTGCTCTTCTACTATTTACATTGTGTACATGTGACGTTACAAGATGAAGTAGATCTTATAAAAGTAATCGAATATCTATGATTTGCCATAGAGAAGATACAATGTATGCGATACCCAGAATCTATGCTGTTTCATTCAGTTCCACACGACTTATTGGCAAAGGTTCGGTTTTTTGCTGTTATCGTTTGTTGTTGTTGTTGAGCTGTCTGTCACATTCCACGTTTTTTTTTCCTCTAATGATATTCGCTTTGACACGCATGTTATAAACACGAGCCGCTATGCTTCTTTGGCGTTCCTTCGGCGACATGCGAGCGCGTTGAATCTGGCAGATTTGATTCTGACGAAGCGGAATCTTGTTTTTCTCTCTTTTGTTTTCTTTGCCTGTTGTTTCACCATCAATTTATCTGTGCTTTGTCTTTTGAAGCTGAGCATTCAGTAAGTCAATTAAAAAAGAGAAAAGAAAAACGAATAAACATCTTTGAAGTTTTGAGACTAATAAACTGGAAAGGCACTGGCCATCACTAAGTTATTCACATAGTAAACTCAGTGGAGTTCACCTCTTATAATTTATGTTCTCATATGACTCAATATTGTCTGATCTATCTATCTATCTATCTATCTATCTATCTATCTGCATATGTATCTACCTATCTTTCTCAGTCTGTTCATATCTATCTACCTATTTTTTTCAGTCTGTTCATATCTACCTACTTATCTTTCTCAGTCTGATCTATATATCTAACAATCTTTCTCAGTTTTTTTTATGACTGAAAAACGATACCGCGAAGTTTTGAAAATTCTACCAGGAACAGCATTATTCTGACGTAACATGTAATGAACATAAAAAGCTCTCTATATAGCAATTAAAAATTTACGAGTAAAAAAACAATTAAAAAATAACAACGTTTCAATAGCAAATGCTCATTGTTCATCGGTTCAAGTCATGATCGTAACCGATTGTATCTGAAAAACATGGTAAAACATTATTTAGATGGAGCTACCATTGTCACTTGCTGAAATTCACTTGCATCACACAGTTTAAAATGTTGGATATATTTCTGCCAAACCTTGTATAAAATTATAGAAACACCTGCACAATGTATTCCATGCGTAACTTAAAAACCCTGATTGTTTGGTAGGTGTTAGGGTTTCTATGTTCTCATATGACTTCATATCTATCTATCTATCTATCTATCTACAACATGAACTACTGCAGTTAGCTTTAATTAAACAATATCTTGATTAATTCAATGGATTTAACCATGAAAATCCTTATGGTGAAACCCGTGGTTATTTCTGTACACACTATAATAATAAATCCGCTCTACTTACGTATTTAGCACTTTATATTTGTTATAATGCTGACTTGTACCAACCAAATATTGAGACTAACCCAATATTTTCACCGGTGAGTTATTCCTTTCTCATATATATATATATATATATATATATATATATATATATATATATATATATATATATATCAGTATTTTATCCTTTCTGTGTCTATCTATTTATCTCAGCCTTTTCATATCTATCTATCTATCTATCTATCGATCTATCTATCTATCTATCTATCTCTGAATCTTTATCTTTGTCACTGTCTGTCTGTCTGCCCGTCTGTCTGTTTGCCTGCCTCTTTGTGTTTATCTGTCTCAGCCTTCAATGATTTATTTATCTGATATTTGTAGCATATTTGTACTGTACAATCGAATATAGGAGTAAGAAAGAGAGGCTGTAACAACACGACAAGTTTAAGAAAGACAAAAGAAAACATAGCAAAAAAACAAACAAACAAACAAGGGAACAAATATTTCTATTGTAACTTCAATTAGGAAAGTTTGCAGGTGCGAATGACGTAATAACAAAATGTTTTTATTTTTCAGATTTGAAATACCTATTCTTGGTGGGCGGATTTGCTGAATCACCAATGTTGCAAGATTTTGTTCGACAAGAATTTGGGGATATCCTCAAAGTGATCATTCCACAAGGAGTTGGACTATCCATTTTGAAAGGTAAGGAAATAAATAACAAGAAATTCAAATCCCTCGTATAAGACTGGAATTAATCCTTGTTACACACACACACACACACACACACACACACACATATATATATATATATATATATATATATATATATAAAATTCACTCTGATGAAGATCGTAAAAAATCTCTCTGTGTACGGAATATTTTTACATTTTTCCTATTATTATTATCATTATTTCAACTTCATCTGATTATTTGAATAATAATAATAGCGTAATCCGTATACATTTTGATAAACGGACCGAAACACATGTGTAAGTGATATCGATTAAAAATGATATCGATTTAATTCATTTTTATCCATCTACATTTCTTTTCTTTACTCATTTTTTCCTCATATATATATATATATATATATATATATATATATATATATATATATATATATAAGTTAATCCTAATGAGTCAGATATACCTACTGATAGTTTCGTTTAGTAGCTTATCAGGGCAAGAATCTAACTAAAAAGACTTGGAACAACGGTACTTTTATTACAAAAACTAGTCCAAGTTTTTTTTCTTACCGCAAGGGTTTACTAATAGGATCAGTATATATATATATATATATATATATATATATATATATATATAAAGAAAATTTGAAAAAACAAGTGTTCCGAAAATGGGATGAATTTAATAATCGATGTTTAAAACATTTCGGTTACATTGAACCTTCATCAGTTTTAAACATCGATTATTAAATTCATCCCATTTTCGGAACACTAGTTTTTTCAAATTTTCTTTATATTGTCGGATTTAATTTCCATATTTACTCCCATATATATATATATATATATATATATATATATATATATATATATAGGCTCCTTACAACATTTGGGGCGCTCGTAGGTGTCGCCAGTGATGTAATATGTATGGGTATCTGAAAAGTTTCGGGCCTTTCAACATCATAATCCCCTCGCTAAGCTGACCCTATCAGAGATGATCAAATTATGATCCACCTACCACCTTGGGGACGCTTACAGACGTTTGGATTTTATTGATTTTAAACGAGTGTAAAACTCTCTACCGAGCATCTGATATAGCCACTCATGTATAACATGCACTATATATATATATATATATATATATATATATATATATATATATATATATATATATGAAAGGTAAAATCGATATGAATCCGACAATATGTGTAGAAAGTTTTGTAGAAAAAACAACAAGATGTTTAAAGTTTTGCTGACAGAAATCTGTTTCAACCATATGCGGTTTTTATCAAAGCAACATTGTAAACAGAAAAACGACCGAGGGCGTTCTGTGCCTCATGATTAATGATATATTTATTTCGGTTTTCTGTTTACAATGTTGATTTGATAAAGACCGCATATGGTTGAAACAGATTTCTGTCAGCAAGACTTTAAACATCTTGTTGTTTTTTCTACAAAACTTTCTACACACACACACACACACACACACACACACATATATTATATATATATATATATATATATATATATAATATATATGTGTGTGTGTGTGTGTATGTGTGTGTGTTGAAAAGATAAACGGAAGAAAAATTTGCATTTTAATATAGATGAAGTTTATTATTGTTATATGTCAACACGTGTTTTGACCAAAATTTGCTTACACATACAGTATTTAAAATTGTTTTAGATATAAAATAAAATAAAATAATAATGATAATAGAAAACATAAAATTAAGCATGTAAACAAAAATTCATCATCAGGGTATGCTTAATTTTGTGTTTTTCTATTATTATTATTATTATTATTATTATTATTATTATTATTATTATTATTATTATTATTATTATTATTATTTCACTCCTTGTGAGTTTTTCACACCAGCCGAAGCTGATGATCTTTCGCTAGTGTCTGAGTGACAACAAGCCTCCCCAGGTCTCCAGGACTCTCCTGAATATTCCAGATTATTATATATATATATATATATATATATATATATATAATATATATATATATTTCTTTTCATTTATCTTTCAACAAATCTGACGGATTAATTTCCATTTTTCTCACTTACACACACACACACACACACACACACACACACACACACACACACACACACACACACACACACATCTATCTATCTATCTCTCTCTCTCTCTCTCTCTCTCTCTCTCTCTATATATATATATATATATATATATATATATATAGCTTAACTTCCACTTACATTATTGGTCTTTATTTTACGGAATATAAAAACAACTTCAAAATCTTAAGAGCTGGTCCGGCTTAGCTCAGTCGGTAGAGCGTCTGCCTTCGAATCTCAAGGTTCCGGGTTCAATACCGGCCTTCACCAACTCAGCGTATGGGTAGCACAGGGATCTGTGCGCTAAAGTGAGGAGTTGAAGATAGGAATGGCACTTCACCTCAGACGCTAAAATAATTTCCTTGTTCTAGTGCTAGTGAAAAGAGGATAGACTCCCTCGCTGTCTGTCTGATACCGACATTAGGCTGCCCCGCTGAAAACTTTCTTTTGCACATAAAATATATTTTTCCCCTTCCACTCGTCAAAGCTATATCTATTTCTAAATGATATCAAAGTAGTGTTAAAAAACCCACCTCAATGGTGTCTTAAACAATTCTTGAAAATCCATGCTTTCTTTTCATATTAGAATGCATTTCTTAAAGTAACAAAAAAAAGTAACAAAAAATAGATATATTTATACAGAATTTCTGCACTCTTTTTAATTTAACAATATTAAACATCAGAAAAACAAACAAACAAAAACCCCAAAAAACCAACCCTGTGGTATCCAGTGGAATTTTTATATCACCACAATCTATTTCTTAAAAAATAAGACTCCAATCTCTTAACTATAAAAATCTGTTTGGTGCATGTTATACATGAGTCGCTGTTGTACATGAGTGCGTATTGAGTCACTTCACGAGAGGCAAGATTCCTGGAAGCCCCAGCTCTTGCAACCAAGCGCCAGGTTGTGTTGGGAATTTATGTGAGTTGTAAGTACCCCAATTCTACTACTATCGACCGATGTGAATGGCCGTTGACTCCCCTGGATTTCATCCGTCCTTTGACAGCTCTTGTTTTAGTGATGCTGGGTGTCTACACACACACCTCACCAGGCATGCCTAGTGATAGTGCCAGTTTAGTCACCAGCAGACCGACCATGGAAAAGGTAGTACTTATTTACACGGTTCGTAGCAGCAGGGGGTAAGGAATGAGTGCGTATTATACACAGATAATTGCGGTAGGAGACATTATTACGGGGTGACCTCTTATGAGCGCAGCATGCAAGATTGACGTGGCCAGCTGATTGTTCGGAGGGGCCCCCTTCGGACGTTCTTTTGTTGGCACCTACACATGAACTCATAAGTGTGGTCGGCCAGCAAAAATCTTCATTAATCAGCTTTGCACAAATACTGGATGCTGTGCAGGGTAGCTTCCTGGAGTGATGGCCACTAGGAATAGGTGGCGATGAATAGTCATGGACATCTTTGCTGTTGGCACCATTTGATGAAGTTGATATGGAAAAATAGTGTCTTGCAGATGTTTTATCCAATGGTATTGGGAGTGGTAACACCTGCTAGGGTCCCATCTATAGGTTAACTAGATTAAAAAATGAGTATTAAAATGTGTTAGAAATTGAGTTTGAAAAAAAATTGAATACCCAACAAGAATGATTAAAACAAAATGTCCTCGATTTAAAATAACCCAATAAGGGTTTGTATTATTTAAATTATTCGGACTATTGTTCTCATCTTTATTGTTATCTGCACAACATTTCGGCCGATGTGCCCTCCGGCATTCCTCGAGTATTTCTTGTAAAATTCGGGAACCTTCTTGGACTCGGGAACCTTCTTTTCGAACTCGGGAACCTTCTTGTCGTAATCGGGAACCTTCACGGAACTTCGAACCTAACCCTTTATCCACGGAGGTAGACTGTTCTCATTCCGTTAACCATGACTGTGTTAAGCTGTGTTAATTATTCTATGTTACTGTCGCTCTTGACTAGAATTGAACATGCAGCCTATCAATAATAGTCTGAATAATCCAAATAATCCAAATTATCAAGCCTCATCTCAAATTTCAGAGAAGTACCAACAAGGGTTGTCATGTCGTGAAACCCAACCAACCAGCCAACCAACCAACCAACCAATGGTATCGCGATACTTTTTTTTATTTGTTGTAGTTTCCGTGGAAATAAATAGGGGTCATTAGCTTCGGAGCGTTTCCCGTACAATTGCATTATAATCTAACGTTTTATGTTTTTTCCTCGTCTGTTTCAAAAGGGGATATTAAAATTCTATCTGGCGTTCATCAAAGCGGGAATTCATTGCAACACGTGCCTGGACTTAAACTGTGCTCAGTGAAAAAAAGAAAAAGAAAAAAAGAAAACAAACAAAACAAACAAAAAACAAACAAAACAGCAAAAAACAAAAAAAACAAAAAACAATAAACGATCAGATCCGGCTTAATTAAACAACAATGTTTTTTTTGTGTGTCCGTTAATCTCTATTACATCATATCCAGATTTTAGATTCTTTTGACTGTCCGCCATTAACGCGAATTATTAATGACAAACTCCGTGTAAAGCTGAAAAAACCATCGACAGGAAGAGTTTTCTCTGTAAACAGTTTTATTATAAAATTAATTACACCACCCTGTCGGCTGGGACTGTAGAATAGGGTAGGTCAATATTTCACCTTTTGAAAATATCTAATTACATGAAACACATAAAGTTGTGTGTTAGCCTTGTAAATACTGTTACAAAAAATTAGATTTTGAACTCGTACCAATTTTTTAGGAAATTACATCAAAGATCTCAGTTTTGCAATAGTGGGGTGGAGGCGATTTTCTATTCTTATTTGAACTTTAGTTATAATTTCGTATTTTAATTTCATTTTGATAAAATAAAGTGACAACATTCCCTGGTTTAGATACTGAAATTGTTAGATTTTCTGATCATTTTCTTTTTACCAATGTTGCAAAACCGAGGATTTTTCAGTGCATTTTCATCTACCATATTTAATGCCATTTCTTATGTACAAAAAATTGGTACAAGTTCAAAATCTGTATTATCTGCGTTATTCGGACTATTGTCCCCATCTTCATTGTTACTTGTACAACGTTTCGGCCGATATGCCCTCCGGCCTTCTTCAGGTATTTCTTGTCGGACTCGGGAACCTTCTCGGACTCGGTAACCTTCTTTTCGAACTCGGGAACTTTCTTGTCGTATTCGGGAGCCATCACGGAACTCTGGAACCCGAGTTCAATCCTGAGTGAAAGGAGTTAGAAAAATAATTGATTAACACAACTCCTACCCCAGCTATGGTTAGCGGAATGAGAACAGGATACCCCCGTGGACTAAATAAAGGGTTAGGTTCAAAGTTCCGTGATGGCTCCCGAATACGACAAGAAAGTTCGAAAAGAAGGTTCCCGAGTCCGAGAAGAAATACCTGAAGAAGGCCGGAGTAACAATGAAGATGGGGACAATAGTCCGAATAATGCAGATAATACTAATCTTCAAGCCTCATCTCAAACATTCAGAGAAATAAGTTCAAGATCTAATATTTGGCATCAGTACTTAATAGATTAATAGGCAACTTCTGGTGTTTCATGTAATTTGATATTTTAGAAAAATGAAAAATCGACCCTACTTTAGAGTATGTCGACACTCCACTTAGGCTAGGCAGGTTTATCTGAGAGGCCCCCTTCGATCAATCAGCAGGTCACGTCGAGCCCAAGCACCTATATGATTGTCCCAACCCTATTGCTCTTATGATAAGCCTAAACCCTTTTTATCGTGTATGTGCTAGAAGGCAGTGGTTGAGGGGATTAGTGTCCTGGGTAGGGCATTAAACTGCATCAAATGGGGAAGTTCAAATTCTGGAGCTCTGGGAAGCGTGGGGTACACCTTCATCGGCATTACTCCCATATCCACTCTGACCCGGAGTGGTAATACCTGTTAGTGTGTTAAATGAATCGAGTTTAAAAATTGAGTTAAAAAATGGAGTACCCATCATGAATGAATAAAACAAAAACATTTTCGGCATAAAATAACTCAATGGGTTGACATGCCGTAAAACCCATTCAACCAACGAACCAGATCTTAGTTTCTTTTGACTGTCACCATTAACGCGAATTATTAATGACAAACTCCGTGTAAAGCTGAAAAACAGCGACACAGGCAAGTTTTTTTCTGTAAACAGGTTTTATTATCAACTTAATGACAAATTAACATTATCTCCTTCAAAATATTAGCTCTGTCCACGGGCCTAAAATACGCTTAGAGTAAAAATATCGAGGAACGTTATGAGATCGAATCATGTGAACGGACACGTTTTGGGATAAATAGAATATTCCTGTTGTACTATGAACCCTTTACTCTGTATCTCCAGGACTCTCCTGAGTATTCTTGCTGATCGCAATGTTGTGGTATGTATGGTCTTGATTCTACCTCTGATTTCCAATCTGATATGATATATATATATATATATATATATATATACTATCCGAGTACCGCTTCAATATTTCCGTTGGTGTAGTAATTTATCCAAAAGTTCTCAATGCCCCATAAAAATAGACCCTTAATAATAATAATAATAATAATAATAATAATAATAATAATAAGGAAAAAACCGAGATAGACCCATAATTTTTCAAATATATATATATATCGGAGCAGCCGAGCCGAGTTAACATCACGGAATTAGCCGATTTAACATCACGGAAAAAATTTTCAAATATACGGCGTTCCTCAATTTCTTAAACAACAAATGATTACAATATCGCCGTGGGATAAGTACTATAAAAAAACACCTCGTACTTTCAATAACTCTGAAGATGGAATTTTACTTCCGAAAATATTTAGTTTTGAAAAAAAAACAACAAAAGTTAAATAAATTCAACACATATTGCATTGTAAATTGCCTTCAAAATCTTTATATTACACATACACACAATGCTTCAAAGATACTATAAAGAAACAAATATATATATATATAATGATGAGCCAAAATATGAAAAATTGCCTAAGGAAGTAGTAGTCATTGTAAGTTCATGCCTGAGCACACGGGTGTGAGGCGAACGAATTAAATATATTCTCACGTATTCAACATCAACCTTAACCAAGTAATTTTCAGTCAGGGTTGCCAACCTGAAAAAAATGATGTTTATAAAAATACGTAAAATTGATTATTCTTTAACATGAATTCTGAGAGGCAAACGTATTCTCACGTGTTCAAGGTCACCATTGATTTTGATCACGGTTGCCAACCTGAAATTACTTTCTTGACAGACATCGTATATCATTTTATCGTAAGAACATTTCAAGGTTAAGCAATAACTGATACCGCCAACTTCCTGTCAGTTCTAACTATCGATCTCTAATGTCACATGATACCGAATTTGAAACCAAACGAAATGGATTTCGTCTTCAATTTTCTTTCGAGGTTGATGAAATAAGAAACCAACTCAAGAAAAAAAAAAAAAAAAAAAAAAAGAAAAAAAAGAAAGAAAAGACAAAAGGCTGGAAAGGTGCCCGTTTTAATCTGTGGCAGTAAACTCAAATAAGATGTGACCAGATCACCCCTGACATCTGCCGACTTTCCCAATAGCCGTAAACTGAACTGAAGACAATAAGCCGCTATCGGCCCGTGCACGCTTTAAGAAAGAAAAAACGGAGCCAAACCAGATTTAGGTAAATCTACACCTAGCATCCCAACAGAAGCTGTTGTTGTTCACTGATGTAATCGGACGAGTATCTTTATCTTGGTTGTATTGAGCAAATACTTCTACCAGATGGTTTCCCCCAATAAATTATTACTACAAAAATCTACATCAATTAGTGATCAGAACGATTGGTGTGTGTGTGTGTGTGTGTGTGTGTGTGTGTGAGAGAGAGAGAGAGAGAGAGAGAGAGAGAGAGAGAGAGAGAGAGAGAGAGAGAGAGAGAGAGAGAGAGAGAGTCATTGGTATCCGTGCTGTCAGTGCGATGTGTTGATCATGATGTGATGATCATGATAATGATGATCATGATGATGAGGATAATCTTGGTTGTTTGGAGCAAATACTTCTAGCACATGGTTTGCCCAAATAAATTATTAGTGCTATAATGATTAGTGGTTGGTTGTTTTATTTCTCTGAATGTTTGAGATGAGGCTTGATGATTAGTATTATCTGCGTTATTATTATCCCACTTATTTATTAAATGACACTTGTAGATAGATAAGAGATAGGTCCTCCTTATCTATTGAATGACTCACGTTGATAATTAGATAGATAAATAGATTCCCTTATTTATCAAATAACCCACGTAGATAGATAGATATATTTCCTTATTTATTAAATGACCCACGTAGATAGATCGATAGATAGAAAGATAGATAGATTTCCTTATTTATTAAATGACCCACGTAGATAGATTTCCTTATTTATTAAATGACCCACGATAGATAGATAGATAGATAGATTTCCTTATTTATTAAATGACCCACGTAGATAGATAGATAGATAGATTTCCTTATTTATTAAATGACCCTCGTAGATAGATAGATCTTGGACAGAGCTACATTTCACATAGCGCTTATACCCTTGGGAAATGTATGAATCCAACTACTCTCCATGCAGCTATGGGTAAATAGTAGGACAGACTGGGCTCTTTAACCCTGGTTAGGCAACCAGTCTATGAGAAGAAAAACTCTGAATTCAAACTTGTTAAACCCCGCTTGTATGGTCACTACTAGAATAAGCTCAGTCCTAATTAGTGATCTATATAAAAAGAAGATATATAGATCCCTCTTATTTATTGAATTGTACTCATAGATAGATAAATAGATCCTACTTATTTACTGAAAGATCATCGTATATAAATAAAATAGATAGATTGATTCCCCTTATTTTTTGAATGACCCTTGTAGATTGGTAAGATAGATAAATAGATCTTCCTTATTTGTTGAATGACCCCTGTAGGTACAGCAGGTACTGTAAATAAGTAAGTAAAGTAAAGTTGGCGGATGGCCTATTGTCGGTATCAGCCGGCCAGAGAGGGATATTTTTTTCTGTTAAAGTAAAGCGCCACACTTACCATAAACTTCCCACTTTACCGCACAGACTAAATTACCCAATCTGTACTACTCATGTGCTGAGTTGGCGGGGAGAGTTATCGGACCCGGAACCTAGCAATTTCTAGGCGGGTGCTCTACCGACTGAGTTGAACCGAGCTTAAATAACCTGAAAAGAGTTAATATGCCCTAAAACCAACCAACCAACCAACCAACCAACCAACTAACCAATCATTCTTTCTGCAAGTATTTAAATTTTATTTATTTTATTTGTTTATAAGATAGATTGGTAGATAGATCTCCCTTATTTATTGAATGACCCTGGTATTTTTTAAGATAATTTATTTTAGTTCTGGTTAATGTTTCCTTAGTAATGACCGCCTGAAATGAATAACGTCAGATGCATTTTGGATTGAAGGAAGTTCATCAAATTTCATTTTCAATAATCAATTTCTGCAAATAGAACTTCACAAAGAATAAAAGAAAGTCGCAACTAGTTGGCGTGAGAGAGTCAATTGTAAATTGATTGAAAAAAAAAAAAAATAAGAATCACCAAAAAAAAAACCGTCACACCTAATCATGCAATATGTCATTCTTGTGGATGCCTTATAGATTGGCCATATCTACTTTAACCAACTAAGACCGTTGAAGGAAATTGAAAATTGAAATTCAATATTTTTTGCATCGAAAGTAAATTCTATCTGGGCCTCTAGTGAGGCGTAATGGTTATCGATCTAGGTTAGCAGATCATTACGAGAGAGTTCGGTTCTTACTGGGTGCCTTTGTATTTGGTATTGTGTCACAATTAACCCAAGCTTAGTTTGTGGCGTCCAGAATGTTTATTATTCGTCTCTCAGAAGTTTTGCATTCTACTTTTTGATTTATGTTTAAACAAAAAAAAAAGAAGATAGTTGGTTTATCCCAATTTATACAATGTTTTCAGTGTCCCCACCATATATATATATATAAGCGATCAAAACTTATATCTAAATGTAGACATGAAATCAATTTCCTACTAAGCCACCTGAAAACTAACGTATCCAAAATTAATCAAATAAATAGATATAAATAAAATGAAAGTAAAATAAATAAAACTAATATGAATAAAGTAAAAAAATAAGCAAAAGGTAAAATAAAAAATGAATAAATAAATAAATAAATAATAATAATAATAATAATAATAATAATAATAATGATGATGATGATGATGATGATGATGATGATGATGATAATAATAATAATGATAATAATATGGGAAGAAAAACAATTATATGGACGCTTCAAACGACAATTTGAAGAGGTTGCCCATGAAAAGTCTTGGACATGGTGAAGAAAAGGAAACCTCAAAAGAGAAACGGAATCACTTATAATTGCTGAACAAAATAATGCCATAAGGTCAAACTACATCAAAGCTAAAATTGATAGGACCCAACAAAATAGTAAATGTAGACTTTGCGGGAATAGAGATGAGACTGTAAACCATATACTCTGCGAATGTAGCAAACTAGCACAACGAGAATACAAAACTAGACACGACTGGGTTGGGAAGGTGATCCACTGGGAATTATGCAAAAAATTTAATTTTGACCATGCAAAAAAATGGTATATGCATAAACCAGAATCTGTTCTTGAGAACGAAACGCATAAAATTCTCTGGGACTTTGAGATAAAAACGGATCACCTTACCCCAGCAAGAAGACCAGACCTAGCCACTGACTTTGTGTCTACGCTATTTTAACTTATATATACGCCTTAATTACCGTGTCCTGGGTATGACACTAAACTACATCCGGAAAATCGGATATTCTGGAGAGTGTGGAGTTATCCCATTGTTGCCAGTAATCCCAGGTTCACGCTGATTCGGAAGGGTAGTACTTGTTAGGCTCTTTTCCATGGGAAGTAGATCTGTTTGAAATAAGAGTTTACCTTTCTAAAAGGATTATGAATATGTATTTTTGTATCGCATATAATTGGAGATTGGGTTGGTTGGTTGGTTGGTTTGTGGATCTTACGGCATGTCAACCCGTGTTGGGTTATTTTATGCCGAAGACGTTCTGTTTTATTCATTCTTTATGGGTACTCAATCTTTTTAAAACTCAATTTTATAAACACATTTCTTTAAAATCAATTTTTTAAACACATTTTTAAAACTCATTTTTTAATCTATTTAACCCATAGATAGAACCCTAACAGGTACTATCACAACGGGTCATAGTGGACATGGGAGTAATGGTGGTGAATGGGTACTGCACATTCCCCAGAGCTTCAGAACTGGAACTTCACCCTCAGATAGAATTCAACGTCATACCCAGGACATTAAGACCCTCAGCCACCGCCTTCTAGCACGTATTATAAAAAGGGTTCGGATTCTCATAAGGGTAATAGTGTCGGAAAATATATAGGTGCTGGGGTCTGATTAGGATTGAACGGAGGGAGACTCTTCAACCGCCGTATATCCTAAGTAAGGGTTGGAGTGTTGCATGTCATGGACTGCTCAGCCACCAGGGTTCCATCCTTAAGCATCATGGGTCCTCACCCACGGCTAACAGGTGGCTCCATTGAGGGGTGTCTTACCCCTCTGCAGAGGTGTAGTTGGTGTATTCTAAAACCCTAGTTGACAAGGCTGTTCGAGACGAGGATTGTTAAACTGATTTCATCACAATGGAATGGTAGTGGCTATCAATAATCGATAACCCATAATCCTGTGAGTCCGGTTAAGTCAATATTAATCCCTTTATTTGAAAGCCATCAATGAATATTTCAGCGCGTGACCCCCCACCCCAAGAACCTTCTTGAACTTGGGAACTTTCTCTTCGAACTCGGTAACCTTCTTGTCGAACTCATGAACCTTCATGTCGTAATCAAGAGCTTTCACGGAACTTCGAACCGAACCCTTTATTCAATCCACCGGGGTAGACTGTTCTCATTCAGTTAACCATGACCGGGTACAAACGTTAAAAAATGTTAAGTATTCTATGCTATTATCGCCCGTGGTCAGGATTGAACCTGCAATCTACAGATGATTGTCACTTAGAACTGTATTAACTCAACCCCTATATCCGTTGCCCCATGTATCATGTATTCTACAATAATAAACATCCAAAGAAAGCTTGATGTCACATCAACCGAAACGTTGTGTACATATGAAGAAAACAGTTCGAAAAATCCAAATTATACAAATTATCAAGCCTCATCTAAAAAATTCAGACAAAAAAAAAAAAAAAAAAATTCGCAACGGGAATCGAAAAACAAGACAAAAGATGAAATTACCCAAATAATGACACTATAAAATACTTAAAAAAGGACAGGAGGCAAGTGACGTAATAGTTATCGCCGAAAGAAATGGGCACAGCGAACTGAGCTTAAATTCTGGACGAGGCTGTTTGCATTTCACATAAAGTTAATACCCTTGGTAAAGGTATAAATCCAACTAGTCTCCCTCCACTTATGGGTAAATAGTAGGACAAACTGGGTTCTTTAACCTTGGTATGGCAACCGATCTAGAAGTAAAACTCTAAATTCAAACCTGTTAAACTCCAATTAAAAACTGACCTTGTGTCGCATCCTGCTTGTGTGGAAGGGAGGTTAAATATATACAATACTTAAAAAAAAAGAATCGATTTAGAATATGAAAACAGAGTCCGTATCATGACAATTGGTGCTTAACAGGTACTACCACTCCAAATCAGAATGGACCTGGTAGTAACGGTAATGAAGGAGTACTCCACAATCCCCAGAGCTCCAGACCTGAAGATTCACCATCGGATTCAGTTTAGAGTTATATACACCACAGCCCCCTTTTTTTTGAGAGGGGAGTTAGCGTATGTTAAGCCCCATCAACGGGACGATATATATTTCAAATTCAGCTCTCGAGACTTTTAACCTTTTTGTCAATTTCCTTACAGTGCAATTAATTAAAAATACGTTGTCTAAATTATCGATTATCTGCCATTAAACATGAAGGTGATCGATGACCGGACATTTTAGAGGAACAGTGATCAGACAACCAAAAATAACATCAGATTTATATCGGGGAATTATTAGCATTAATTTTTCCCCTTTTCACGCAAATATTCTACGACATATCGAATAGTGACGTATTTGTACGAACTAGAAATATATTGGCTCTGACCTTTTTTCATTTTCGTTTAATCGGTATTCGAAAATAACTGGCGTGGCATTTTCAATGTGTCGTACATCGACTAGGGCTCGAATAAAATAGACAGAAAGATATTCTACAAATACTGACAAGATGAATTTATATATAAAGTATACACTTAATAAACAATGAATAAAAATGAGGAAATGTTCAGAAAGAAAGAAAGAAAGAAAGAAAAAAAAAGAAAGACAGATTTACATTAAGAAAGAAAGAAAGAAAGAAAGACAGAGATATTAAGAAAAGAAATAAATAAAGAATGACAGATATCAAGAAATAAAGTAGAGATATTAAGGAATAAATAAATAAATAAATAAAGAAAGAAAGAAAGAAAGAAAGAAAGAAGGAAAGTAGAGATATTAAGAAAGAAAGAATGTAAAAATATTAAGAAATAAATAAATAAAAAATGAAAATATATTAAGAAAGAAAGAAATAAATAAATAAAGAAAGAAAATATATTAAGAAAGAAAGAAAGAGTGGAGATATATTAAGAAAGAAAGTAGGAAAGAAAGAAAGAAAGTATAAAGAGATATTGAGAAAGAAAGAAAGAATGGAGAGATATTAAGAAAGAAAAAAAAAGAAAAAAAAGAAAAAGAAAGAAAGAAAGAAAGAATGGGGAGATATTAAGAAAGAAAGAAAGGGTTATTTTATGTTCAGAGGTTAGGGAATTGTGTTAATTGTACATTTATATCTACATTTTTGTGTAGATGATTTTTAAGATAATTGATCGGTTTTAACGGCATGTAAACCCGCATAGGGTTATTTTATGCCAAGAGGTTAGGGAATTGCGTTCAATGTACCTTCATATTTCCATGTCTGTGTAGTTGTTTCCTCAGAATTTTTTTGGATGGCCCTATCGAATTTTAATACTTTTTTAAATAGATCTATTTGCCACATAGATGAGACCCTAATAGGTACTACCACACGGGGCCAAAGTGAACCTGGGAGTAATGTCAATTAATTGTTTCTTAAGAGTTTTTTTGCACACAGTTATATGATATCAAGTATTCCCATCTGATATAAATAATTTGCGCTCACTTGTATGGTTTATTCCTATCTAATACTAATACTTATATGGTTTCAAGTAATTATTTCTATTTTATGATAATCATTTTTTGTAAATAGTTATATGGTTTGAAATATGGAGGCGCATGGTGTAATGGATAGATTCGTAGGAAATACACTTGTCGACCCGAGTTCAAATCCTGGACGAAGCTGTTTACATTTCACATTGCGCTAATACCCTTGGGAAAGGTATGCATCCAACTATTCTCCTTCCAGCTATAGGTAAATTGCAGGGCAGACTCTCTTAACCGTGGCTAGGTAACCAGTCTAGGAGAAGGAAAACTCTGAATTCAAACCTGTTAAACTCTGCTTAAGAAACTGACCTTGTGTTCCATCCTGCTCGAGCGGAAGGGTTGGTAAATATATAGATGGTTTAAAGTATTCATATGTAATACTAATAACTATTACAGTATGATAATTTAATTATTACAACGATTGATATGTTTATTTAAGTGCTATTGTATATATTACAATATGTAAAAAGAGTATAATAATCTTGATTTAACTATCTTTCACACATTCTTTCTTTCTTTTCATTATGTTCAATTGAAACTAATAAGCGCTATCACCCTCTCTCTATCTTTCTCCTACTTTCTTTCTTTCTTATTATATTTTTTCTGTATAGCATGCCTTTTCTTCCCTTTCTTTCTTCATAATAAAAACGGAATAGTCCATTATTTAACTGAGGTGACGACCCATAAAAATAATTATGCGGATAAGCAACACCAGATACTCAGGATTTATATCTTTGCATTTAATCTTGGACGATTTGGACGGTCTTACTTTTAACCGGAGGGTGTTTCAAAATGACAACTAGCATATCAATATATAGATTATATGGCTTCAAGTGATTAGTTCTATTTAATAATAGTAATTTATTCGCACACAGTTATATGGATTCAAATAACTGATATTCGTTAGCATGCAATTATAGCTTCCAGTAACAATTTTTGATACAAGAAATTTACAGTTATATGGCAACAAGTATCTCGAATACAAATAATTTTTTCACAGATTTGTTAGTCCTATAGGTGGGACCCTAACAGGTACTACCACCCGGATCAGAGAGGACCTGGGAGTAATGGCAACTTAGTGTTTCTTCTCCCTCTCCAGAACTGAAGTCTCGTCATCAGATGAAGTTTAGTCATAACCAGGAAATCGCCTTTCTTTTTTTTTTTGGCGGGGGTTGTCTTACTCATTTACAGGGGGTACAGTCAGCGTATTCTAAGCCCCACCGATAATGCTGAAAACAGGAAAAAAATAATGCCAAAGAGGGAAATTGGAGGTATATCAAGAAGGAAGGAAGCCAAACAAGGAAATAAACGGTTGCGACGTTAGAAAGGGGGTGCGAATGGGAAGTCACATTTTGAAGACATCTTCACCCCCGAAACAAAAAATATATGAGAAGATAAAATTTGAATCAATAAAGGAAAAGTAAAGAGAAAATTTGAATATGATTGATGGAAGAAATATTAGAATTGAAACAGGGAAAGAAAATACGAAGAAAATGTAAAAAAAAAGATGGAGATTTCTTTTGAGATAAGAACAGAAGATAAAACAGAAAAGGTCGGAGCGAGGGAACTAAATAACATGAATGAAAATAGCTACAATAAAAACTAAAGAAAAAGTTGAAACTAAAGAAAAATCGATAAAAAGGGAGACAATACATTCAACGATAGTACTACTACTACTACTACTACTACTACTACTACTAATAATAATAATGATAATAATAACAATAATGATAATAATTATAATAATCCAATGCCGACCAGGAGACTAAACCTTAATTAACAAAAGAAAAATTGCAGCCTAGTGGACAACAATAACAACCTAAAGTTTGGATGGAACATACAATACATATAAACACTACCTTCCGAAGAAAAGCTTAAATAATAATAATAATAATAATAATAATAATAATAATAATAATAATAATAATAATAACTCTTTTAGAAAAGGAGAATTACAAGTACTTGAAAGCGGACAGCATTAAACAACCAAACAGAGATGAAAGAAAAAGTGAGAAAGGAATACCCTCAATAAAACTTCTAGAAACAAGTTCTGTAGCAGAAATCACGTTAAAGGAATAATCACCTGTTCATTTTGTAAGATACTCTGGATCATTTTTAAAATGGACAAGAGAAAACCTCTGACAGAAGGACCAAAGGACAAGGAAATGATACACAAGACATTACACCGAGAGATGAAATAGAGAGACTATATGTGTAAAAAAAAGTTGACTCTTCAGCATTGAAGATTGCGTAGATTCGACAATCCGAGGACTCGAAGAATACACACATAAAAAAAGACAAAATACCCTGATTACAGCAGTTACTGGCTGCTGTAATATGTGGATACTACAAGCGACAAATTGAAGAGATTCAACGCGAGAAGACTTGTATATGCCAAGAAAGGGAAACCTAAAGAGTGAAACTAAATCTCATGATAGTATCACAAAAGAATGCCACAGGTACCAATTATATCAAAGCGAAAATAGATGATACATGGCAGGATAACAAATATAGGTTGTATGGAGAAAAAGACGATACGGTTACTCACATGATAAG
>CM042144.1:52411271-52436271 GCA_023376005.1 Doryteuthis pealeii | reverse complement strand
CTGGCCTTGTGCCATAAGTATGCTTAATAAATAATTAAGTAAACTTAAAATATAATGGTAACATTTAAAAGTATCGATGATGACGCTAGTACACGCCCGCACACATACACAGGGAGAACATACTTAAATTTTTAGAAATACACAGTTTTATTAACCTATAAATATTCATACGTACCAGAATATAGACAAATACATTTGAATGTCCGAATTATATACATAAATCCTATCTTTTTCTCGGTATGACCACGCACAATTATTATGTATTATTTATTACTACATAACCAAAAATAGAATTTGCAAAAGCCTTTGATATATATATATATATATATATATATATATATATATATATATATATATATATATCAATCAGTAACCAAAAATGAATTAGTAGTAAGCCAAGTACAACCCTCTTATATACATATATATATATATATATATATATATATATATTATATATATATATATATATCTGTGTGGTGTACTTGGCTTACTACTAGTTTATATTTTTGGTTACAGAGTTTGAATGCTGCAGAATTCGGTAATAAAACCTAAATAGACTTGGCAAGAAAAGTTATTTAATATAAATAATCGATTTTCATGATATATATATATATATATATATATATATATATATATATATATATATATATATAAAGAACCGGGGGAAAATCTGTTATATAAGTTATTTCCCTATGTTATATAGAAACAAAGTTAATGGGTCTAAAAATTTGTGTTTACATTTATAAAAGAAAAAAAAACTGGAAATTTTCAGCGCCAAATGCATTTGACGGATTTGAAAAATTTACAAATAATAGAATTTAATAAAAGTTTTTTCTTTTCTCCGATTCCCTCTCAAAATAATGCAATCAATTTTATGAAACTATTTTTGAGAATGAATTAGTTGTTTTTCGTGTTTTTTTTTCTCAATTGGTGAGAGATTATTATCATTTCATTATTATTTTGAATTTGAATTATTATTTTGAATATGAAATTTACAAGTGCGTGGTCATTGCTGAATCGATTGGTGATATAAAGGTAGACTGGTCGATTATTTTTACATTTTGGATCCCCTTCCCAAGTAAAAGAATAAACAATAAAAATACAACAAAAACAACAACAAAAAAATAATACTTTTTTTTCGGATTAATTGTTTTTGAAAACGACTCTCCCACCAAATGTAAGTTTTCCTGCATGTGTGACCAAATCATCATTTACTCATTTGTTTTTGTTTTTGTGGTCTGTCCTGAATAAATAATCGCTTATTAAAACTGTTAGTCTCTTAATGTCTTTTTTTCTCTTTAAATCCTTAACCCTTGCTAAATAGCTTCTACCTTCGCTGCCTTAGACGTATACTGGGCATCATCTGGAGAGACAGGATCACTAACACAGCAGTTCTAGAGAGAGCTCAACTTCCCAGCTTGTGCTCTTTACTGAGACAACGTCGTCTACGCTGGCTGGGCCATATTCGCCGGATGGATGACGAATGAATCCTAAAAGACATCCTCTATGCGGAACTTTCATCTGGCAAGTAAGTTTGCAAATATGATCTCAAATGCTTTAACATCACTCCTTCAACTGGGAAAATTTGGCTCAGGACCACCCTCGGTGGCAGCAGGTTCTCCGTAGTGGGGATATCCATGTCTAAAGTCACCCTGATGCAACGCCATGAAGCCAAGAGATCCAGAAGAAAGCGACGGCAACAGAGAACCGGCACACCAACATCTTCAGGTCCGGCCTTCACATGCGACGTCTGTAGCCGGGGCTGTTTTTCGAACATTGACCTTCACAGTCACAGAAGGCGCTGTAACTTCAGGGTCATGAGAAATATATAATCTTCCGAGACTACAATGCCGATTAAATAACCATGAGATTCCAAGGGATTAGTGTTTATGCCGCTACCTAGAAAAACATCCCGGAAAATCCCCATTTATACATCCTTATTGTTTATAATTAACAACAATATCATTATTTTGTATTATTTAGATTTTTTAAAACTGTTGTGCTGATCTCTATTGATATATAACGTTTCTGTCGATGTACCTTCTGGTCTTCTTCAGGTGTTTCTTGTCAAAGTCGAGAACTTTCTTGTCTAACTCAGGAACCCTCATGTCGTAATTGGGAGCCTTCACGAAACTTCAGCGACTTAGTAAATATTATTGGAACACACTAGATGAATAAATATAAGGATTACATCGTGTAAATGTTTTCATATAAAGAGTCTACCAACAGTTCTCAAACTCCATTTTAATAGACTCTCTGTTCTCGTAGGTGTCTTCTGAAATGCATATGATTGTGCAGATATCGAATAATATCCTGCGACGCATAAATAATATATTGCAGGATATTATTCGATTTCTGTACAATCATATCGAAGAATTTAAGAAAATTTATCAGAATTTCGACTGCCCATTAGCATGCACATGCTATACCCAATTCAACATTAGTATAATCCTTCAGGGTGCAGCAATCTTATTTCCTCCAATATATATATATATATATATATATATATATATATATATATATATATATATAATATATATATATATATATATATAAATGCATATATATATATATACATACATATATAAATGCATATATATATACATACATATATGCATATATATACATATACATACTTATATATACATATAAATACATATATACATACATATATACATATATATGTATCCACACACACACACACACATATATGTATATTGAATAGAATACATTTACTTTTCCAATATTTTCAGCTCTACCTAAGGAAGAACGCTGTTTTAAAATTGATATAAATTGTATTGAACCTATTTGCATACATGCATATATATATATAAACACACACACACACACACACACACACACACACACACACATATATATATATATATATATATATATATATATATATATATATATATATTGAATAATCTGCATTTTATTTTCCAATATTTTCTGATATACTTTAGGAGGAACGACGTTTTGAAAATTGATATAAAGTTTATTGAATCTATTTGTATTCTCAGACAAAGAATAAACACGCGAGACGTGAATTAGAAAATTGAAAATGTATCAATGAATGAACGATTAACTAAAAGAAATAAATAAGTAAAAAAGAAAAAGAAAAGAAGACTACTTGATTTTTATTGTATTTATCTTGATTATAGGTGTTCTTTAGTCTAATCATAAACTTTCTTTCCAACTTTTGCATAATAGCGAGGGTCAGCTGAATAGTTCAAATACTGACCATGAATGTTACCAAATGACTTCTTCCATCGGTGTTGCAGTGCTTGGACCCCATTAGTCATCAAAATTTATCAACAGCCTATGAAAATTTCAGCACGTCCTTGTATAAGTGAACACTTTTTCCATAATGTAAAAAGCAATCACTCCCACCAAATTAAAAAACAAAATGTGCACAATAATTATTTATATGTGACACGCTTTTTTCACATTTTAAGACTAAAAGTTAGTTGTGCGTATTATACACAAGAATTAAATATCAAAATTTGATGTGTATCAACGTTTTCAGGGCATTATAATTGAATGTAAGTTAGATCTATGATTCAAACTAACTAATATGTTACAAACACTTATTTTTATGCCTCAACAGAAAAATAGAAATGGAATGTGTGATTGTTAATAATTTTGTTTCTTCTTGTATAAGCTTTATTCTTTCCAAAAGCCTGTTGCATTTTTGTGTGTATTTGCTCTAAATACTGGGTAAATGCTTTATTTCAAAACATAACTTTTTGTCTGAATTTTTAAGACGAGGCTTGATAATTTGTATTATCTAAGTGACAATCATCTGTAGGTAGCAGGTTCAATCCTAACCACGGGCGATAATAACATAGAATACATAACATATCTTAAAACTTGCACCCGGTCATGGTTAGCGGAATTAGAACAGTCTACCCCGGTAGATTGGATTAAGGGTTCGGTTTGAAGTTTCGTGTAGGTTCCCGAGTTCGAAAAGGTTCCCAAGTTCGAAATGGTTCCCGAGTTCTACAATAAACACCTGAAGAAATCCGGAGGGTACATCGACCGAAACGTTGTATATATAACAATAAAGACGAGAACAACAGTCCGAAAAATCCAAATTATACAAGACATTAGTAAATGCTTAGCATAAACTGCAAAGACTAAAATGGAGAAGACGGACGGAGGGTTTTGGCTGCGTGGCCAGACAAGATGGCATTTCATTCCAAAAGGACTATTTCTCCAACTTGGGTTTTGAAATAAAAATAAAGAGCTCGGAAAAGAATAAGAATGTCTTGTGTTCGTTATTAAGAACTGCTAACGGACGTAAGGAAAAACCCAACAGGACCAACGTTGTTCCAGGCCCTACGAAGGACGGAGAGAAGTCACCCAAAAACTGATCCAGAAATACCAGATAGCCCGATTCAGAATAGCAGAGCCCAACAACCAGGTCCAGCCCAGAGATTAGAACAGTATCAGTATATGGAGATAATTATTACACTCCCCACCCCTTTCAATTGACCCCGAAACGTTAGACTAGACTAGATAACAATAAAGGGAGTAGATAGTTTGCTGATAGGAAAAACCGTTTAAAGTATAATATAATATTTAAACATAAAATTATTAGGAACAAATAAATCGCACAAGTGAAAATATCTTAGTAAAACATGAGTACAAAATCAACACGTAGTAGAAAATGGACGTTGCTAAGAAAGTAAAATATATAAAATGTAACATTACATGAATGTTCGAAATAATAAAGTCTTTTCAAGAGAGTTCATGACATATAATTAAAAAGTGTTATATCACATACCGGTGATGTTATAGACAGGGAATGAATTATGGTGGAAGAGAATCTAACGGCTGCAGTTCTCTGTCAATGCATTTCCGGTGCATTTTTAATGACTAACCGGAAGTATTTCTCTGCATAAAACGTAAAATTGCATAAAACGTAAAATCTGTTCCCTAATAACGAATGAATACTTAAGGAATGAATTCTGTGGGCAAAACCATATATATATATATATATATATATATATATGATTGTGATTAAAATCAAAGAATAGAAAAACTGTTCGGACGAGAGAGAGAGAGAGAGAGAGAGAGAGAGAGAGAGAGAGAGAGAGAGAGAGAGAGAGAGAGAGAGAGGGGGGGTCTAGGGTGTATATATATATATAAAATGGATGCACCCTAGATCAATAACATTGCATATCCTTGACAATGCCATTGTACGGCGCAAAGGCCTGAGCGATGTTGTGATTATCAGAGCCATGAGAGGTGCTGACGGATAGACTGACCACCGCCTCGTCCATACATTCCTAAACCTCTGCATACGTCCGCCAGCCCGTCGTCAACTGCCGCATTCCCGTATAAACGTCAACTCACTAAATGACCCGGAAAAAAAACGAAATTTTTTCAAAGTAACTCTAGAAACACGTTTGGCAGTCCCTGATCAAACTATTTCTCCTTCAACACAAAAAGCTCTAAACCAAAAGTGGGACCATGTGTGCAATATACTCCTTGACTCTGCAAAGAGTATCATCGGCATCACCAAGAGGAAACACCGAGACTGGTTTGACGAACAGGCAGCAAACATTCATCAATTACTGGAAGACAAGAAGAAGGCTCACTAAGCAGTTATTAACAACCCAAACATCATGACACAAGCGACCTTTGCAGAAGCTAGGTCCAAAGTTCAACGTATGACAAAATCAATGGAAAATGAGTGGTGGATCAAACTAGCAGGGAAAATTCAAGGATTTGCTGATACAGGGAACCACTAAGAATTCTATAGCGCCATTAAAAGAGCACATGCGCCACACAGAAATCCAACTTTCCCTGTTAGAAGTGAGATGGGTCCAGGCTTATCACCGACAAAAAAGAAATACTATATCGTCGGGCTGAACAATACCAACACCTTCAAAATAAAAGCAATCCCACTGACCCCACTTTACCAGAACTGGGCAATATACCCACACGCCGTGAAGTGCACGTGGTAGTAATTAGTCTAAAAAACAACAAGGCTGCTGGACCTGATGGTATCCCTGCAGAAATTCTTAAGCATGGTGGAAATACTATTATAGATTGTCTGCATGACATCTTTCACAAAGTTTAGACCTCCAGTTGCTCTCCTCAACAATGGAAAGATGCATATATTGTTAGCATATTCAAGAGAAAAGGCGACAGAGCAGTGTTGCAACAGCAGAGGCATCTCCTTCCTTGCAACCCCGGGGAAGGTTAAGGATTCTACTCTCCAGACTTCTTGATCATATTGCTGAAAATCTCCTGCCAGAATCTCAGAGTGGTTTTAGAAAAGGAGGAAGCACTGTAGATATGGGGGTTGTTGCTAGACAACTCCAGGAAAAAAGCCATTGAATAAGATCTCTACATGATTTTTGTTGATCTAGCAAAAGCATTTGACACTGTCCTACTCTGAGAAACTCTGAGAAAGTTTGGTCGTCCCCCTACCTTCCTGGTTGTGCTAAGATCTTTCCATAATGGCTCAATGGCCAGAGTAACAAGTGCAGACTCAAAATCAGATCCTTTCCTTTTAGGCACCGAAGTAAAGCAGCAATGTGTCATTGTGCCAATCGCATTCAATCTGTTTGTAGCAACAGTAATGAAAATTGCCAAACAGACCGTAAACACAGCAGATGGTGTCGGCATATCTTATCGATTAGAATCCCAAACACTTGTCACTGTAAAGGCAATACACGAACTACAGTATGCAGATGATACAGCTTTTTTCAGCTCTTCCCAGATGGACTACAGCGCATCATCAATGCTGTAGTTGAAGCCTCATCTCGATCAGGCTTGCCATCAATGTTCAGAAAACAGAAGTTCTCAACATGTGTCAACCTCCGACTCCTGAAATCCTCATTAACCACCAGCCACTAAAAATTAAGAGGAATTCCCTTACTTAGGATCTGTCTTAAACAACACAAACGATCTTACAAGTGAAGTGCAACGGTGGATTGGCCTGGCTTCAGCATCTTTCGGGAGGCTATCTCACAGTGTGTTCATGAACAGGGATCTCACCATCAATACTAAGGTCTCTTTATATAAAGCTGTATGTCTATCCATACTCTTATATGGAAGCGAGTCGTGGGTGTTGTATCGCAGACACCTGAAGAAACTGGAGGCATTCCACATCAACTGCCTCCCACGCATACTGGGCGTAAAGTGGTGACACAAAATCCCCCATTTAGAAATTCGAAGCAGAGCATGCATTGACCCAATTGAGACCATCCTATCGCAACGCCAACTGCGATGGTTGGGTCACACGATCCGCATGCCTGAAGACAGACCCCCTCCCCCGTAAAATACTTTATGGTAAACTCGTAGATAGCATGCGGATGACAGGAGGCCCCCAAAAGCCATTCAAATACCATATTAAGACAACACTGATGAAATGCACCATCACACCTTCAAGCGTGGACGATCTGGCCTCCAACAGACCCGGTTAGCGAGACGCGTGCCGCACACGTGCTAAGCGGCTCAATCTCGAGATTAACAGGGCTGCAGAGCAGCGACGTCTTCGTCGTCATGAACCATCAAATGCCGATGGGAATTTCCCTTGCAATGTGTGTGACCGTATCTACAAGTCCAGAATTGGACTAACTAGCCACCAGAGTGTCCACAACTTTTAAAGATATGGAATGACGTCATCGTCGACTGCGACGAACTTCTAAAAGAAAGGATATACAGAAAATAAGAATGTCTTCTTTTCGTTTCTGTTCTCTTACGGCATTCACACTGGTTTGGTTGGGTCAGCTCCAACCAACGAATTTACATGTGGGGAATCCATGGAAAGACAAACTCCGCATGCATATCCCAGTCGGGGAAAGAGATTCCCTTATTTGCCGCAGATTTTCCACAGACGCAATGACAAGCACACCAAAAGCCGTTGATTACTGACGATGACAGAAACGTCCTTTGGATTTTCGCCAGAGCTTTTTTGGCCGGTTTGTGACCCTAATTTCACTGGGTACCAATCTAGTCGACCTTGAGTGACTCTGTCGCGATGAGGAGGGGTTGGACTTTAGAAATAATGTGCTAGATGGCTATTGAGCAAAGAAAATTGAGCAAAGAACTTCCTCTGCTCTTTTACAGGACTTATTTCTCGTTGTCTAGTCATCTTCCTCATTAGGTAAAATCTGTGGGGGTTAATGGTTTAGTCGCCGATGATCCGACTAAGAAACAGGTAGTACTGGGTTACATAGTACCAGTAGCACACTGAGCAACCTGACACAGAATTTCTTTTTTTTTACATTTAATAGAAAATAAATTATTTGGCTTTGAAATTCGTGTTTATAGTTGAATGGAATCAAAATAAAGAAGAATCAATTGGAACATTTTTAGTGTTAAATGAATTCGCATTAAAAACAAATTCTACTAAAAATAAAATAAAAAATGATTAAATTTGATAAAACCTTTCTACGTTTTGCAGCTATTTTTAAATGATATAAATGTCAAGAAAATTGATGAAATCATTCTTTGTAAATTAATTAGTTTTGATCAATGGGTGCAGCGAGCGTTCTCATTGCTGTGTAATACAATTAAATTATGCCGGTAAACATCTTATTTAAATGTGATACACGAAATCAGTCACAATAAAAAGTTGCTGGTTTTTATATCTTATTATAATGGAGATTGTGTGTTTTTCTGTCTGTAACCGAAACTATATTACTACTCAAGTCACAATTCCCTTAGTTATTTACGTCACATTCTCCATGATTTTATTTCTATTTAAATCTCAATTAATAATAAAACTGTTTGACATTATTAATACTGTTGGCCTTACCTAAATACTAATAACATGCAATTGTATTTATATATACAACAAAATACCAGTTTTCAGTGTAAACGTAAAGCTAATTTGCATATTGATATTAAAAAAAAACTGATTTTTAATAAAAATGTGCTTGGTATTATTGATTTCTAATTGTTTGGTTTTATCTTAATGAATATGAGTAAAAATCTCTTCAATAAATCCTAAAAGAAATTCATTAACAAGAAGAAATAACTGTAATTTTATTCTTTACTTCCTATTTTAACTAAATAGTTAAATTAGGAAAATTTAGCATTGAAAAACGGAAGTGATGAAAGAGTAAGTTTCAGTTGTTCTATTTTTCGATTATACCCCCTCCGTTTCAAATCTTTTTATCTGAATTCTTATTTAGTTTCATTAACCTTTCTAATTAAATACGATATTTTATTACATTTAAACTTAAATACTTGCACCCGGAGGGTGCATATATTTGCTAGTGTAACTAATGAATAGTATCTTTCTATAATGCAGTACCTATGCATTTATCTTAATCTATCTATCTAGTCCCCGTGACATAGTGGCTAATGTGTTGGACTGCAACATCGGGGGAGAGTTCAATAAGATAGAATTAGAGAGAGGGAGAGTTCAACGAGGCAGAATTAGAGAGATAGGGAGTTCAACGAGACAGAGAGTGAGAGAGTTTAATGAGACAAAATTAGAGAGGAGGAGAGTTTAACAAGACATAATTAAAGAATGGGACAGTTCAACGAAACAGAATTAGCAAGGGGGAGAGTTCAACCAGTACGCCAGTTGTAACTCTAGGCGCCATATTACGTTCACTTTCCGACTAATACTTTTAGTCAATTAGCTTGCCCTGCTATTCATTAAATGGTGATATATCTATCTATCTATCTATCTATCTATCTATCTATCTATCTATCTATCTATCACGTTATGTCCATATCTATCTATCTGGAGAGGAAAGACAACACCTTCACGAGACCCTTCTATCTATCTATCTATCTATCTATCTATCTATCTCATTCTGTTCATATCTACCTATATATTCATCTATCTTAATCTTCTCATATCTATCTATCTATCTATCTATCTATCTATCTATTTATCACATTATGTCCATATCTATCTATCTGGAGAGGAAAGACAACACCTTCACGAGACCCTTCTATCTATCTATCTATCTATCTATCTATCTATCTATCTCATTCTGTTCCTATCTACCTATATATTCATCTATCTTAATCTTCTCATATCTATCTATCTATCTATCTATCTATCTATCTATCTATCTCTCCTTTAAGACCAGTGTTATGAAGATACAGTGGAAAATTTTGGTTCAGAATAGAAAACCTACCGCTTCTGATCAAGCTCATATCTATCCTATCCCCCCTCTCTCTCTATCTATCAATCTGTCTATCTCCCCGTAGGAGAAAATTCTACAATTCAGCAGTGGCAGTGCACACTTTTATGTTTAGGCAAAGACAAAAATGATCTGGCCGTCGTGACCAGAAGTATGAGGGCGCAAGGCTTTACTGACTCACCCCTTTTTATACAAAGTCAATACTTTTACTCAGGATAGACACACCCTTTCCCTGATGAAGATTACATCTATCTATCTATCTATCTATCTATATTATGCCAATTATAGACAGCTCTAAAATACATATACGGAAAAGTAGACTTGCACGCAGTCATATACGCATACACGTGCACACGCGTGTGTATGTATGTATGTGTGTGTGTGTGTGTGTGTGTGTGTGTGTAACCCCAATTCGACTTTAAATTTAAGGTTTTAAAATATCCGCAAATTTCTTTCAGAAACCTTTGGCAAAAATCATTGATAGTATAGAAAATCCACTTGTTTGGGAGATTGTATACAAAAATATCCATTTCCTTGTGAATATATATATATATATATATATATATATATTAACCACATCAAACTACTGACCGAATCTCCATGGTATTTCACCATGGTCGACACATGCACAAACTAACTAAGCTACTCACCGAACAATATAAAACCATACAAACTGACCCCACAACAAAGTCCATCTTCAAAACCCCGCACATCAACGCAAAAAACAACCACCCAACCTACGTAACATCCTCACTGCATCCAGAAAACATTTACATAACACCGTACAGAAAGGTAAAAAAAAGATGCAACAAGCCTAGATGCCAAATTTGCAGCCATATACACACGGAAACCGAAATAAAAAATACCCTAAACGAACATAACAATCCATCCGCCACACCTAACATGCGATAGCGCTAATATCGTATATTACATATACTGCACACAATGCACAAATAGCGGATATGAGGGAGAAACATCTACATCTTTTAGACTAAGATTAAATAACCACAAATCCACAATAAAACTCAAATCCCCGCATAGTACGATAGCACTTTACTTTAACAGCCTACCACACAACCTTACACACCTCAAATGTATTTTAATAGAACACGCATTTCCAACGACGCAATCTCGAAAACAAGCAGAAACCAAATGGATTCTAAAATTACGAACTCACGTGAGGTAACTGAACGCCGAAATCGAAATACTCCGTTATTACAAATATTTTACGGACGCTGCCGCTGTCAATAACAACAAAGACAAAAGATCCGTTGAACAGGAGCAACATTCATTTGAAAAAGGGTATCTAACGATCCTGAAAATTTATGTTAAAAAATAAGTGAATCCAATACTCCATAACATCGAGTTCATTCATTTATTTTTAAATGCTTCATAATAACACCCAACTTCAACAAAAAAAACAAACATAGCGTGCGATTCTCAAACAACGTGACTACTTGGTTTGAGATTCGCATAGCGAGAAACTGTCAGTAACCAAGTGCCGTTAAATTCATGGCCACGCTACCCTAACTCAACAATATATATATATATATATATATATATATATATATATATATAATATATATATATTGTAATTAATATGCGTGCTATATTTCCTAAGAGACAGGGCTCGTTATCATTGATAGAATGTTTATACTTTTGAGTTTCTCGCCTAAGTGCTCTTTGCATAGGCGAAAACTATCAGTTGACTCAATATCCACGCTACCTCAACTCAAATACACAGACACAGACATACACAGACACACACACACACACACACACACACACACACACACATATATATATATATATATATACATACAGCGTGTTAGGGATGAATTTGACATACTTATATGTGGTTATTTTTCTCCGTAGCTTGGGGGTATTGACACACACAACGCATCATTTAAAAGCTAGGGCCCTTCTTCATTCAAATACGTGATGACAGATACAATGGATGACTGGAACCCACCTGAATTATGGCAGAGAATAACTTGTATCATGATGATCTGCGCTGCACATCAAAATAAGGCGATTATGGTTGCTGCCCAATGCTCCCTGAACACTGTAAAAACAATCAGGCATGAATTGGAGAATTGCAATGGAGACTACGAGGCTGTGGCTAGAAGAAAGTAAGATAACAGACGATATGATTGCGTTCGTACAGAAGAGTTTTTCGAAAATCTGCTGGAAAAAGTGTTGGGGGACCCTGAGATTGGAAATCGGGCTTTGTCACGTGAATTGAATGTTTCAACCTTTACCATGAAGCTTACACTCAATGAAGACCTTCACTACTACTTATACAAGCGTCCCAGAAAAGGCCCGTGAAAATCGTCTGACAAAGGTGAAGAAACTTCTGAGCAAAGTGGAATATCCTGCTGAACCACAAACAATCTGGTTCTTTTTCGATGAAAAAAACTTTTGCCAAGATCAAAGGCACAACAAGCAGAAAAGCAGATAGCTTGAATACAGTCCAAAGGACACTCCTCGTGTCATAAATGACTAAATCTATGACTAAATTTCCCCAAACTGTGATGGTTTTCGGATGTGTGTCCTCTGAGGGTGATGTGATGTCTCCGCATTTTTTTCAGAGGGGGTATCAGGTTGAATTCAGATGCTCACGTGGAGTTGCTAAACACTGTAGTCGAACCCTGGATAACAAGTGTAGCCAACGGTAGGCTATATGTATGGCAGCAGCATTCGGCCCCTGCTCCACCTCTGGGAAAAGTCAAAAATGGTTGTCGACAAATTGTTACGACTACACCAGTCCCAATGTTTGGCCTCCGAACTCCCCAGATCTTAACCCCATGGATTATTATGCATGGGGCGCTGTTGAGAAAGACGCCAATCGCCGTGCCAGTACTACAAAAGCCCAGTTAATCGACAGAATTAAGGTAATTTTTGAGACCTTTACCAGGGAAACTGTAACATCAACTTGCTCCAGGTTCTGGAGCAGGATTGAGGCTGTAATCGACGCTTATGGTGGTTATTTTGAGTGAAACTTGTTGACCGTAGTGTAATTTCCGTGATTTCTTTACAATCCATTAAATTTTGTAGTTACTAACACTTTTCTTTTTCCTTATGAAACTGTCAAATTTATCCCGAACAGCCTGTGCTTATATATATATATATATATATATATATATATATATGTGTGTGTGTGTGTGTGTGTGTGTGTGTGTGAAGATAGGAGGGTTGGAGTAAAATTCGACAGTATGCGGTAAGGTAAAAGGAAAAGTGGACAAAAAATAATGACTCAAACAAGTAGAAGTAGGAGAGAAATATTTCGTTCCGCTTTACGCGAGGAACTTCATCAGTCTAATTTATTCACAATAAGGTACGTACATTTGTATTTATAGAAGAGAAAGGGAGTTGGAGATAAAATTCAGGGAAAGGGAAATTAGTGAAGATTTGGTTGATCAGAGGATTTTGTGCCACCTACCATACCATAAAACTAATGGCCTAGCTTAGTACCACCATCCTCAACACTACATCTTTTTCCATTATTATCTCCATGCAATAAATCAAAAACTCTCTCCTGACCAACCAAGAATTTTAACCCACTTCTCCCTACTACCCCCTTTCATAACAAGCACCTAGCAACCTCCTCAGATTATCTCCCCGTACAAACTACAATCCCCTGATTTTTTCCCCTCCACTTTACATGATAGATATCTTCTGATCAACCAAATCTTCACTGACTTTCCCTTCCCCTGAATTTCATCACCAACTCACTTTCTCTTCTATAGATACAAATGTACGTACCTTGTTTTGAATAAATTAGACTAAATATTTCTCTCCTACTTCTATTTGTTTGTCATTATTTTTTGTCCACTTTTCCTTTTACCTTACCTCATATATATATATATATATATATATATATATATATATATATATATGAGTAAGAAAAAGGTGGAATGAAAACATCACACAATGCTGTTAAAGAAGAAAACAATTTATAATATAATCATAGCTGATATTGATCAATATTTCGATTTTACAAAAATCATCATCAGAGCTCATTCACTCCCGTAGTTGTTTGGGTCGGAGAGGAAAGTCAAAATAAGTTTACAAAACAAAAACCTTAATACTGCAAAAAACGAAAGACGTTACAATATTCACCAACGTGGGCATTTCGCGCCATATATATGTCGGTCATGTTCCATGTATATCTTTTGTCAATAAATGTAGCGAATTTTTGAGATGTTGGCAACAAGGCGAAAACAATCTAAACGGAAGGGGATGGGTGTTAAGAAATGTGACGGTTGGAATTCAAAAGACTTTTATTAAAGGAATTCTTTTACGATTAAATGTTTTTATTATTTAAATTTTATTTTTAAGTTCTGTGATTCATAAATGATTAGATATTTACTGTAATTAGTTTTTATATATAAAGTGAAAAAGTTATGAGCGGAATATGTTAATATTTTAGAAAAGGAGTTTTTATATATTTTTATTTTACGATTAATTATTTTTAAATTTCTAATTATTATTATTATTAAGTTCTGTATTTAATAAATGATTAAATATTTATTGTGTTTAGTTTTTATATATAAAGTAAAAAAGGTTATGGGCGGAATTGGTTATTATTTTAGATAATGTTAAGCGATTTGGATCTAATGTAAGGTATTATTTTAAACCGAAAACAAAAACAAAATAAAACGGAAAAGATCTTATTCATAAAACAAAACAATAAACCAAAATTTAATTTAATGGGACGTAAATAACGGAAAAAGTTATGTGAAGGGGATTTTATGGTTTCTGATAATAAGAGTCGCTAGATAAGGGGATATATTAAAGAAACCTTGTCTTTGGGGTATGGTTTTATGGGTAAGAATAACACAAGATTCCATAATTCTACGCAGTGTTTTATCATGTATGTGGGTTAATATTTTAGCACCTTTGAAATCAAAGGTATGATTGAGATCAAAGATGTGTTTAGCTAATGCATTGTTTTGGAAACCACGTTTAATGTGATATTTGTGTTCCGATAGACGTTTAGTTAAGGATCGGGAAGTCTCCCCTACATATTTCTTTTTACATTTTAAGCAGTCAATAGTGTAGACTCCAGCATCAGAATGTATGTGTCTGGGGTTATTTTTATTTTGAAGAATGTTCTTCACTGTCTTCGTGGAGTAAGCGACAGTTTTTATACCAATCTTACTTAAGTTTCTATTTATTTTATCAGTAATAGGATTATTTGGAAGTATGATGTATCTATCAGAGACGTTATTACTATTATGTTGTGTGTCATTGTTTGGAGATGTGATATTATTATTCTTGTTTTTATTATGTATTTTAAATGCCTTTTTTCTGGCACGGTGTACGAAATTTAAGGGGTATTGTAATTTGAGGAAAGACCTCTCAATAAAATTGAATTCATCATCTAAATGTTGCTTGTTACATATCCTAAGAGCTCGTAGAAAGAAACCAATTATGATACCACTTTTTATCTTAGTGTTATGGTTGGAATAAAAATGGATGTAGTCATTTTTGTTAGTATTTTTGTGATAAACTTTGAATTCTAAACTGTTGTTATTATTTATGATAAGTGTGTCTAAAAATGGTAGGGAGTGGTTATGTTCCAGTTCATGTGTAAATTGGATGGAGGGTTCAACATCATTTAATTTGTCAATAATGTTAATTAAATTACAATTTTTCGGGTAAATGAATAGGGTGTCATCAATGTAACGGAAAAAATTAGAGTTATTGGGTAGAATATATTGAAAGGGACCGGATTCTAAAAATTCAAGAAAAAGGCACGCCAAAACGCCGCTCAGAGGTGAACCCATAGGCAACCCGAACTTTTGTCTGTAGAAGGTTCCCTCGTACTGGAAAAAGCAATTCCTAGTGCAAAGTCTACAAATTTGAATTATCTTGTTTGTGGGTAATGAAAAAGAGGTGTTGATTTTGTTGAGATGGTTTTCTAGGCGAGTAATGCATTTGTCAACCGGGATACTAGTATAGAGAGATTTAATATCTAAACTTGCTAAACATTTGTTGTTCATGTCAATATTTTTTATTTTTGAAATTAAGCTATTTGAATTTTTTATATGGGATTTGCTAATTGTACCTAAGAGGGGGGTTAGTAATTTAGCAAGAGATTTAGCAATTTTATGAGGGGCAGTGCCAATTCCCGAAATTATAGGTCATAACGGAATCCCAGGTTAGTGCGTTTTAGGGAGGCCGTAAATAGTGGGGACGATAGGGTGGTAGTCTATCAAAGAGAGCCAAGTTTTGTCAGTGTTGCCTATTAATTTTTTGTATGTTTTGTTGAAAATGATTGTGCTGTTAGTAATGGTTTGTGGAGAGATTTTATCATAAGTGTTAAGATCATTAAGGATATCAAGCATTTTTTCATTGTATTGTTTAGAACACATAACGACCACTCCACCACCTTTGTCAGAGGGGGTGATACGTATGTCTTTGTTGGATGATAATATATATATATATATAATATATATATATATATATATATATATATATATATATATATATATATACTCAAGAGTATTTAAAAAATGGTAAGATCGCAATTTATAATTATAGTTAAGAGCATTAAAATCGAAGGAGATTTTGCTGAAAAATTACTATTTCCTGTGTAACTGAGATACCTATTTTCATAATTAAACTGCGGTGTTATTGGGCCACCATACTACAAAAAGTTTACCGTTAGTGAGTTTGTTTCCATTCCAACAATAGTGTTAAGTTCAATGAAGACCCGGACTTAGGTCACCGACTCTTATAAATGGATAGCTCCAATCAGTGATAGATAAAAAGGAATATAGTCATTTGACAGAGTCTTGTTCATTCTGAACCATTTACCTTAGTTTACAAACTCACTAATGTACTATAGTGACTTATCATTTTAAAAGAACGTAATTCGAAACTGAGATTCATCTTCAGCCGAAAAATGGCGGCAGTGCACTAAGCTATCCAACGTTACTGTAAAAAGAGACAAAGTAAACTAATGCATTGTTAATGGACTTATATCTAGCTTGCTGAGACCGGTCTGTTGGGAAATGGCATTACGTTTTGTCTCACATATGAAAGTGAGGTCGAGATGCACTCCAGTCATTGGATTTGTAATGGTGTAATTGGAGATGGAAGGAGGTGAGACGCGGACATATGTCATACATAGGTTAAAGATCCTGGCATATTTGTAACCGACGTATTAACGTTGTCGTAAGAGAAACGTCTGAAGGATGAGATGCCGCAATGAAAATAGAGATAATAATAAATCATATAAACACACACACACACACACACACACACACACACACAGACAGAGGGAGAGAGATATATATATACACACAGAGACCTATACACACACACACACACACACACACACACACACACACACACACACACACACACACATATATATATATATATAATATGGTACGTCAATTTTTTACGTCACTTGGGTATTAATGTACAATAGCGCAAGAGATATAATATCATAAGATTACTTATAAAAATCATTACATTTCATTATATTTCACGGAAATATCCGAAAATTTTGATACCTTAGGATTCGTGTTAGGGTAAGGGTTAGGGTTAGTGTTAGACTTAGTATTAGGGTTAGCGTTAGCGTTAGGGTTAGGGTTAGGCTACTTCGGGAGTTTCCGATATCTAATGCTATTTATACGTAAAATGTGATTGTTGTGATATTATCTCTTGCACGCTATTGTGCATTTGTACCAGTCATTTGTATGAATTTAAAAAAGTACCATACAGTACATCAAATAAAACTGTTCGGTGGTCACTTTTCTTATCCGCCTGTTGACGGGCTGTAAAATATGTCGAATACACCACAGCAGATGGGTAACCCCCCCTATAGAGCCATCTGTTAGTTGTGGGTAGAGGTTCGTGATGCTTAATGACAGAATACTGGTGGCTGAACACTCCATGTCATATAGCACTCCACTTTGGTCCTTAATTAGGCTAGATGGATGGTCGGACGGACCCTCTCCCGATCAATCGGCTAATCACGTCAAACCCTAGCACCTATATGATTGTCCCAACCCTACTGCTCTTATAGAAACACAAACGTTTTTTTATCACATATGTGCAAGAAGGTGGTGGCTGAGGGTCTTAATGTCATGAATATAACGTTAAACTTTATCTGATGGTGAAGTTCCGATTCTGGAGCTCTGGGTAATGTGGAGTATCCCTTCATCATCATTCGTTCCAAGTCCACCCTGACTCGGAATGGTAGTATCTGTTAGGGTCCCATCTATGGGTTAAATAGAAAAAAGTAAAAAAAATGAGTTTAAAAGAAAAAATTCAAGAATGAATAAAACTTCTTCAGCATAAAGTAACCCAACAAGGGTTGACCTGCTGTAAAAACCAACCAACCAACCAACCAACCAACCAACCAACCAATAACAATGTCCGTTACTATCGAATTTCTGTCTCTCGTCTGCTGGGTGCGTGTTTCTTACTGGATTCCATTTTGCTTCAAGTGTTTTCAGGAACAACACCGAGACATTTTCTAGTGTCTACATTTTTTTATTCCTCTGAATAGATTCTTAACCCGCATGCGCGGTGTGTGTGTGTGTGTGTGTGTGTGTGTGTGTGTGTGTGTGCGGAGACAGAAAAATACACATCTAATCAAAAAGGCCAACTGGACTCAACTCCACTACATTCGGGATCCGCTAAGCAAATAAGCAAATGTTCCAGATGATCCAGAGGTGACACTTTGTCAATCAAAATCTCTGTAATTTTCCACTGTTTTACCATCAATTAAAAACTACTCTACAGTTCTTACTAAAAATGATTGGCTATGCCTATTCATCATTTAACAAAACCAGCATCTGAAACAATCTTGTATTAAAATTCTAGTCGGCATTTCAGACGTTTAGTTCTTTTGTTGGTGAATCCAATTCGGTATTGAATTAGGGTTCAGTTGGTTTAACCTTATAATCCTAGTCTGTAGTGTTGTTTGAAATACTAGGTAGAAAAATGTGTAGTATCAGTAGCCCTCGGAAAAGAAATGAGGAGGTATAAAATCTTCCTTGTTGTTGACGACTCCCAGAACACTTCCTGGGAAATTAGTATACAAGACCGTTGGAACCTTATTCTGGTCTCTGCATAAAAATCCGTCGTTTCTTTGGTTTAGCTTTTGGTCCTGATCGAATTTTTTCTCATCAGAGAAAAACGAAAGCATTTCAGCCTCTTGGTGTTTTAACCCGTTTATCAATCAATTTGCACAGTTCAAATGATTCTATCTTGTCACATCCGACATAAACGGATCACTCCGCACCACAATCATATAGTACCTAAAAGAAGACAACGGGGTCGTCTGTTTTCTATGAATAGTGAAACCTCGGGTGAGAGAACGAACAAGACTTCACGGACTTAATGAAACCTGTCAATTACTGTTTACTTGTATCTTGTCTTCTTGTTGCATAATCTATGCAGTAGCATAGATTATTGACAACACTGTGTAGTGAGAATAAAAAGAGCCCAAATGGAAAATTACAGACCGTTTGGAAACTTTGACCCCAGAGGCGGGAAAACTGCAATTCACGTGAAAACTAGTTAGGTTTTCAGTTGAGAGCCAGACCCCGGATGGAACAGACGTGTTCCATCCTGGCTGTCAGCTCCATGCGTTGAGTTACAAAAGACAAATAAAACTTTAAAAAGCCATAAGACTTGTTTATCAGTTGTTGCATGACTTAAACGCATGCCCTTAGTTAGAAGACCGGCCAGACAAGAAAATAAAGATACAACGAGAGAAGACTACACAAAGTAGAATCCAGCATGGAGACTCGGCGGTATGGAAGGAGAAGAAGAAGAAAGATCACAAATGGCCGAAGTAGAAAGTAACATCCAAGTAAATACAGATGTGTTACATCCCGGCTGTCAACTCCGCGCGTTGAGTTACAAAAGACACATAAAACCTTGAAAAGCAATAAGTCTTATGAATTAATTAAGCATACCCTTAGTTAGAAAACGAAGAATCAACGAGAGAAGAAAGAACCAACAGGTAAAGAGAAACTAGACTAGACGTAGACATCATGGCCGAAGTAGAAGGAGAAGAAGAAGAAAGATCACAAATGGCCGAAGTAGAAAGTAACAACCAAGTAAGTTATGTATCTGTCTATATCTCTCTTATGTCTCTGTTTTACCCACTCTCTCTCTATTACAAAGGAACACTTGTTATGTACCCGACGAGAAAGGGGTACGTAACATTGTATACCTTTTTTCTTTACCTAAATACTCCTTATGTTTCCTTACTAGTCTCTCTTGGATGTACGAGTTACAACAAACACATACGACTTGTACCTGATCTCTTCATGCACACCTTTTCTGATGGCACTTTCTGAAAACTTGATCTCCTTTGCAATGGCTCTGACTGACTTTCATGAGTTTTTTTAAAAATTTCTTGGAGTTTTCAGTGTACAAAGATATATTTCCCGATGGTATTATGATCCAGTGCATGCTTTTTGCTCTTAGCAGCTGATGTTTGATCCTGACAACGAAGGATAGGGCAACTTTCAGGAAGCGGACTCTTTAACCCTATGCTGCACTTTCAAGGCAACGATTACAGCGTAGATTTTCATTTGCTGAGTTAATCTAATATCTGACATTATTTATCCGAAAGGTAAGGTAGAAATATAAATAAACGGGTTCTTAATAATATTACTTTTTAAAAATAGATAGGAAAACGTTACTTATAAATGATATAATTTTATTAAGACTCTAGGTATTCTTAGCTTTAATGTTTTCATGATAACTAGAAAAACAAACAAACCCCCCCCCCAAAAAAAAACAACAAAAGAATAAAAACAAAAACAAGACTTTAAAAGAAGGTTTGAAAAACCATTCATTTTTTTGCTGAATTCCCAAAAGAGCACAGATGCAATATATGCAATATATGCATTAATCTGAAACGCGAGAAAAGACTGCGAAAAAAATCATTTTTAACTCAGTTATTTCTTTACAAATATAAAAATATTGCACGTAACAAAAGAAGAGAATATAAAACTCTTACCTTTAACACAAGAATGAAATAGAAAAAAAAATCTATTTTATGCGATGCGCGAAGTGAAGAAAAAAGTCTTGCATTTAACCCAAACGAGAATAGAAACGTTACATGTAATATAAAAATAAAATACAATGGATAGGAATAGCCTACCATTTTTGTAAGGAAGTGTACAATAGATTTTGAAAGAAAAAAAAACATTGTTATATGTATTTAATTACCTAACCCCTCCACCATTGGCAGAACGTGATACAAGATAAATTTTTGGGCTGAGTAAAGCTGGTTTGAATTAAGAGTTTTCCTTTTAGACTGGCTAAAGAACCCAATCTGTCCTACTATTTACCCATAGCTGAAGGAGAGCAAATAGATTCATGAAGCAATTCCATGTCAAATCACCCAGAAAAAGTAAAATTGTCACCCACCCCCTTCAATTTTTCTAAAATCTTGTACAGGTGTGGGTTGTGTTCAAGTTAGACATTCCCCAAAATTTGAGCTTCCAACTCTAAAAATTGGTAGAGTTATGTCGATTTTTAGCTCTCAAAATTTGGTGGGGTTTACGAAAAATGGCAACTTTTTGTAATCAATTTTTGTCTGTAAAATGAGATCTATAGCTTCCCTACTCCTAATAATTGGTTTATAAAAGCTTTTTTTACCTAAGAAATCCAAAAATGCTATCAAAAAGTCTTACGGTCAACCAATTTTAAGTTATTGATGATTTCTGATTTGTTCCTAGCAAGATCAATATCCCAATGTGGCACTGAATCTAAGACAAAATTATTTTCTATTATTATTTTGCAAATCGGAAATCATTAATAATTTTAAACTGGTTAACTTTCAAACATTTTTGATAGCATTTTTGGATTCCTTGGGCAAAATACTTTTATAAATCTATTTTTAGGAGTAGGGAAGCTCTGGAACTCATTTTACAGGCAAAAATAGATAACAAAAAAGTCGCCATTTTTTGCGACCGACCACCCAAATTTGGAAAGTTAAAAATCGACATATTTCCGCCTATTTCTGGAGTTTGAAGCTCAAATTTTGGGGATTGTCTAACTTTACGATAGTCCACACCTGGAAAAAAATGAAGTGAGAAATTTTGACCAAATGTAGCTTCGCTTCTGAGCAAAAACCAAACTATCTTTTTTGCTACAAATAACGTTTATGAAAGATATGAAATAATCTTTGTCATAGATTTAGTGCCACATCTTGCTATGAAAAAAATCAGAAATCATCAATAACTTAAAATTGGTTGACTTATTTGACATTTTTAATGGCATTTTGGGATTTCTCGGGCAAAATGCTTTTATAAACCAATTTCAGGAGGAGGGAAGCACTGGAATTCATTTTGCAGACTGTTGTGGGGTTTTGAGGGGTCAAAATAAGACAAACACGACGGGTATCAATATAGACAAATGTATTTAACAAAAGAGTAGAAATTTACAGCAAAGAAAGTGGAGATTGCATCCGACCAATATAGTTACGAGCTGACTCGCATTTGCTTCCGTCAAGCCACAATTGTTCCTATTACTTATAGTAGCCGTCGGCGCATTCCATTATTGTCCGTAGGTTATATCACCTATAACACAGACAAAAATAGATTACAAAAAGTCGCCATTTTTCTTGACCACCCTCAAATTTGGAGAGCTAAAAATCGACATAAGTACATAATTTCTTGGAATTGGAAGCACAGATTTTGGGGAATGTTTAACTTTGACATAGTCCACACATGTACAAAATTTCAGAAAGATTGAAGGGGGTTGGTGACATGGCCTCGATGATTTGACATGGAATTACCCTATGGCTTTCCCAAGGAAAGTGAAACGCAGTCTCATTCAGGGTTTGAAGTCAGGTCACAGATTCCATTTCCTACGACACTAAGCCTGTCTCTGCCGTTACATGCGGGAGAGGTCCCGTAGCATAGTGGCTAACGTGCTTGATAGTGACATCGTAGTAAGCGAGTTCGAACTTGAGTCGCGCTATTACGTTCACTTTCGGACTAATACCTCTGGGAAAGGTATGAACACTCTCATCTCCCCAGCCATGAGTTGAAGAGTACCACTACTGTTCTTCTACAAGGATGGCTACAAGGTGTCCGCGTAGTATTGACCTACATCGTAGGAAATGAACAAGGTGACATGAGTTCAAATCTTGTATTTCATATAGCGCTAATACCCTTGGAAAAGGTATGCATCTAACTATTCTCCCTTCTTTTTGTGGGTAAATAGTAGAATAGGCTGGGCTTTTAAACTTTGGTATGGCAACCGGTCTAGGAGAAGGGGAACTTTGAATTCAAATCAAAGGGCTCACTTCTCGTTTGTCAAAACTACTTTGAGAGATTCTCCTCTTTCTCCTCCTATCAATTTTATCTCAGTATTTTCTGAAAATATTTATAAACTTATATGTTATTGTTTATTCTTACGTTTTGTTGGTGTGGTGGAATAAATTATTTAATGAAATAATAATTTCAACTTATTTTGTCTTCTCGTAAAAACCAACCAACCAATCAACCAACCAACCAACCAAACAACCAACCAATCCGTTAGATGTAAACAAAGCGTAACATAAAGGAATCACATTCTATTTCGCCTCAGTAGCATTTATCAAATAATATAAATTATGCAAATATGATAATATTTTTTTTCGATCCATCAAGTTGAAATATTATCAGCTTCTTAAACACCCGAGGATATACCACACGAATATTTGAATATTCCTGCAACGACATCATAGATTATAAATACTTCATATTAACTCTCAATGTATTCCCTTTTTTAAATATTATTTTGAACAATAATTTTCAATCTTGTGAATTATTCATACGCTTTTTGGACTGGAATAGAGTGTAAATATTTTTTAATTAAATTTGCATATGTCAAAATGGAAGAGAGACGAACACAACAAAGAGGTAAAGACAGTAAGATGCCAAAATAAATGATCTTTTTTTCAGAGAGAAATACAACGGTCAAAAATATTATTAGTATCGGATATGAATACGTCATTGTCATCAGGTCACGCTGACAGCACGGACACCTATGACTCTCTCTCACCAACAGTATCTATAGATCATCATTCCTTGCAGGTCCTCTGCACAGCATTCAGAATCCGTAGAGAGCTGATTGATATTGGTTTTTGCTGGTTTGCCTACACTAGTATGTCCATGTGTAGGTGTCCATCCAATGTAGAGATGACTTCAACTTGTTTAAAACACACGAACCCAGTTTTATCGGAGTTCACATGGAGGCCAATGCGTCTTTCCAGCTTTTCTAGGCTATGCAGCAGTGATTCGACTTGTGTAGGTGTATTTGTAAGAAGCACTAGATAATCTATGTAGTCCGCATCTTGCCATTTTTAGTGTGAAGCCTTTTTCTCTTATGAGATCTAATGGCGTTCTAAGTACTTAATCTAGCATATTATGAATATATATAATGCTAATATATTTCCTTGTAGCATTCTATCGACAATGGCAAAGAAATCTGTGTCACCCTCAGGTGTATGGACCATTGCTTTTGTGTCTTTGTATAGCATCATTATAGCAGTAACGGTTTCTTTGGGGAGACCATATATTAGTAGCATTTGTTCCAACTTTGCCCCGTGTATGGAGTCAAATGCCTTGGAGAAATATACAAATAATAGTGTTGCCTCGTGATTTTTTACTCGAACCCCTTCTATGACGAATAGTCAGGATCTGAGAAGTGAAACCACAAAATAACGTGATTATAATTATTATGGGAGTTACTCACACCAGCGTTAGATGGCGGTCTTTCACTGGGGCCTGAGTGACAAGTCTCCTCACGTCTCTTGGACTCTTCTTGGTATTTTTGCTGATCTTAAAAATGCTGTTGACTAGATGGTCTCAAGTCTTCCACTAATTCCTCTAGTC
>CM042144.1:52396271-52401271 GCA_023376005.1 Doryteuthis pealeii | reverse complement strand
AATATATATATATATATATATATATATATATATAAAAAATACCTACACACAAATTGAAACCAACTTAGTTTGAAAATCGTATAGGCGAAAAACTGTCTAACCATGAGACGTTTATTTCATATTTTCGCTAACGTAACTTATATTTATATCAATTTATTGAGCGAAGGTTACCAGGATTGAATTCGGAGTTTTCCTGTTCCTTGACCAGTTGCCATATCAAAGTTAAAGAGCCCAGTTTGCCCTACTATTTACCCATAGCTGGTGGGCGAATATTTGGATGCATACATTTTCCAAGTGTTTAGTTATATTTGAAATGCAAGCAGTCTTGTCCAGAATTTGAATTCGTGTCACCGTGTCCATGTATAAATTTCCTACGACGGGTATATATATATATATATATATATATATATATATATAAACTTAAGGACCCTTTCAACCGGTGCTTTGTCAAAAGTAACGACGACCGGTAGATCGTTTAAAAGTCACATTGTAAATAAAAAAATTAAAAAAATGTTTGTAAATACCTCGAGACAGTCTCCATTTTTTTTTACTGCCCGTCCTTGTGTAGACAGAGACATCTTAAGCACTCCCTGGTAATTTTTGCTGGGGATGGTATTGCTGAGGTGGGGATCACCTGAAGATATTTACCAAAATTTTTTTTTGTTGCCTTCATGTTACATGTGTGTGTGTGTGTGCGTAAAAGGAATGACTTACCAGTAAAAATATTGGGGTTGTCTCAATATTTGGTTGGTACAAGTATTACTAGGATAAGTCAGCGTTATAACAAATATAAAATGCTCAATACGTAAGTAGAGCGGGTTTATATTTACAACATGGACTCCTGCAGTTAGCTGTAATTAATCAATATCTTGATTCAGTGGATTTAACCATGAAGATCCTTATAATCAATATATATATATATATATATATATATATATATATATATATATATTGAAAATCTTATTACTTGATAGAATTAACGAATGAAGACACGAAAAATTTATTTAATTGCAAATTGTACTGGATATTATTTTATTCGTACGGTTTTCTTAGTATGGCACAAATTAAAACATAAAACCTGCCAATTCATTTTCCTCTGTCGATCTCATTTTGTAAAAATAGAATCATTAATAAAATTAAAGATCTTCACTAGTATTGAATTTAAAATCAAGCGTTTTCAAAGCTATCAATGTTAAAACGCCCGTTGGCTTCTCTTAGTTTTCTTTTGATGTTCATAATTTTATAAATTTTAATTAAATGCTTTCATTGAGCATTGGTAAAAAAGAACACCATGAAAGTTAAAAGAGTTATGTTATTGTAAGGTTTCCCTTTGTCTCTAATTCAGCTGCGAATTGGCGTGTTTGTAACCTCAGGTAAAACATTGAAGTTTGCAGAACAAGTTCATTGATTGACGCCGGAAGATAAACTAGTCCGTTTGTCGCCAGCTTCAATAATAAAGGAAAAGAGAGAAAAGAAAAAAAATTAAAATCCCTGCATGACGTATGATAATTAACAATCTCTTTAAAAAGCGTTGAATTAATAGTCGAATAAACACGATCGTATTCTTCGACACTCCTCTTTCTCTCTCTCTCTCTCTCTCTCTCTCTCTCTCTCTCTCTCTCTTCTCTCTCCCACACACACACACAATATGTCTGTCTGTTTCCCACCATCTTTCTCTCTGAGAATTTGAATTCAAAGTTTTCAGATTTGGATTCAGAGTTTTCCTTCTCCCAGAATGGTTACCTAGCCAAGGTATACATGGATATTAACGCTATGTGAAATGCAAACAGCCTCGGGTCAGCGAATCCATTTCCTATGACACTAATGATTACAGCACGCGCCTCCACCCCCACACATATATATAATGTATATATATATATATATATATTATATATATATATATATATATAAACTATTTACGGTAGTGTAGAAATTGAAAACGTATAAGTAATAAGTATAAGTAATTGGCAGAACTTAACCTTTTACTAACTTTGTAGTTGGTCTCTGATTGGGCTAAGCCAAGCATGAGAACAGAAAGATAGTTAGAAACGGACCAATGCAAGTGACGTCAGCTGTCCGTAGACAATTTCTCCAAGCGTGTTGTTCTTACTTAGGCTGAAAACAATATCAAGTCTTGTGTTAGTTGTAAAAGATGTAAAAGCAACAACTAACACAAAGATGAGAAGTCCCAATAAATCACAAAAGAAAGATGAGAAACAACAGAGAGAAAGCAGCCCAGATCCATACAAATAAGAGACGAGCCGAGTAGCAGTACAATGATAGGATAAGCTGGTGAAAAAAAGGGCCAATACAACAATATTTCTATTTGATATGTAACTGAAGATTATAAAACAAATGTCGACTTTGTTAGCAAACGCTTATCACTGAAAGATAAACCTGGTTTTCTATTTCATTGAACGCCTTTCTCTCACTTCGTCGAACACTGTTTTTCAAAATTGCCCCTCCCCGGAAAAATGCTTCGCTTACACATTTCCAACTAGAAGAAAGGAAATTGAAAATTAAAAATTAAAAATTAAACAGGGATAGTACAAACACCTGGGATCCAGTGTCTAGACATTAAAATTGGAGTGTGATATTGTGATTGGAGGACATAGAGAGAAGAGTATTAAAAATAATAAAAAGAGTAAAAGATTACAGTCACTGGAAGAGATTGGAGAAATTGGGATTAGTTAGCTCAATCGGTAGAGCATTCGGCTAGAAACCACAAGGTTCCTAGTTCGATACCGGTCCTCGCCAACTCAGCGTATGAGTAGCACAGGGATCTGTGCGGTAAAGTAAGGGGCTGATGGTAGGTGTGGCGCCAAAACAATCTCCTTGGTCTAGCGCTAGTGAAAAGGGGATAGACTCCCTCACTGCTGGGCTGATACCGACATTAGGCCGCTCCGATGACGTATATATATATATATATATATATATATATATATATATCAATGTGTGTTTATGTATTAGTAATATATATATATATATATATATATATATATATATATATATATTACAAATACATACACACACATTGAAACCAACTTAGTTGGAAAATCGTATAGGCGAAAAACTGTCTAACCATGATACATTGAAAAGGGGATAGACTCCCTCGCTGACTGGCTGATAGCAACTTTAGGCCACCCCGACGACTTTACTTACTTTACTTTACTAGAAGGAAGCATTAGAGGTGATCTTATTAAAACTCTGTCAATGCAGATTTCAAAAACAGAATCTATTAACCATTTGGATTTTTTCCCTTTTGTTATTAGAGTAATATACTTTTCGAACTGAAGAATAACAATATCTACTTCGTCAACAAACACCTGCCACTGAAAGGTAATCCTAATTTCTATTTCATTGACCACCTTCCAATAGCTCCGTCGAACATTGGATTTTTTAATTGCTTCTCCTCCGAAAAATTCATCCCGATTTATTTCAGTTCTTAAAGTTCACATGCAAATTCCGAGGTACGAGAATCTCACAGAGCACAGGCGATCTTATGTCGCTTTCGTAGGGAGATGGGGTGGGGGAGAGAGACTGTGTCCACTACAATAACATTATTGTTTTCATCTCCATCTTTTGATTTTTACAGCCTTGCTTGCGCATGCGTATAAGAGATTGGAGACTAAAAAGCGAAACACATTTTTTTCATCGATTCACTGTTTTTTCTTGAGCAAATGATTTTATTAAAATTATTATAATTGATTTCTTGATTTGGGCTTCTTTGCAAAGATCACACAAATAAAACATAATTAAAGAAATATTCTAAAAAATTATACGAGTTCTTTTGATATTTTGAAATGAATCAGATTCGATTCGAATTTTTTAATTAGTTTATTTGACGAAATCTCGCCTTTGGCAGTGAACAGTAGCGTAGGTCGACTTCTTACTTTTCAAAAATATCAAATTGTCCATCTATGCAAAAGTCGTGTGTTAGTATACTGAATACTTATAACAAAAATTAGATCTTTTACTTGCACCATTGTTTGAGGAAATAGCATCAAAGATCGTCTACTAAAATGCACTAAAAATCCTCGTTTTCTAAAGGATAGATTTTGTGAAAACGAGAATTTTTGTGCATTTTAGAAGACGATCTTTAAAAAAAAAAGTGCAATTAAGAAAAATCTAATTTTTGGTATCAGTATTCAGGATACTAACACACAACTTTCGCATAGATTAACAATTTGATATTTTTAAAAAGTGAAAAATCGACCTACCCTAGTGAACAGTTACTTAACCTAGTTTTATTCTTCTTTTTTCAGATTCCTGTTGACTCTCTCCCTGTCGACAGGCTTAGAATACACTGACTGTATACCCTGTTGAGGGGTAAGCCCCCCTCCCCAAAGGGGTGTCCTGGGTATGACCCAAAACTGTATCTGATATCAAAGTTCCAGTTCTGTTACTCTGGAGAGTGTGGGGTACCCCTTTATTGTCATTACTCTCAGGGTCATTCTGACTCGGAGCGGTAGTACCTGTAGAGTCTCATCTATGCATTTACCTAATCCCGGCACAAGAAAGGTATGCGACACAAGGTCATTTTTAAGTGGAGTTTAACAGATTTGAATTCAGAGTTTTTCCTTCTCCTAGACGGTTGCCATGCCAAGGTTTATTGATTGACTGATTTTAACGGCATGTCAAACCGTATGGAGTCATTTTATGCTTGGAGATTAGGAATTGCGTCCCTTGTCGTATATTATATATATATATATATATATAATATATATATTATTATATATATTAATGTTGCTTTTTAAGAGTTGTTTTCGTACAAGGTTATATGTTATCTGGTATTCCTATCTAATCCAAATAATTTTCAAATAAATGCCCTACTATTTACCACAGCAAGAAGAGAATAATTATTCATACCTTTGCCAAGGGTATTAGCGCAATGTGAAATGCAAACAGCCTCGTCTAGGATTTGAACCCGGTTTGCTGTGTTCATTTCCTATAATGATATCATTACACAACAAACACTTCCTAGAGCTCCGTCTATGGGT
>CM042144.1:52333771-52393771 GCA_023376005.1 Doryteuthis pealeii | reverse complement strand
TTAATGGGAAAATAAATAAATAATTTATCAGTCAAGAGTTGTTCCCCTTTGATCATGCTAGACTTATAGGAAATAACCCTCTCTGACATATCTATCTATTTCTTTTACTCTCTCCTTCTCTTTTCCTCAGAAACTTATTTTTCAAAGCTTTCTTTCTCTCTCTTTCCCTCTCTTTCTCTTTCTCTCTCTCTCTCTCTCACTCTCTTTCACTCTCTTTCCCTCTCTGTTACCTTCTCTTTTTCTCTTCCATTTATTGCTCCGTTTATTTTACTCTCTTTCCGTTACACTTCTTTTATTCTCTCTCTCTCTCTCTCTCTCTCTCTCCCTACTCTCATCTATTCCTCTATTTTTGTCCTTACTCCTTTTGTTTCTTTGTGTCTGTCTCTCTCTCTTTCTCTTTCTCTCTTTGATATACAGTATTTATCTATTTCTTTTACTCTCCCCTTATTTTTTATCTGACGCTATTTTTTCATAGCCCCCTCCCTCTCTTTCACTCTCTCTCTGTTTCTCTCATCTATTGATCCGTTTATTTTACTCTCTTTCCCTAAGTCTTCTTTTATTCTCTCTATTTATTTTCCTTGCATTTTTGTTTGTCCCGCTCTCTCTCCTCCACTCTCTCTCAAACCCCCCTCTCTCTCTTATATCACGCTCCGTTAATATCTATGTATTTGCGTGGTTTAGCTTAGTCTGGTGTGTAGCCTTGCAAATGTTCAAAATCCCGGCTTTTATTTGTGTTCGAATGATTCTGATGAGAACTGCGTAACTTCATTAACCACTTTCTAGACCTTTGGTGCTTATTTTATTATCAATCATTGGAAATCTGTCTACGTATCTTAAGATTAGTGCAGAGGGCACAAGGTCACGAAGGTCTGGTAGCCAATGAGGATCGAATAGTCGACTGCTATCTATTAAATGGTGATTATCTAAGCCTGTTTATCTCTACCTCTTATCTATCTTATATCTCTGTCTCTGTATCAGACTATCTCAGTCTGTTCAAATCTATCTATCTATCTATCTATCTATCTATCTATCTATCTGAGTACCCGTGGCACAGTGGGTAACATGATGGACTGTGACATCATAGTAAGCGGGTTCGAACTCCAATCGCGCTACTAGGTTCACTTTCTGACTTATACTTTTGGTCGACTAGCTTACCATGCTATCTATTAAATGATAATGATCTATCTATTTATCTATCTATCTATCCAATTCTATTCATATCTACCTATCTATCAATATGGAGAGGAAATACACCCTCACGAGGCCCTTCTATCTATCTATCTATCTATCTATCTATCCCATTCTGTTCATATCTATCTATATATCGGGAGAAGAATGATGACACCTTCACAAGGCCCTTTCTGTAAGCACTAACAAAGCTGGGAAACTGACATCCTCAAGAATTGAAAACTAATAACCTCATATAGTGGTTACCTTCTACAATGTCTATCTTTCTTCAACGAAGACAATAATATCCAGGCAACTACGCCCCCCCCCATGAAATTGCCATTACGTCCTAGAATTTACGAGGCCTGACATCAACAACCAAAATAACAGACACTAAATAACAGACACAAAATTGTAACACTAGGAGTGTTACAATAGATCACGTGACCCGCCTAGTCTATCAATTTACGTGTTGTATTGCCGGACACCTTATATTACAAAATGAAGCGCGTGGTGTACTAGTTAAAGTCTCCGGAAATGGACTCGTCGCCCAGAGTTCAAATCCTGAACGTGGTAATTGGATTTCACTTAGTGCTAATACCCTTGGGAAAGGTATGAATCCTGCTCTCCCTCCAGCTATGGATAAATAGTAGGGCAGACTGGGCTCTTTAACCTTGGTTAGGCAACCGGTCTAGGAGAAGGAAAACTCTGAATTCAAACCTGTTGAACTCCGCTTAATAAATTGACCTTGTGTCACATCCTGCCTGTGCGGAGGGGTTGGTAAATATATATATTACAAAATATTCCAACAAGGAGACTACGAGAACCCTCACATTGATATTGTGTGCATCCATGAAATCAAGGTAGCTGTACAGTGAGAGCAGCTCCTCCGCCACAAGCTGCTCATGCAACAGAAACATACCATCTACCACGTTTAAGATGTAACAACGAAGTAGTAGTAGTAATAGTAGTATTAACACTAAGATATTTTTCCAGCATTCAGCGTGAATACAAGTTCCCCGACCTCTAAAAAGCTAGGATCTTAAATACTATTGAAGGTGGTAAGTTATATAAATAATTATGATATTTCAGACTGTTGTTCTCATCTTTATTGTATATAAACACAAAGTTCTGGCCACTGTGACCCCAGGCTCTGTTTTAGGCGTTTTTGCTTATCATTTTAATTAACTTAAAATAAATCATCTTTACCTAAAACACTTAAAACAGAGCCCGAGGTTACAGGAGCCTGAACGTTGTGTTTATACACAATAAAGATCAGGACCACAGTCCCGACTATCATGATTATTCATATTATTGCCTCATCTCATAAATACACATATAAATATCTAAGTTGTATAGTTTTGTAAAAGGCCCCATTACTTAATGGGACAGTTCACTTCTGCTCTACATCATAGTTTGGACATTGCCCTCAACTATGAATACGTCAGTGACAGCATTGCTATCATGGATTTATTTCTTCTGTTGATAAACGGTTCCACTACCATGTGCCGGATCGGCAACGTCAACCACTGAGAGAATTAACAAATGAGAGAGCCTAAGAAAATCCATCCATCCATCAAGTCATTTTATGATGAACTAAGCTCAATTATAAACATCCCAGCTAGATTTGTATGTGATGATTGGTTTGTTTGTTAGATTTTACGGCATGTTAACCCTTGTTGGGTTATTTATGCTGAAGACCTTTTATTCATTCTTAATGGGTATTCAGCATTTTTTTCAAACTCATTTTTTTTCAAACTCATGTTTTTTCAAACTCGATTTTTTAAACTATTTAATCCATAGACGGAACCCTAACAGGTACTACCACTCAGATCAGCGTGGACATGGGAGTAATAGCAATGAAGGGGTATTCCACATTCCCCAGAACTCCAGAACTGAAACCTCACAATTAGATAGAGTTTAACGTCATACAACCCTCAGCCATCGCCATCTAGCACCCATATGATAAAAAGGATAGGGGGTTTGCCATAAGGGTAATAGGGTTTGAACAATCATGTACGTGCTAGGACTTGACGTGATCAGCCGATTGATCTGATTGACCTCTCCGACCGTTCGTCTAGCCTAAGTAAGGACCAAAGTATAGTGTTGTATGACATGGACTGCTCAGCCACCAGGGTTCCATCCTTAAGCATCATGGGTCGCTACACACGGCCAGCAGGTGGTCCCATTGTATGTGGTGATTTCAATGCCAAAGTTAGTAAACTTGTGACGTGGAGGGATCCATTAAAAGAATAGGTTGTAATTGTCATATACTTATCTGCAAACTCACCAAAGATTAACGGTCGTCCATCTGGGTATCTGCTATTCTGGATCTGAGTACTGGGTAGCTATCTCTGTTGTGGGCTGACATTCCCTCTGTTCTTCGAGTCTGGAATTACTTGGGTTCTCTTGGGTTCTTTCTGTCATTGTGTCGGTTGTTAGTTCTTAATTAACACAAGACTTGATGGGTTTTTTTTTTCAGAGCTCATTTATTTTTCTTTAACCAAAGTAAAGAGCCTCGAGGAAGAGACCCTCATCTTCCGTCTGACCCCTTCAAACACTCAAACCAGACCCCCCCCCTTGTGTCCGTCTCCTTTAAACACCCCAACAAGACTCTCCTTTCTCACTGTCTCTCTTTCAGTCTCACTCTCGTTCTCGCCTTGTTTTGTCCAATCTGAAATCAAGGTCACTTATTCACACGTCATCCTTATTCTGGGTATTTTCGATAATTACACTTTTCCACATTCGTACAACGGCAACCTATCGCTGACGTCATACATTGACTTCCAAGTCTCCTTATTTTACAAACTAAGCAAGTTAGATCAATATCCAGAACTTGACATGTATATGTGTTCCTATGGAAGAGACAAGTGTAATAACAGTAGAGAATCTCTAAAAGTGTTCATCAGTAGCCATAAGCTATTAGCCAAAAGCACCGCCTTCAAACATCCTTGATGCTACCGAACATCATGGACATGATACATAGTTGACCCCATAACCAAACCAGATTCTAAGGTTACCATTACCAATTTCAAATAAGTGAATTTGTTCTATACGAACTAACGAACAAATCAATAATTTGCATACACATATATCATCTTCATCATCATCATGTCGTGCAGGCAGCACGGATATCCATGACACTCTCTCGCCAACCTCCCCTATTATTCATCGCCCCTGGGAGCTCTTCCGCGCAGCAGCCAGCATCTTTACATAGCTGGTCAATGTAGGTCCTTGCTGGGCGGCCCACACTAGCATGCCCATGTGTTGGCTTCCACAGGAGAACGTCGCTTATGAGTTCGTCCTTTCTTCTCCAGCAGTGTCCTGCATGTCTAGTCCGTCTCATTCGGATAGTTTGTGATATAGGGAGCAGGTGGCCATACAGTTGCTCCCTTGTGGGGTGCTGTTTCCATGATTCGTTCAAGACTGCACGCAGCATTCTTGTGCAGCTCCCATCCAGCTTATTCTCAAGGCACCTCGTTAGGGTCCAGGTGGTGCAGCTATACAGCAGTACTGATATGATTACAGCCTGGAAGAAATGTCGCTTTAGCTTGTCAGTGAGATCAGATTTCCATATGACTGATAATTTGTTTGTGGCCAGCCATGCCTTTCCTATTCGTGCATTAATATCGTTATCTGTGGATGAGATATTACTACCTAGGTATGTGAACTGTTCCACTGGCTTAAGAGGCTTACCGTCTAGTGTGGATATGTCTCCTTTCTTTTTGAAGCTCATGAACTCTGTTTTATCAGAGTTCACATAGAGGCCGATGTTCTTTGCTGTCTCCTCCAGGCTATGTAGTAGCGACTCAGCCTGTGTCGGTGTATCTGCAAAAAAGTGCGAGGTCATCAGCATAGTCTTCACCTGTGACTGTTTGTGCGGGATATCTCCTGCTTCTTGCCTTTCTTAATGTGAAACCTTTTTCTTTTATGGTATCTAATGATATTCGGAGTACATAGTCTAGGCATATTATAAATATATATGGTGCTAATGTATCTCCTTGTAGGACTCCAGCGGCGATGTCAAAGAAATTTGTATCGCCATCAGGTGAACGTAACATTGCTTTAGTGTCTTTGTAGAGTATCAAGTATTCGTATCTAATACTAATAATTTGCACACATATATACTTTCAAGTATTCCTATCTAATACTAATAATTTATACACAATTATATGATTTCAAATAACTATTCACATTTAATAATAATCATTTATTAGCTTACGGTTATATGGTTTCAAGCATTCCTATCTAATACAACTTTATGCACAATTGTATGATTTCAAGTAATTTATACGCGATTATATGGTTTTCACTTGGAACAGTCCCAAAAGGCTTAGAAAAGGGTTTGGAAAGTTTGGAAATCAGAGGAAGGATTGAAACCATTCAGAACACTGCGCTGCTGCAATCTGTCAGAATACTCAGAAGAGTCCTGGAGACCTGAGGAGACTTGCTGTCACTCAGACTCCAGTGAAAGACCATCAGCTAATGCTGGTGTGAAAACTCAAAAGGAGTAAATAATAATAATAACCAGACCTAGTATTGATTAACCAGAAAACTTGACAACTGGTAAATTTTGCAGTTCCAGGGTGAAGATAAAGTCAAACAAAAAGTTTGACAAATATCTGGATCTTGCAAGAAAATTGGAAAAACTGTGGAATATGAGGTTGAAATGGATACCAGTTGTAGCCGGAGCACTTAGAACGGTCCCCAAAAGTTTAGAAAACAAAACTAGAGGAGCTGGAAATGAGAGGAAGAATTTAAACCATTCAGACAACAGCATTGTTGAGATCGGCTAGAATATTCAGAAGAGTCCTGGAGACCTTAGGGGACTTGTTGTTAGTCGGATGCCATTGAAAGACCATCGGCTTATGTTGGAGTGAAAAACTCACAAGAAGTGAAATAACAATAATAATAATTTGTCCACGCACTGGTATATAGTTTAACGCATTCCTATCCAACACTAATATTTTTAAAACATATATATTTTATCTATTGCAGTTGAGAGTCACAACCAGGATACTTCGCTTTTAGGGGTTTTAATTCTACGCCGGCGTATACTTAGCCCCGCCGACTGGAGAAAAATTATATAGTATCTATCTTCCTATCAAATAATTTCAAAACAGATCCATTTGACCCAAATATAGAAATCAATTAAGCACTACTACATTGAATCAGAGTGGACCTGGGAATAATGGCAATAAATGGTTCACTTTACACTCCCCAGTGGTCCATAACTGAAGCCTCATCAATAGAGGCAATTTAGTGTCACATCTAGGGATTAATTTGGTGTACAGCCTTATTGTTATTGGATCAAGGGAGTTGTAAAATGTTCCTCATGAAAAAGGCGAGATATGATAGCTAGTAGGATGGGGGTGGGGTTCTAAAAATAATCGGTGGGAATCCATGTTGCTGCAAGACATAACTAACGGCACTGAATTTAAGATTTCAAACCTCAAAAAGAAACAATTAAAGAATTGATTATTGTACAAAAAAATAATTACTCGTATTTAATTATTAATTCTCAATAAGGTTTATCGCTGTTTTTGAAGACATAAATTAATTGCATATAATTATTGATTTTTTGGGGGACAAATAATTTGCAGAAGAAATGAAATCGATAAATCTCATTAATGTCATGTAGCAAAATCCATGAAAAGTTCTCCTAAGAAAGTATTCACTAGCTCAGTCGGTAGAGTGTTCGACTAGGAATCGCAAGGTTTCCAGTTCGATACCGGCCCTCGCCAACTCAGCGTATGAGTAGCACAGGGATCTGTGCGGTAAAGTGAGAGCTGATGGTAGGTGTGGCGCTCCATCTTAGACGCTAAAATAATCTCCTTGGTCTAGCGCTTTTGAAAAGGGGATAGACTCCCTCGCTGTCTGGCTGATATCGACATTAGACCGCCCGACGATTTTACTTACTTATGTTAAGCAGTCTAGCAAATATATGCACCCTCTGGGTGCAAGTATTTAAGTTTTGATGTAATAAAATATTATACTAAATTAGAAAGGCTAATGAAACTAAATAAGAATGCAGATAAAAAGATTTGAAATAGAGTGGTATAATAAAAAAGTAGAACAACTGAAACTTACCCTCCCCTCACTCCCGTCTTTCATTGCTAATTTTTTTCTAATTTAACTATTTGGTTAAGATGGGAAGTTAAGAATAAAATTACCGTTATTTCATCTTGCTAATGGATTTGTTTTATAATTTACCTCAGAGATTTTTGCTCATATCTATTAAAATGAAACCAAACAATTAGAAATCAATAATACTAAGCACATATTTATTAAAAATCAAATGTTTAATATCAATATGTAAATTAGCCTTTCGTTCACACTGTAAACTGCTATTTTGTTGTATATATAAATACAATTGCATGTTATTAGTACGTAGATATGGTCAATAGTATTAATAATGTAAAACAATTTTATTTATAATTGAGGTTTAAATAAAAAAAATCATGGAGAATGTGACGCAAATAACTAAGGGAATTGTGACTTCGGTAGTAATATAGATTAGAGATAGAAAAACACACAATCTCCATTATAATAAGATTTACAGTGAATTTCAGAAAAAAAAATTGTAATGCCGAATTCTCATTCAAATGATCTCAGCTTTTAACAACCATGTGTTAAAATACAAGCTGTTAAAACTTTAGTAAGTATTAAAACACTCACTAAAGTTTAAACATCATGTATTTTAACACTTGCTGTTAAAATCTAAGATTATTTAAGTGAAAATTAGTCAAGTAATGATATCATGCCGGTTTAGCTCAGTCGGTAGAGCTTGGAACCGTACGTTTCCGAGTTCTATACCGGCCCTCGCACACTCAGTGTATAAGTAGTACAGCTACGGCGCTCTATCGCAGACGCATAAAATAATCTCCCTGGTCTAGCGCTAGCGAAAAGGGTACAGACTCCCTTGTTGTCTGCGGATACTGACAATAGGCCACTCCATCTACTCTACTTATATTAGTCAATTCATGATATATATATATATATATATATATAAATATAAAGATAGATAGATAAATAGATAGATAGATATAGATATAGATATAAGTATAGATAGATGAGTAGATAGATATGAAAAGTCTGCAATAAATAGGTAGATAAATACATATAAATAGACTGCAATAAAAACATACCCCCCCAAAAAAACAAAAAAACAAAAAAAAAAAAACACACACACACACACATATGTACATGTATATGTATAGGTGAACTGACTGCAATAGGTAAATAGATGGATAAATATGAGTAAGTAAATCTCGGTAGATAATGAACTAACTGGGATAGATAGATACGAACAGACTTAGACAAACTGACATACAGACAGGCAAACCGACAGACAGACGGATAGATAGATAGATAGATAGATAGATATTATTGGGCAAGTATCGTGCTGGTATTTAAATTGATTTTATCTGAGTAATGATGAAGTTGAATTAGAAAATTGAGCTTTCCATTCGAGAGATGTCAAATAAAGCTAGTTTATTAAGTTCTATTTCTAAATATATTGGCCTAAATGTTAAATATAAATCAAATAGAATGAAAAAGAATATAAATAAGTAAGAGAAAGGCAGAATAAGACAGAGATGTAGATAGATAGATCGATAGATAAACAGAGAAAGAGATCTACAGATAGAAAGAAAGATAGATAGATAGATAGATAGAGAGAGAGAGAGAGAGAGAGAGAGAGAGAGAGAGAGAGAGAGAGAGAGAGAGAGAGAGAGAGAGAGGGGTTGGTGAAATAATAAAAGACACACTCACACACATACACACATACACACGCACATATATATTTACCAACCCCTCCGCGCGAGTAAGATGCGACACACGGCCAATTTCTTAAGCGGAGTTTAAAAGGTTTGAATTTTAAGTTTTCCTTTTTCTAGACAGGTTGCCTACCCAAGGCTAATTACTCATAGCTGCAGGGAGAATAGTTGGATGAATACCTTTCCAAAATGTATTAGCGTTATGTGAAATGTAAACTCGTCCATAATTTGAACTCATCTCACTGTGTCCATTTCCTACGCACCACCACTCACGCACACACACACACACACACACACACACATACACATATATATATATATATATATATATATATATATATAATGCACTCATAACGTAGCATATCCATTTGTTGAATGAATGCACACACAAACACACACACACACATACACACACATATATACATATATATATATATATGTATGCCACTTACCTCCTATCACACCAATCGCACAAGTAAGATGAACACTGCTGGGGAAGTAAGGACAAACTCATAAGTGATATTCTTCCGTGGACATCTATACATAGACACACCACTGTCGATCGACCAGTAAAATCTCACATCGATCATGTCTATGCGGATATAAACAAAAGAAGAGTAAAAATAAACGGAGCAATAAGAGATAGATAGATAGATAGATAGATAGAGAGAGAGAGAGAGAGAGAGAGAGAGAGATAGAGCGAGAGAGAGAGAGAGAGAGAGAGAGAGAGAGAGAGAGAGAGAGAGAGAGAGAGGGGGTCAAGGAAGAGAAAGAGAGAAAGATAAAATTAGAAAGAGAAAGAGAGATTAATGGAGAGAAAGGTTGAAATGGAAACGACGAAACGAAGAAGAGATTTGAATAGAAATTAACGGTAGAGGTGCAAATAGCGGAAATAAGAAAAAAAAAATCGTCTGTTTGCATTTTTTAATAAAAATCGAAAAGGTCCATGGCAGTAGTCGGTGCATCACGTGTTTTTAGTTGACCAATCAGATACTATCGAAGTGTCCGAATCAGAAGCTTTCTTTCAAGTGGATCATCTCCTGTCGAGCTGTAAGAAGAGCTCATTGATTTCACAGACTGCCTTACGGCAATTCTCGCCTCTTGTGCCAGTTCAATACGAACCTTGATACTTTCTCGGCCCAATGAAAAACAAAACAAACAAAAACACAACAAAACAAAAAGAAAAAAAGAAAAACAAACAAACCAAAACAAAAACAACAACAAAAAAAAAAAGAAAAAAAAGGGAAAAAAACTTGACTAACCCATGCTCTGATCAACCCATGTTCTGACCCATTATGTCTGCTATCGGATACTAGTCATTCTTTTTTTATTTTTTTATTTTTATTTATTTTCACGATTTCTCCTTAGACCCCCCCCCATACACCAAACACTTGAATTTTCTCATATCCGTTCTCCTTTTCTTCTTTCTTTATTTATTTCCGACTTTTATTGAGTTGTGGTTGTTTGTGTAGATCGAATTCGATTCAGGTTTAATTTTGATAAAAATAAAATAAAAAATATTATTTTTCTTTAGACCAATTGATCGAAAGAAAATGTTAAAACCACCTAGCTTGTTCATAGAAAAAAAAAGAAAAAGAAATGTTTTCAACCATTGACTTTAAAAAATTACAACCACTTAATTTGTAAAAAAAAAAAAAAAAAAAAAAGAAAAAAGAAGAAAGAAAATAAAAGAAAATAAACAAGATTTTCAACCTTTGAAAACAAGCAAAAACTATTTATGACAGACAACTGACATTCGATGACGCATTAATCGCCTCACTGCTATGAAGGAAAAACAAGCGCATTTCCATCCTTGGAGGATGGTGTGTATGGTGCCAGTAAATTCTAAAAAGTATATACAGAATTACAATACATGTTCACCAATCTCTTCGTACGAGTAGGGTGTGGCACAATTTTTAAAGCCAAGTTAAACAGATTTGAATGCAGTGTTTTTCTTCTCCTAAAACGGTGGCCCAACCAAAGTTAAAGAGCCCAGTCTGCCCTACTATTTATCAATAGCTCATAATATCATAAAAATAATTGATATGGAATTTTTTTAAAACAGTGGTTAATAAGCTTTTTTTAATATGTTTTGGTTTCTAAATATTTGAATAATATTCAAAAGCCACAACAATTAAAAAATCTTACCGCTGATTTTAAAGTTTCCTACATAAATTAATATAAAGAAAGACCAGACGATGGTTTGCTAAGCAAACTGAAACGTTATAATGTTTGCTCCTATAATAAAAGATCATCCTCTGAATACGTGTTTTTTTCATATATATATATATATATATATATATATATATATATATATATATATATATGTGTGTGTGTGTGTGTGTGTGTGTGAAGGTTTATGTGTGTGTGTATGGCGGGGGGCAAGGAAAAATGGAAATAAATCCGACAGTATGTTGAAAAATGAGTAAGAGCGAAAAATAAGAAAATGAGCAGGATTTATTAATATTTGGCAAAATATTTCGACACTGAGTATTTCGATTAATGGATCACAGTATCAAAACATATTTGAAATAAATATGTATTTATTATGTGTCTCTAATATTCTTCAGGGTAATAATTATCATGTAAATTTGTTTTGATTTCCGTTCAAATGAGTGATACGAGGAGGAAATATATACATCAGCATTTCTGTTTTAAAAGAATATGATTTGACATTTGAAAATTTGCATTCATGTGTTGGTTTTGGTTTCTGTTCACTCGTTTATCTGTGGATAAATTAATCGAAACACGCAGTGTCGTAATATTTTATCAAATATCAACAAAACATCTTCATTTTCTTATTTTTCACTCTTACTCCTTTTCAATATATATATATATATATATATATATATATATATATATATATATATATATATATGGGTTAGGTCGAATCATTGTCATTTTGATTTTTAATTTTTAATTTTTTTTATTTCTGTTATTAGCGTCTTTTAGTATCAAACATTCTTTGAGTTAAAATTTGGTGAGAGTTCATAAAATGGATAAAATATCTTATACGTCATTAAATATTGTAAATCTCGAACATGTGGATTTTGAGGCCGCCATTTTGAAGACTTATAAGGTTGGAGATCGGGGGGGGGGGGAAGTTTACAAGAGAAAATGTCAGGGAAAAGAAAGGGAAAACACAGAAAAGAGACAGAGGTCTTGGTACTTTACTTTGCAGACATAGTTTGATGTAGAATGGAAAGCAACAACATATAAGGAAAAATAGTGGAATAAGAAACAATGATAAAGTGAAATAATTGAGTCAGCTGATGCATGCTGGGATTACGGTCGGTAGAGGTGAGACCAATTAATTCCTAACTGGCAGACACTAACGACCATATTCGACAGCCAATCCTTCACTGAATAAATAAGCGATTAGACCATTTTGGAAGCTAGACAGAAAGTAAACAAGAACGATGCTGTCTTTCTTTTTTTGAAGAAAACATTATTTTACTTAAAAAATGAAGAACTTTAAATGTGTTGTTCACGTTATATTTTGTTAGACAGGGAATGGATCATATGCGCATGTGCAGAATTCATACTGTGCGATATTTGCCTTTTGGTTACAGAGTTTCAAGGAGTTTAATTATATATATTTACCAACCCCTCTGCACGAGCAGGATGTTACACAAAGTCAATTTTTTAAACGGAGTTTAACAGGTTTGAATTGACAGTTTTCCTTCTCCTAGACTGGTTGCATAAACAAGATTAAAGAGCCCAGTCAGCCGTACTATTATATTGCTCTCTTCAATATCATTGAACATCGAGCTCTCAACTTGGACCTGAACAACCCCGCTATTGGAAGAAAGGTCCAACTTAGAATCATCCTAATACCAACTTACCTGATAAACCATCTACGATATATATATATATATATATATATATATATATATATATATATATATATATATATATATATGCTTCAGTCCTTTTTTTAATACAATATATGCTTCAGTCCTTTTTTCTTTACAAACTACAGATTTTTCCTATTTGTTATTGATTTTTCCATGTCGACGTATAATATTTCATGAATTTGGTTTGATTTTATATAAAAATTGTCCGAAAATTTCCCTTCGAGATATTTCCACCATCATTGGTTATTAGCAAATGAATATTCGAGATATTACTTTTCCCGTAAAATCCATAAAAATAAATTTGTATCACCATTATCTTCATGTTCCATAGCTTTTTAAAAAAACTCTCCGGCAAGATTCAAGTATTTGTCTATCTTTTCACTTTTTTTATTTTAACTCTGTGGTCAGACATAACAGAAAAATCCACAAGACAACACGCTCTTTTCTTCTTGTTAATACAAAGTCTGGCCTTCTGTTCCGAATTAGGTGATAATATCATCCTGATTTTTTTAACTTATTTTTATTTGATTTATTTGTTTTATTTTTATTTTCATTAGTCTTTGAAATCATTAATTTTCAGGTGGCTTAATATGAATTTGTTTTCATGTCTACATTTTGATATAAGTTCTGATCGTTTGATTAGAAGTATGTCTTGTTCTGGAAAAGTTATGATGACAATTTTTCTTCTAGATCAATTTCCCAGTGTTCAGAGGTGTTGTAATCTGGTGCTACTTTTCTTACTTTCCACGTTATATTTTTATTTATAAATATATGCTTCTCTGTGTTTTCTTTAGATCTTACGGTGTCTTGGTATCTAACATTTATTTGAAGACAATTTTAATTTGGGGACTTTCAGGTTATATATATATATGTGGCACGTGGTGTAATGGACAGAGTCGTAGGAAATGGATTCGTCGTCCCGAGTTCAAATCCTGGCTGTTTGCATTTCACATAGCGCTAATACCCTTTGAAAAGGTATGAATCCGACTACTCTCTCTCCAGCTATGGGTAAATAGTAGGGTAGACTCGTCTCTTTAACCTTGGCTATGTAACCAGTCAAGGAGAGGGAAAACTCTGAATTCAAACCTGTTAAACTCCGCTTAAAAATTAACCTTGTGTCGCATCTTACTCGTGCGGAGGGGTTGGTATATATATATATATATATATATATATATATATATATATATGAAATTTCCTCTCATGTGTTTTGACTGATTGATTTTAATGTCATGCAAACCCATCTAGGGTTATTTTATAACTAGATGTTAGGAAAATGCGTTTTAGTTCAGTCGATAGAGCGTCCGACTAGGAACAACAAGGTTCCGGGTTCGCTACCGGTCCTCGCCAACTCAGCGTATGAGTAGCACAAGGATTTGTGCGGTAATATGAGGAACTGGTGGTAGGTGTGGCGCTCCATCTCAGATGCCAACAACAATCTCCTTTGTCTAGCACTTGTAAAAAGGGTATAGACTCCCTCGTTGTCTGGCTGTTACCGACAATACGCAACCCCGACGACTTTACTTTTACTTACAATCGTGTAGTTGTTTATTGATATTTTTCTTTGCATGCGTTTCTTTCGAATACGAATATCTTTTAAACAGGTCTATTTCACCCATAGATGGTATCCTAATAGATAATACCACTGCGGGTCAGATTGGAGGTGGGCAATTCCATGTCAAATAATACAGAAAAAAGTAAAATTGTCACCCACCCCCTTAATTTTTCTGAAATTTTGTACAGGTGTTGAGTGTGTTAAAGTTAAACATTCTCAAAATTTGAGCTTATGTCGATTTTTAGTTCTCTAAATTTGGTGGGTTCGCAAAAAATGGCGACTTTTTGTAATCTATTTTTTCTGTAAAAGGAGATCTAGAGCTTTTTACTCCTAAAAATTGGTTTATAAAAGCATTTTTGCCCAAGAGATCCAAAAATGCTATCGAAAAAGTCTGAAAGTTAACTGATTTTACGTTATTGATGATTTTTGATTTTTTCATAGCAAGATCAATATCCCGATGTAGCACTGAATCTAAGAAATTTTTAAAAATATTATTTCCATATATTGACCATTATTTGTACCAAAAAATAATTTGGTGTTTGCTCAGAACCGAAGCTACAACATCAGTTAAAATTTTTCAAATAAAAAATCATTATGTCCCCATTTTTCACGACCCCCTCAAATTTGGAGAGCTAAAAATCGATATAACTCCGCCAATTCTTGGAATTGGAAGCTCAAATTTTGGGAAATGTCTATCTTTAACATGGTCTACACTGGAAAAAATTCAGAAAAATTGAAGGGTGTGGCTAACATGGCCTGAATGATTTGACATGAAATTACCCACTGGAAGTAATGGCAATGAAGGAGTACTCCACACTTATCATATCTCAAAAACTGGAGCCACACCATCAAATGCAGTTTAGTGCCATACCCAGGACACCATACCTACAACGAAGTCTGTATTAGTCAGCGTATTCTTATGTGTGTATTGTATGCGTGTGAATGTATAAAATACAAGACTCCTTTGAAGAAAAAAACACACAATCATATTCAACATGTTTAATAGGATTGTCTCCTTAGGTTTTCTTTTTTTTACAAAGTATGAAAGTAAGGAGATTTTTTCTGTGAATTCGTCAATAAATAAATGAATAGATAAATAAAATAGAATAAAATAACAAATATTGTTTAACTTTGAAAAAAAGCGACTGCGTATCCAGATATCGACCGATCAAATCACGATTTGTCGTCACGTGTTCAATTCTTCAAGATCCTCCTTCGTTTTAAGTCGAAAAGTGACAAAAATCAGTATTCTTGCGCAGTGCATTTCGATTCAGACTCTTAAGAGCGTCAAGATCAACTGCAAAAAAAAATTGGTTGCACTTTTATCATTGTCCCTTGTTTGGAGGACAAAAGTAGGGGAGAGAGACCAAGAAACAGAATTAATAAAAGATGATGATGATGATGATGATGATGATGATGATGATGATGAGAAAGAAGAAGAAGAAGACGGATGAGGAGGAGGAGGAGGAGGAGGAGGGGGTTGTTTAAATGCCTCAATGGACAAAAGAAAGACCTAGAAGAAACCGCCTCTGTTGTCTGTCCAGCACCTGAATCAAAATCAATCCCGCTCCTGTCCTCATACCACCTCCCCTTCCCTCCCCCACATCCTTCTCCTCCTACTATTTATTTACTCCCTTTTTGCCTGTGTCACCGTGGACAGGGTGGGTGGTGCGTCGCGTCCATTGTTGCCATCAATTTTGTGTTTCCTATCTTTTTTTAATTCAACATCTTCGAAAGGATTGTTGTTGTTGTTGTTGTTGTTGTCCAAAAACCTAGTAGTTTCCCGCGCCAAGATTTCCAACATGGCCGTTCGATAAAAATAAAAGAAGAAGAAAGTGTTTTCTCTTTGATTCAACTTCGATGGATAAAACTTGGGTTCTTCCTGGCGTGATAACAAATGGACGTTTCACTACCTTGGAATAAATGCGATAAAAAGGAGCTTGGAAGAACGGCAAGGATCCTTTCATTTCTATTAATAATATCAATAAATGTACATAGCTCATGTAATAAAGATGTCGGTTCTTTAGCTTATTCCTCCGCTGTATCCGTGAAAATGTACATGGCTTAAAAAGCATTGGCGGTCTTTTCAGAATATGTCTAATCTTAATTGTATTTACAGACACAGAACTGATTCATGGTTTGGTCGCCCTGTCGTCTGGGGCTGTAGAATACACCGACTGCACCTCTGCAGAGGAAAAAATCCCCCAATGGAGCAACCTGTTGGCTATGGGTGGCAATCCATGATGCTTAAGAACGGAATCCTGATGCCTGAGCAGTCTATGACATGCAACATTGCACTTTAACCCTTACATAAACTAGACAGGCGGTCAGAGCGGCCCCTTCCGACCAATCGACTAGTTACGCCAAGCCCTAGCACCTATATGATTGTCCCGACCTTATTGTCTTTATGGCAGATCCACACACTTTTTATCATATATGTGATAGAAGGCGGTGGCTGAGATTCTTAGTGTCCTGGGTAGGATGTAAAACTACATCTAGGGGGAGCTCTGGGGAGTGTGGTGTAACCCTTCATTGCCATTACTCCCAGGTCCAGCATGACCTGGACGTGGTAGTACCTGTTAGGATCCGATCTATGGGTTAGATAGAAAAATGAGTTTTAAGATATTGTGTTTAAAAAAGTAGGTTAATATAAAAAATCAAATACTCATCAAGAATAGATAAAACAAAAAGGCCTTCAGCATAAAATAACCCAACAAGGGTTGGCATGCTGTAAAATCCAACCAACCTATCGATGGTTTGGTTTAATTCGCATCGCATCTTCAATATCTATACAGGTGTTGTGATGTAGTAAGATCAACGTTTCACTTTTTGGGTTTTTTCTGTGACAATTGTTTTGCGTCTTCCTTTTTCTTTTTTGTCCTCAAATTTTACGGCTGAGAAAAAAAAACGAGGCTAGATCTCATGAGCATGGAATATAGTGCAGTATTTTTACTAAATCAAGACTGTTGATTAAATACGTTGAAGATGTTGTATTACACTTCACGAATTAATTGGTTTTTAGTAGAATTTTAAAAAAGACATGGTTTTACATTTAAAATATTCATGATAGTTTATTTTACACAGCTTAAAACAACTTTTTTCAAATACAAATCTCTCCGCTTCAATGCAGTTTACTAGAATTTTCTTCTTTCCAGCTACAGGCACTAAAAATGGAGGATAATATTGAATTTTATAAAAATTTGGTGATTTTTTCTGCTCTCTTTTAAAATTTTTTTTATAAAACGGGATTGAAAAGTACGGCCACATTTTTAAAGATATTTCATATTGCAATATATGTCTGGTTATTCGAAAATTAGAAAAAAATCTTTCATTTTTTTTCTGCATATCTTCTGCCTTTCCTTTCTTTCATTATATTTTCTTTCTTCCTTTATTTTCTTTTTCATATTTTCTTTCTCCCTTTTTTTCATCGTATTTTCTTTTTTTTTTTTTTCTTTCTTTTTGTCTTCATATTTGTTTTTTCTTTCTTTCATTATATTTTCTTTCTTACATTATATTTTCTTTCTGAGTTGTTAACTCAGTGTATATGGTAAAATCTACGGTGAATGTAATATATATATATATATATATATATATATATATATATATATATATATATATATATATATAAATGTATAGATATGGTTTATGAAAAATTTATATATATATATATATATATATATATATATATATATATAACGATATTAATTTAATAACAATCTTAATTTAATGATTCAAAAGAGTTCAATAATAGATGAGGAAAACTTTCCATTGGGGACTTCTCTCTCTCTCTCAAAAAAATATTTATTATTATTTTTTTTAAAATTTTTAATTATTTATTTTTATTTTTGAGAGAGATCTCTGGAAAGAAATTTTTCATCTCATTCATTTTTATTTCATTCATTCATTTTGCCATTAATTTATAACTATATATATATATATATATATATATATATATATATATATATATATATATATATATATATATATATATAATTCTTTGCAAATTATGAAGTTAGAAATTGTGATAGCTACTTTTATCATGACAGTATCAAAATTATTGAAATGAAGAAAATCAATATTTAACCATAAAAGCAACCATACGGCAAGGATACCCAATTCTGTCCTAAAAAATGCAATTCAACAGAGAGCGGAATTTAGAATATGCTGACAGAATCCTCTCTAGAGAAGTAAGACGACCTCCATCCTCGAAAAGGAGAATTATTCTGGTTAGGATACTAAAATGTAACTGATGGCGAGGTTTCAATTCTTGAGATATGGGGAGTGTGAAGTAGTTCTTAATCCCATTACTCCCAGATCCACTCTGACCAGAGCGGAAGTATAAATGCTGGGGAGACAGTCACCTTATTATAAGCTCTAGCAGTGTTGTGGCTTAGACCAATATTTAGCTGGTTTGTAGATACAGGGATTATCTCTTGAGGCTGGACACAGAATCAGATGAAATGGCCACTTTCGTCTAGAAAACACACATTGTGAGGAAAATATATAGGACGACAAATGATAATTAATATCGTTTTTTTTTGCTCTGTATTCAGTCTTTAATTTTACAAACCTAAAATGATGTAGCCCCCCACCCCTTGCAAAAAATTCAACAGTTTTTGAATACACTTAATAGCTGTAATTTACTAGGTTTGGTTTGGTTTGTTTGGTTTGTTTTGTTTTACGGCATATCAACCTCAGTGGGTCATTTAATGCCGATAAAGTTTTGAAATAAATCAATTCTTAATGGATAATACAATTTTTTTATAAATACATTTTTCTATTTAACCCATAGATGGGACCCTAACAGGTACTACCACCCCGGGTCAGAGTGGACCAGGGAGCAATGGTGATGAAGGGGTGCTCCACATTCCCCAAACCTCCAAAACTGGAACCTCACCATCAGATAGTTTAACGTCATACCCAGGACATTGTAATTTACTAATCTTATATCAGTCTAAGACATAATCAGGAGTATGAGGACCCCATTAAGAATCGAACTCATTAGCAATTGTTTGCTAGCTTAGCATGTTGACAACTAAACTCAACGAGGCACTCTCTCCAAATAAACAAAAAAGTAGATGTAACCTACCAAGGTCAAACCATCCAAGAGTTAACGTGCCAGTAGACGGAGATCGTCCTCTACACTTGTGGATAGGCGTGCACAAGGGTCGGCATTTATTACGAATGTTTTCGAGATTTTGGTATTATACATAACATTAAATGTTTTACAGAATTTGAATAATAGATTCATTACAAAAAATGGGTTAAAAATTATTACTACTGTACTTCTACAAAGGCTTGAGGCTGGACACAGAATCAGATGAAATGGCCACTTTCGTCTAGAAAACACACATTGTGAGGAAAATACATCGGACGACAAATGATAATGAATACTGTTTTTTGCCCTGTATTCAGTCTTTAATTTTTCAAGCCAAAAATTATGTAGCCCCCCCACCCCACCCCACAAAAAATTCAACAATTACAAAAAATGGGTTAAAAATTATTACTACTGTACTTCTACAAAGATGGCTTCGGCATTAAATAACCCCAAAATATTGATATTCCATTAAATAAAGAAAACAAACCAATTAGTACAATTAGAAAATATCAATATCTTTAAATGTTCACGTAAGATAGTATTTCTTTGATCGACTTCGGTACTTCTTTACATTCGATACATAGGTGTAGCAAAAGGTTACACTCATTATTACTTTGCGTCAAAATCCAACCCACAGCGAGCAGGCGATGCCCATCCCCCATCCCACCAATAAACCTTCCTACATACACAGTTCACACTTAAGAGATAAGATTAATACATATATATTTATTTTCTCTATAAGTCTCACATACTCTCTTCTGTCGCTCAATCTAAAAAACTGTTGAGTTCAAATTTCTCAGTCGCATTTAATCGATATCTATTTAGGTGAATAGAAATAATACTGATCGTGGGAATGTTTCTTTTATCGTTTTTAATGTATATATATATATATATATATATATATATATATATATATATAAATGTTGATGTCATTTGTATTTTCGCGCGTCTATAGAACGAGCAGTTGCTGTCTAACATTACACGAGCAGGTCATTCAGAAATAGGTTTATCTGACATAGTCGATATCTTAACGAACACTGCATTTGAGTAAACGTATATCAGAGACTGCTAAGATAGCTACTACCTAGCCAGGAGCCTCGGATGGTGTAATGGTTATCAAGCTTCCTGACTATAGACATTGAGTTGGATTTTCACTAGGTACTCGATATTTCTGGCCTTGTGCCAAACTAAGCTAAGCTTAGTAAATGAAATAGTTATTTACTGAGATTCCACCATGTCAGTTGAACATAAGAATCGATTAACGTGGGAAACTACGCACAAACCGAAGCTCATGCGTGACCAGTGCTAAAAAATGCGGATATGCCTTCGACATTCTTCTTTTGAGGCGCATCAGGCACTCAGCCCTGCCCATTTAAATCAAGGCGACAGGTGTTACCTGAGGGTATAGTCCCCTAGGATCACGCTGATATTATATTCCTTACCGGTCCAATAAACACAGGACCGAAAGGCGGTATATATATTATATATATATATATATATATATATATATATATATATATATATATATATATATAACATATAAATAAACAATTAACGACTAAGTAAATATATACAGAGGGGAAATTAAGTATTTCACCCCCTGTTGATTTTCTGAGTTTGCCAGCTTACAAAAATAGGAATGATGTATAATTTTCAAGGTAGGTCCGTCTTAAATGTGAGAGATAGAATATAACATTTTTTAGAAAATCATATTATATCAATTTTTTGAACATTTATTTGTATTTTATTGAAGAAATAAGTATTAAAAACATGATTCCGTAGTGGACTGAAATCATGTAGTGCCCGAAAGGACACCCTACTCAAGAAAGCACATGGACAGGCCCGTCTAAAGTTTGCAATTGAGCACTTGGATGATTCTGAGACGGGTTGGTAGAAAGCGCTGTGGTCAGATGAGATTAAATTGAGCTTTTTAGCATCAAGTCGACTCGCCGATATTGGATATAAAAAAAGTTGACTTGGATCCCAAGAACACCACCCCAACCATTAAGCATAATAATTTTGGGCTGTTTCTCTGCTAAGGGGACAAGACAACTACACCGGGTCAGGGGAAAGATGGATGGGGCTAAGTAGAGAGAAATCTTAAGTGATAACCTCATTGCCTCAGACAAGACACTGAAGATGGGTCATGGTTGGGTATTCCAGCATGACAAGGACCCAAAACATATGGTTAAGGCAACAAGGAAGTGACTCAAGAAGAAGCACATTAAGTTAATGGAGTGGCCTAGTCAGTCTTTGGACCTTAATCCTTTAGAGAATCCGTGGAGGGAATTGAAGTTTTCAGTTTCCGAACGACAACCTACAAACCTTAAGGATCTGGAGGGGATTTGCAAAGACGAGTGGGTCAAAATCCTCCTCCCCTTCGAGATCTGTAAAAACTTGGTAACCAACTACAGGAAACGCCTGGCTACTGTGCTTACCAACAAGAGTTTCTTCGCCAAGTACTGAGTTATATTTTGCTATGGGGTGAAACACTTATTTTTTCAATAGAATACAAATAGATATTCAAAAATTGATATAATGTGATTTCCTAATTTTAAAAAATATATTCTATCTCTCACTTTCAAGACCCAGAAAATTATACACTATTCCTATTTTTTTAAGGGGACAAACTCAGAAAATCAGCAGGGGGTTAATTACTTATTTTCCTCATTGTATACTCATTAGATATCACCGGTTCTTGCTTTTTGTGCAAAAATTATGAAAATTTGATTTATATTCGAAGATATTTAAAAACTAAAATATGCATAGAAATAACATTAAAACTCTACTTAGAAATGTCCAGGATTTGTAAATCTCAAAATGAAGCAAATCAATACATCAGCCCCCACTCTACCCAGGCGTTGCTGGGTAGCTGCTTACAGTATTTATATAAAGATTAAATTCTATTGGATATTTCATCTGATATTTCCCCAAATGCCTTTTTAATTTCTTTTTCTTATCATTATTTCTGAATTCATCCAATTAAATCTTAAAATCATATATGCTACAGATTTTTTTTATTTGATAAGGGAATTCGTTCCAAATATATATTAATTTATTTGCAAAACCCCCTCCCCCCAAAAACATCCAATTGATAAGTTCTTGAAATCTGTCTTGACAGTAAATTTTCTGTTCAAAGAGAAATACTAAAAAATATCCACTTTAATCAGAATTTCAATTTAATATTTTGCAAGTTTCAATTAAATCCCCTCTTATTCTTCTTTCTAGTAAAATAGTTAATCCTAATTTCTCTAATCTCCTCCAATAACTCTAATCTTTTATTTTTGGTGATTGATTTACTAAAAATCAATTGCAGTTTTATGGCTTTCAACAATCAAGAAGAGTTCTTTTTTCTTTTAAATATCTTTTTCTTTTAAATTCAATAGATTAATCTGATAAAAAGTCTTATCAGCATTACATTTACCGTGGAGTATCAATTGACTCTTCGGTCAGCCTTATTTGACTTTGCAGTAATTGCAGATGAAGGATTTCTCGGATGATAGTCATTTGCAATCTATAAAATCATCGAATCTATGAAAGCACCGAATTTACATAATTATTTGATTAACGAATTAATTTTTCACTATTATATAGATCTTAAGACAAAATATATTTGAATATATGAATTTTGAATTTCTATACCACGGTACGAATAACCATTAAAATTTTATAACATTGCTTGTGGTGTATTTGTTTATAGTGGATTTATCGTTCTCTTTCACTGTGTGCTCCCCGATAACTTTTCAAACCAACAACAATCTAGCAAACCTTGGAGCAGAGATAGTATATTGATAGATATATACACACAGGCTGACGGAGTGATATATATATATATATATATATATATATATATATATATATATATATATATATACAGACACACAGACACAGACACACAAGCACAAACACAGACACACAGACACAGACACAGACACACACACACACACATATATATATATATATATTGTTACGCCCACACACTCGTTGGGATCGACCAGCATGCGCGCGCAAAAAGCAATGATAAAAGAAGACAAACAAATATGAGAGATAGGTCCCAGTTATAAAATAAACAAATATTAATAAAAGAGAGATGGGATTTCAAACACTTCTCTCTTTCTGCTCCCGTGAAAGGAGGGATAAGAACCAGGCAAAGAACAGCTCAATAACAACCACTGAAATGACGACAACACCAACCGCTTTGAATGAACGTGTAAAAGTTTATTTACACAAGAAAACAAAAAGGGGGGGGGTAAAGGTACAATGTTCAAGTCTGTGTATTAACAGGGTGCGCAGAGCTACTAGATAAATTCTTCTTCCGAGATGCGTAGGCGACCGACCGAGCGAACACGTAGACTAGCATATAAACACGGTTCACACAATTGGCAAATGGATTTACAGAATACAACGGCAAAATCATATAATACAGAATGCAACGACAAAATCATATAATACTGAATGCAACGACAAAATTTATTTTACCTTCAACTCACGATTAGTTGCATAACCTCTCGAAATGAATGTCCTTTCTTTTCCACGAACGATTAAAACTTGTTAAAAGTCCTTTCTCTCAAAAATCCCAAAGTCAGACAAAAAGTTCTAGTCAAAATAACAGTGATCCAGTCTCTTTTCTTTCCCCTTTCTTTTTATTCACACTTCTGGTCATTCGTAATTAATTCTTCCCCATAAACAAATAGGTAATTATCTCTCGGAGCGAGGGATTGCACGTCTCGTCACAGGTCGGGTTCGTTATATTGTGATCTTCCTTCGGACGTGCGCGAATTCTTAGCGCGAAAAACCAAGGAGACGCCGCGGGGTGTGTGTGTGTGTGTACCCCCTGATTGTTACCATAACGACGGGGTCACTATGTTGTTTGCACTCTTAAATCTCTTTCCAAACTGAATATGAATCATAACGACGGGGTCACTGTGTCGTTTGCTCTCTTAAATCTCTTTTCAAACTGAATATGAACCATAACGACGGTTAAAGTATGAATACTAGTGGACGTACCGATAGGGTGTCATAATATATATATATATATATATATATATATATATATATATATATATATATAACAAGGTAATCACAAACGTAAGGTCTTCAAAATGCCGGAAACACAGGGAAGGTCTTCGTGTGGGTTTTGGTAACAAAATTATGTTTGTTATGCATAAGTTTGCATCTGCTCCTGTATCTGCCACTGTGACTGCGTATACACACACACACACACACACACACACACACACACACACACACACACACACACACACAAGTAAATATGAAAAAAGGTCATAAGACAAATAGAAATATTTATTTTATGTTATTTATCTTTTGATTGTTCCTAACTAATTTCGACTAAAATTGTAGATAAGCTACAGAAGAAGAGACGAAAAATTGTTCTAGGAAAGTGGTACTGTTAGATCCTGTGTATTGAATTTCAACACTCTTTACCCGTCATCTACTGTTTGGTGTGTATAAACGTTCATCAAGCACCAATGAATATCAATGGGAGTTTGCATTTATACAAGGAAAAATTCAATTACGAAACACTCCACTTTGACACTTACTCGGGCTTGACGAGCGGTCGGAGAGGCCGAAGTGGCCTCCTCAGATCCATCGGCTGGTCACGTCCAGCCCTAGCACGTATACGATTGTTCCGACCGTATTGACCTTATGGGAAACTGTGCTAAAAGTCGGTGGCTGGTGGTTTTAGTGATCTGGATATGACGTTAAATTTCATCTAGTGGTGAAGTTCCAGTTCTGGAGGCCTGTGGAGGGTGAATTACCTTTTCATTACCTCTAGATCCACTCTGACCTGGAGTGTTAATACCTGTTAGGATTCCATCTTTGGGTTAAATAGATTAAAAAATGAGTTTAAAATTGTGTTAAAAATTGAATACCAACATTTATTCTTTCTTTGAACACAGTCATATGGTTTTAGCTCAGTCGGTAGTGTCCAGCTGGGAACGTCGAGGTTCTTGGTTCGATTCCGGCCCTCGCCAACTCAGCGTATGAGTAGCACATGGACATGTGCGGTAAAGTGAGGAGCTTATGGTAGGAGTGGTGCTCCGCCTCAGACACCAAAACAATCTCCTTGGTCTAGCGCTAGTAAAAGGGGGATAGACTCCCTCGCTTTCTGGCTGATACCGACTTTAGGCCACCCCGACGACTTTACTTACTTTACTTATGCTATACCAATATTTTGCCCTATAGATGGGACCCTAACAGGTACTAGCAATCCGGGTGGACCTAGACATATTGGTAATACATCCGTACCTTCACATTCCCCAGTTCTCCAAAACCGGAACCTCCTCATCAGATTCAGTTTAGGGTCATACCCAGGACATCCCTTTTTTTGGGGTATTTTTTCTTTCCTCAACAGAGTATGTAGTCGCTGTATTCTAAGTTACACCGACGGGTTTATTGGTAGCTGAGTGATCTTTATTTCAAGAGCGTTAATCGGGGAATGCTGTCTCCTGCAAGCAAAGGTCATACCGCTGCCGTTCAAAAAGCAGTAAGCGTAATCCGAGAGTACGCAGGCATTTCCCAACGAAATAAGTCGTATCTCATCGAACACGCTTGACATTAAGTGCGAGAAATCGACCGCTTTGGTCGGTAGAATGTTTTTTTGGCAACAGAGTCGAACTTCTTAGGCAGACAACGCTTAAACCGTAAAAAGGAGGGGAAAATGAGATAAGCGAATATATTTGATTTCTTGCAAAAACGACAGATGTTGTTGGGCGGGAAAATCTGTGAAAAAAAAAAGAACCAATAAAAATAAAAAAACAACAACAAAATAAAACAATAAAAAATAAAAACAAAAAAGAAAGTAAAAAAAAAAGAAGGTAAAATGAGTAAACGAAAGGAAAGTTTTGATGGACACATGAAAGGGTTAGTTGAGCTTGTCAATGGATCAGGACGTGTTTAACAGATAAAAAAATTGACGATGAGGTCAAGCGAAAGCTTTGCTGACCTTATCATCTGACAGAAGAAATAAGTTTGAGTAGGAAAAAAAAACAGAAAAAAAGGAAGCACAAAAAAAAAAGAAAAAAAAAAAAGAAAAAAAAAAAAAAAAAAGAAAAAAAGAAAAAAGAAAAAAGAAAAAGAAAAAAAAAAGATAAGAAAAATGATAAGAAAAAAAGGAAGCAAAATTAATTAAAAAAAAGGAGTAAGCCAATAAAACAAGAATGGTAATTTTCCTTCTCGCTCCACTTTAAAATCCTTGAAAACTCTCTTAACGTTCCGATAAGGTTATCTGCGCCCCATCATCCATGCCCTCAGTCTATCAAATAACAAAACTGATGGTATATTTAAAAAAATTATTTTTGAAATGAGGCTTGATTATTTGAATTATTTGGATTTTTCGAACTATTTCCTCATCTTTATTGATATATACACAACGTTTCGGCCGATGTGCTCTCCGGCCTTATTCATGTGTTTCTCGTCGAACTTAGGAACCTTCTCAAACTCGCGAACCTTCTCTTTGAACTCGGGAAACTTCTTGTCGAACTTAGGAGCCTTCACAAAACTTCGAACCGAACTCTTTATTCAATCCACGGGAGTAGACTGTTCTCATTCCGTTAACCATAAGCGGGTACAAGTGTTAAGTTATGTTAAGTATTCTATGTTATTATCACCCTTGGCCAGGATTGAACCTACAACCAACAAATGATTGTCACTTAGAATTGTATAAACTTATATACGTTGCGCCATGTGTCCAATTATCATCACGTCGTAAAGTATTCTATTGTCGCTATGAGCCAAATAGCGAAGCAGTCTATCCCCTTGTAGCTATCGCTAAACCAGGGCGATTATTTTAGCTGAGATGGATCGCCAAACCTACCATCAGCTCCCAGATGTTTTACCACACAGATCAATTACCCAAGCTGTGCTGTTCATGCGCTGAGTTGGCGATGACCGGTATCGAACGTTGTGATTCCTAGGTGGCTGCTCTACCAACAGAGCTAACCGGTCCTTATAATCCTATTCCAGAACAGGTACCAATATCCAGGGTTAGAGTTGACCTGGGAGTAATGTCAACAAAGATGTGACTGCCGCCATCTTGGCGTTCCGGAAATGGAGCCTCACCAGCGACTGAAGTTCAGTGTGCCACCCAGGAATTCGTCCTAATAAATAATCATACCTAATGTTCACAATCATTTTAAACTTTATCACTAGCAGATCTATTTGACCTTTAGATGGGACCCTTATAGGTACTATCACCCCGGGTTAGAGTGGACCTGGGAGTAATGTCAACGAGTATATGACCGCTACCTCTTCGGCGTTTCAGAACTGGAGCCTCACCACCGAATGAAATACAGTGTCACACCCAGGAATTCGTCCTGATGAATAATCATACCTAATATGCGATTCCACAAACATTCTTACAGGGATTCATTTTTAAATTCTCGAGTAGATTATTAACCCCCCTCTAAAAAACAAACAAACAAACAAGAAAAGAAAAAAAGAAATTTAGATAAAACTCTTGACAGTTAATATTTTATATTTTAATATTTCAATCCGTATAATGATGAGATTTCCATATTTAATGGATCTAGCAATGGAATCTTTAAAGAGCCTAGAGGGGAAAAAGGTTCCAAGTTATCAAACCAATGAACATCACTAATTTCATCCCTATTATCGGGTCAGCGGATATATATATATATATATATATATATATATATGTGTGTGTGTGTGTGTGTGTGTGCGCGCGCACTCATGCGTGTATATCTATGTATCTGTGTATGAGCGTGAATATATCCGTATAAAACATTTACCTGATATATATAATATATGTACCTGTGTTTGTGATTAAGACCATATATATATATATATATATATATATATATATATATATATATGTGTGTGTGTGTGTGGTGTGTGTGTGTGTTTTAATCTATGTCATTCTTTTTATGACTATCTATCTATCTATCTATCTATCTATCTATCTATCTCGGTCCGTTCATCCCCCTAACGACTGGGACAGAACAACACACCGACTGCACATCTCTATAGGTGTAACCCCCCCGAATGGGCTCACCTGTTCGCCATGCGTGGTGACGCGTGATTGTTAAGGACGGTATCCTAGTGGCTGAGCAGTCCATCACATTCAACACACCACTTTGGCATTTACATGAGCTAGACGACTATTTCTACCCACAGATATCTGTGCATACTTATGAGTTTCATCAGACATATACTTTTCGGGATATTTCTGTGAAAATATCGGGTTTCAGTTCCTCTCATCTTCTTAGGGGTGATGGCGTTTATGCCCTTCATCACCTTCCGGTCATAAGCCCCCCCCCCCCAGAAGATGAGATGAGCTGAAACCCGATATCTTTACAGGAATCACCCGAAAAAGTATATGTCTGTTGAAACTCATAGGTATACACATATATCTGAGGGCAGAAATAGATATATAACCGCAAAATGGCCGATTGTTAAACCCTTTTCTTTACCATATATATATATATATATATATATATATATATATATATATATATATATATATAATATATAGAGATAGAGAGAGAGAGAGAGAGAGAGAGAGAGAGAGAGAGAGGTTAAGAAAAAATCGTAATCTAATAACTTGACCGATTCTCATCTAAATGATCTTAAATGTTATATTTTTCTTTCTTTTCAGATATAGAAATACCATTCACTGTAAAAGGAAAGTGGATTTGTGTGTTAGGGTATGATATGTGTGAGAGAAATTTGCTAAAACGCTTTAATTACATTTCAGATTTGGACATAGCACAAAAAGTTCAAAGAGAAACGCTGTCTGTCACAGGTGTCGCGCATATCGAAAACGTATGAAATCGTTTATGAAATCCACAAACCATTGAATTTCTCCTTCAAATTTGGATAAACCAATCTTATTTTAAATGATTATATTTTGAACTGTCTTTATTGTGTATAAACCTATACAAAATTGATATTGAGCAAAACTAGATTTGTCTGTATTAATGAGATGAGGCTTGATATGAATAATTATGATATATCGAACTGTTGTCTCATCTTTATTGTCTATTAACACAACGCTCAAGTCATAGTAAACCTTACCTTAAAATAAGTCATCCTCAGACGATTACCCATGAATTCAAATGTGGTTTCGGAGCCAAAATCGTTACCACTATTTCAATGGGGGCCCCAAGCAGCGCAAATACTACCAGACTTATTAATAAAATGGGATTAGATATACAAAAAATAAAATGAAAGTTGCTTATTCTAAAATAGAAATTTAAAGTAATTTAAGTAAAAAATATTCTAAATCAAGAGCCGAGGTTACTGTGTCCTGAGTGTTGTGTTTATGCACAATAAAAATGAGGATAACAGTCCGAAATATCCCAATTATTTATATCAAGCCTCATCTCATAAATACAGACAAACCTTATTTTGCTGAACATATATATATATATATATATATATATATATATATATATATATATATATATATATAATATATATATATACTGTAGTGTGAGATGGTCACTATTTCAGCTTTTTGCTAGAATGGTGTACCAAAGGCAGTAATTGGTAGAGTGCTCAATATAAAATAGAGCTGTTATATAAATATAATAAGATAAAATATATAGGTTTTACATATCTTTTTATTGGGTGACAAAGGAACATTCACAACCATATTGGTTTCATGCGATGCATTCATCAGGTGAAGATGTTCAAAACATCTTCACCTGATGAATGCATCGCATGAAACCAATATGTTGTGAATGTTCCAATAAATAATATGCTATATATATATATATATATATATATATATATATATATATATATATATATATTGTATAGTTTGATTTGCCTAGACTCAGATATTTACATCTTAAATGACATTGTGTCCTGTGTATGACGTTAAACTGCAACTAGTGGTGAGGTTCCAATTCTGAAACTCCGGAGAGTGTGGACTACCCTTTCATTGCCATTACTCCCAGGTACACTCTGACCCGGAGTGGTAGTACCTGTTAGGGTCCCATCTACGGCATGAATAGATTAAAAATGCCTAAAATGTGTTTATAAATGAATTTACAAATTTGAATACCCAACAAGAATGAATGAAACAAAAATATCTTAGGCATAAAATATTCTACGGATTGACATACCATAAAATCCAACATGCCGGAAGGGGAAAAAATCAAATGATATCAATATGTTTTAAACCCCCTGTATATATACGAGGCTTCTTCAGAAAGTTCTAAGCTTCTGAAGATTGCTCGGGCTTCTATTGTGTCCATTTTTAGATTCGTCACAAATATCTGATCTTTGTATGGGTCTCAACTGCACAGCAATTAAGGCAGAAATTTGAATTAGTTTTTCTAGTTTTATAAGAAAGTTGCTTTTGATTCCGGCTGAGGCTTAGAACTTTTGGAACAACCCTCGTATTACTACTTATGATGCTTGTTTTGTTTTACGGCATATCAACTATTTTCGGTTCATTTAATGTCGAATCAAGTTCTTACTAATAAAAGGTACACGTTGCTTACACTACTTGCTGTTGCTTAAGTGGTCTCCCGATTAATTACTGAACAGGCTCATCACTACTTAAATTCGGCGGTACTGCGTATGAGTATTTGAACTAACAGTCAGTTTGAACACAATGTCATCGGCTAATCAGACGAGCCTGGTATTGTCAATCCATTCACATCGCTTTGCAGAAGATCGAAGGACGCGTGAAAGCGTCTGTAGTCGGGATCGTTGGGCAAACGGTTAATCGATTCACCTTGCAGATTTTATCGTTCACTGAATAGGATCGATTCGTACAATTTCGTGCACGATTTACGTCGATGTTAATTAGATATGACAATTCTTCTTGCCATTGTTAATCCTCTGATGAAATTGCAATTTCGTTTCCTTCAATTCACAGCATCGTTTATCTATCAAAATTAGACACCAAACTTTACTTTAACTTTAGATCTTCCGTCTTCAGATCTTCTAATTAGCAAAGTGGGTTTGATCTAAGTATAGAATTATCTAAAAGACTAAAAGACGAATCTTTGACCGAATTCCCAAGATGAGAAATTACCATTCTTACTTGTATTTTCTGACTCTAATTCGTTTTTTTAAGTAAGACGATAGAAAAGTTTGCGTACACCTAATATAAATGTTAATTAAGTTCTAGACAACCTGATTAATTGATTGATTGATTTTAATAAAGTTGTAACTTGAGTATGGAAGTTATCAGAGAAAATAATAGAAAGAAAAAGAGTACTAAGGATTGGGGAAAAGGTTTACTAAGAAAAGATACAAGGTGAATAGAGTAATTAGCAATTGCTAGTTTGAATTAACAAATCCGTGAGATCTCGTCTTTTTTTCTCTCCCGAGGTTTTGTCAGACATTATGTACAGGAAAAACAAACGATTCCATTCTCATTATTTAGGTACTAAATGACAAACAGTATAAAAACTCGTCTAATGATATTTTATGCCTAGCGGTCAGGGAATTGCGTTCCTTGTATATTATATATACCCTTTTAAGTAGAGTTTTTTGTGTTTTTTTGTTTTGTTTTTAAACATGGCCCTATCGAACACGAATCATTTTTAAACAGTTCAATTTAACCCATAGATGGGACCTTAACAGATACTTCCACCTCGGATCAGAGTGGATTCGGGAGTAATGGCACTTCACAGATCTTCAGAACTGGAGCCTCACCATCATATGCAGTTTAGGGTTATATCCAGGATACCATTTTTATAGGGTATAACCCACTCCAGGGCATACAGACATTGTATTCTAAGCTTCGCAAACAGGACGGCAGATGACCTGTGTATCCATTAAACATACTAGCATATATATGGCTGCAAATATTTAAGTTTTAATGTAATAAAATATTATATTAAATTAGAAAGGCTAATGAAACTAAATAGAATGCAGATAAAAAATTGAAACTGAGGGGGGGGGGGTATAATCGAAAAATAGAACAACTCTTCCATCACTTCACTGCTAAATTTTCCTAATTTAACTATTAATTTAAAATAGTACGTAAAGAATAAAATGACCTTTATTTCTTCTTGTTAATGAATTTTAAATAATATTTTATACAGATTTATTGAAGAGATTTTTGTTCCTTTTCATTAAGATAAAACCAAACAATAAAAAATCAATAATACCAAGCACATATTTATTAAAATCAAATTTTTAATATCAATATACAAATCAGCCTTCCCATTCACACTGTAAACCACAATTTTGTTGTATATATAAGTACAATTGCATGTTATTAGTATATAGATATGGTCAACAGTATTAATAATGAAAAACAATTTTATTAATAATTGAGGTTTAAATAAAGATAAAATCATGGAGAATGTGACGTAAATAATTAAGGGAATTGTGACTTGAGCAGTGATATAGTTTCGGTTACAGACAGACAAACACACAATCTCCATTATAATAACATACAAAAATTATAGACTCAACACTCTTAGCGCTTCCGTTTTTTCTAATACATGAAAAATAAACTAACCCCAAATGTAAGGCAAAACCTATTTTATTTAATTGCAACATTTTCTGTCTTCATGGGACATTCCTCATATTAACTAAAATTTAAGGGACCTGTGGATATAGAACAGTATGATAATTTGATTATTATAACGTTTGATATGTTTACTTAATAGCTATTGAAATAGTTCAATATGTAAAAAGTATAACATCTTGATTTAACTCTCACACCTTCTTTTTTCCCTTCTTTCCTAATTTTAATCTGTTCATTATATTCGATTGAAACGGATTAGCGTTACCGCCACTCTTTATCTTTCCCCTACTTTCCTTCTTTCTTTCACTCTTTCTTTCACTTTTATTATATTCTTATAAGATATTATATATCTTATTATATTCTTTCTGTGTAGCGTATCCTTTTTCTTCCCTTTCTTTCTTTATGATAAAAACGGAATGTTACATTAATTAGCTGAAATAAGAATTCCGTGGATAAGCAACACCAGATAATCAGGATTTACATTTGTGCATCTTATTTTAGACCATTTGTACGGTCTCATTTTTAACCAGAGGGTGTTGCAAGATGATAATAGTCGATCTTTTAACGAACACGAGTATTAATATATAGATAAAGATAATTTATTTTAATCAAGATGTTTTCAGTATAAGATAGAGAAACAATGGTGAGTCTATATTTTTGTCATAAGTAGTACAATATGTAAAGTAATATAAACTGATATAGTGTTGTATGAGATATATTAATTTGTAAAAGAGACGTAACATCTTATTATAATGGAGATTGTGGGTTTGTCTGTTTGTAACCGAAACTATATTACTATACAAGTCACAATTCCCTTTGTTATTTACATCATATTCTCCATGATTTTATTTTTTATTTAAACCTCAATTATTAATAAAATTGTTTTACATTACTTACACTGTTGACCATATCTACATACTAATAACATGCAATTGTATTTATATATACAACAAAATAGAGGTTTACAGTGTGAATGGGAAGGCTAATTTGCATATTGATCTTAAAAAATTGATTTTAATAAATATATGCTTAGTATTATTGATTTCTAATTGTTTGGTTTTATCTTATTGAATATGAGCAAAAATCTCTTCAATAAATCCCTTAACAAGAAGAAATAACAGTAATATTATTCTTTACTTCCTATTTTAACTAAACAGTTTAATTAGGAAAATTTAGCAATGAAAGACGGGAGTAACGGAAAATGATGGAAGAGTTAGTTTCAAAGTTGTTCTATTTTTCAATCATACCCCCTCTGTTCAAAATCTTTTTATCTACATTCTTATTCAGTTTCATTAGCCTTTCTAATTTAATATGATATTTTATTATAAAATTTAACTAAAATACTTGCACCCGGAGGGTGCATATATTTGCTAGTTATTATAATGGAGATTTGGTGTCTGTCTGTCTGAAACCGAAATTACATCACTGCTCACGTCACAATACCCATAGAAATTGCGTAAGTTTATCAATTATAGTCTAAATCATTAATACATAGAATAAATCTTATTTATTAACAATGTCTCTATGAAAATTAGATTTACCTTAAAACAACCCATGTTATTTTTGCTTTTAAAATCCTGCAATGTGTCTTATATATCACTAATAAATAAAGGTTTACATAATACATGGTATAGTTAATTTGCATACTGGTTTTAACAAAACCGGGTTTAATAAATTATTACTTGGTGTTATTATTGTTATCTATTGTTATTGTTTTATTCCCCCAACGTATTAAAATCAATCCTCTGAATGATTTTATATAGAAACTAATTAGAATATAATTAAAATAAGTGTAATATTTATATGTGTTCTTATTTAATTTCGTTAGTGTTTCTAATTTAATATATTTCATTAAATCAAAACTTAAATACTTACGCCCTATGTGTAATATAGGTGCATATTCTTGCTAGTACATATAAAAAAGTCAAACAATACCCTATACTATGTTTTATAAATTCAAAATTACTTATCTTAATCAAGATTTTTTCAATATAAGATAGAAAAACAATGGTGAGCCCATATTTTTGCCATAGGTGATATGATATGTAAAGTGATATAAGTTGATATCAAATTGCAGGAGATATATTAATTCGTAAAAGAAACATAACATGTAAGTTATACAAAAGTAATTTATATAAATAATTGAAAATTCCAAAAAGCAATCCCATAAAGAATATGGTTTCTGAATGTCTTTATTCAATACATTTTTAGTAATCTTATAAAAAAGTTCCTCTTGCTTGGATGGTTTGTGTGATAAGAGGTAAGTGGTCGTACAGTTTGTCGAGTGCTGCTTCCAGGATTTGTTCAAGACAGCATGCAGCATGTACTCTGAAGAAGACTAATGTTTATACAATGCTTTTTACAATTCGTTTTTATTTTATTTTAAAAATAATTTCATTTTAATCACATTTTATAAACATCATAGAGTCCAAACAGGCGCTTGTTAGCACTATAAATACTCTTGTATTTCCTTATCTATACCTTAAACTGTCGGATTTAATTCAATTTCATAATATATATATATATATTATATATATATATATATATATATATATATATGTATACTTTGGTGCGGTACCAAGTTTCTTGGTACAAGGTGATTCTAGGTGGGTCCTAATTCTCTACCCGTAGTTTGTTGTAGAGTTCAGGTTCCGTATGAGAGCTCAATGTTTAATTATTGTAAACAGAGCAAATTTATTTGGGAATAAAAAGGCCTTAAATACCATGGGTATCGTGGTTATGGACCATTTCCACTCGCGAGTATGTTCACGATACCTTTGAAAGAAAGCAAAAATCGCGCGTGTGTGTGTGATATATATATATATATATATATATATATATATAATATATATATATATATATAGAGAGAGAGAGAGAGAGAGATAATGGTGGTTTGAATTTGAAAATCTCTGACTGGGTATCGAACTCAATATAGTTTGATTTTGAATTCCGCTATCTCCAAGAGATTCTATGCAGCATATGGGGTTTTAAAATTATTTAAGTAAACCCAACGTATATATATTTGAATCAGTGGATGTTGTTATTGCTGTGTGTGTGTGTGTGTGTGTGTGTGTGTGTGTGTGTGTGTCTGTGTCTGTGTCTGTGTGTGCGGGGGATGTTTGGGGGTTTAGCTGTACTCATAACTGTCATCTCTCTGCTGGAAAATCAGAACACATGTCACAGGCCCTCGAATTTCAAAATCATGGACAGCGTGCTTTCAAAAATCTAGAAGAAGGGTGCTAACGTCTCTAGAGGGTGTTTATTAACAAATTAGTTTTCACACTAACAGAATTTAGTGTTACTAGCTTTTGGTGAGTTTTCTGGAAGTTTATTTATTGAATATTTATTAACAATACTTAATACGAGGCTGATCTGAAACTTTCATTGGAAGAAAAGTTCATATGATGACGTCATATCTGTTGTTGATGTCTTTTTGTCAAGTGCAATTGATTTGAAAATTGCATTGGCGAGAAACTGTCAGTAACCAAGTGTCGTTGACTTCTTGTTTACGTTATAATTGGTAAAGAAAAGGCTTAGAAATCAGTCATTTTGCGGTTATAGATCTATTTCTACTCGCAGGTATCTGTGTAGACCTATGAGTTTCATCAGACTGCTAACTTTATTGAAAATAGTAAACAGAAAATCTATGAGGATTTATATACACTTTTTCTGAGTTATATATATATATGTGTGACATTTTTTCATTTTGTACAAAAAATACCGATTGAAATTTAACGAAATTTTCACAGTATAATGGAAATAGGTATATTCGCAGGCTGTATAAAAACTGTATTATTCTGCGCAACATGAAAGAAACAGTGGCCATTTGCAATATCAACACGATATAGAAGTGTCCCAGACATTAAACAAGTGTCATTATACTCCTGCAATTATGGGTCGCAAATTTGACTTGACCCCTTCTGAGAAAGATGTCATAACATCTGAACTTTCCAAAGGCAATTCTACATTAGGAATATCCAAAATGATTGGAAAATATCACCAAACTGTGAAAAGATTTGTTGCAGCTCCTACGAAGGTACGTAAGAGGGTCGATAAGGGTCACTCGAGGGTTGTTTCCCGACGTTCTTTGTCACGAATGAAACGTGAAGCTGTAAATAACCCAGGCCTGACGAGTGGAGCCCTTTTCAGAAGTATTGGAGAAGCAACAGTGCCAGAAGTACTCGCTGTCGTCTTCTGAAAAAGGTTGGGACATCAGTGAGACCAGTAACGAAGCCTCGATTGACAAAAATACACATACAAATACGTTTCAAATGTGCAAAGGAGAACATGAAGGTCGATTTCTCAAAAGCACTGTTCACAGATGAAACTCGTGCAACACTTGATGGCCCTGATGGCTGGAGCAAAGGTTGGGTCGTAAATGGATGAGATCCTCATCACCACTTAAGACGCCAACAAGGAGGAGGAGGTATTATGATTTGGGCAAGTATTGTTGCAGGTATCATGGTTGGCCCGTGGAGAGTGTATGACGGTATGAAAATAACCACAGATGCTTTCATAGCCTTCCTCAACGAGCACCTAGAATCTTGGCTAAAAAGGCAGAGAATCACCTTCAGGAGAACCATCATATTTATGCAAGATAATGCTCCTTCGCGTTCAGCGCATAAAACTACGGAGTACCTGCAAAAATTAGGCTTCTGTGGACCTCGGAAGATGAACTGGCCGACCAATTCTCCAGACTTAAACCCAATTGAAAACTTGTGGAGCATTCTGAAGCGACGTGTTTATGAGAATGGACGCCAGTTTAGAAGCAAAGATGACTTGTGGCAGGAAATAGTCAACGTCTCACGTGAAATTACATCAGAGGAGATCCAGAAATTGACATGTTCGATGGACCAGCGTCTTTTCCAAGTCATTTAAAAAAATGGATCACATATTTCATATTAACTAACTTCACTATCATTTTTTAATTCTTTTTACTTTTTTTATTTCAATTTAATTTTATCTTAGTTACTGTATGTATCCATAAAATTTATAAATGAAACAATAAAAATATAATTTTCTTTTTTACCGGGGTTTTTATTACACCTCACCAATAATTTGACACATGAATAATTTAAGTAAATTAGGTAAATGACCGTAACTTCTGTTCCTTTTTGTAGAACCATATAATTTTTACAGAGTATGTGTATATACAGGTTGACATTATTCTCGGATAGTTTGGTTAAATTCCAATCAGTAGTTTGTGGATAGGAGGGAATAATATCACTTCTTTAATAATTTGAAACGCAGTGTATATATATATATATATATATATATATATATACACACACACACACACACACACACACACACACACATATATATATATATATATATATATATATATATATATATAGTTTAGTGTCAAGGCACTAAGCTATAAAAACAAATATTCTGATTCCGCAATTTTATATTGATTAAGAAATACAAACAGGGCAGATGTTGCCCTTCTGAATGATGAAACATCGAATGCAAATTAGAAATTTATTTTTGCACTTTAATAAAAGTTTTAGCTGTTTGGTTGATGGTCTTAAAATTCCATAAAATGCTGCCTGTATTTCCATTCGGTTATTTTTACAATATGACAAATGAGTGTTTAAAGAGGTAGCTGCCATTTTCTTTATTTCGGTGGAACGCTAAATAATACACAAGTCGTCGCCGTTCTCCCAGTGAGTAATTGATGTAATAAAACAGCGACCTCTATTTATGGCACCAATAGCCATCCATAATCGATAATCGTTAACCGGAAGAATAAAATAAAAGTATCCTGACCCCCATCTCCCCAAAAAGCACACAAAAATAAATTACATGACAATTAATCAATACGTAGTAGAAAAACATCCTAAAATCTAATCTGTCCTGTCGACGGAGCTTAGAATACGCTGACTGCACCCACTGTAGAGGGGTAAGTCACCCTCTCTAAAAGGGGTATCGGAGTAGTATAACCTGTTAGGGTTCCATCTATGGGTTAAATAGGCAAAAATGAGTTAAATGTTTTTTTAATTGAATTAAAAAAATGAGTACCCATCAAGATTGAATAAAACAAAATGTCTTCGGCATAAAATAAGTCAACAAGAGTTGACATGCTGTAAAATCCAACCAACCAACCAACCAAAAGGGGTGTCTTTGGTATGAAACCAAACTGCATCTAATGATAAGGCTTCAGTTTTGCCATTACTCCCAGGTCAATTCTGACAACAACAACCTCTTAAGAAACGACTGATTAAAAATGTAAATATAACTGTACAATGAATGCAATACCCTAATCTCTCTCTCTCTCTTTCCTTCTTTTCATCTTTTCATTATGTTCGACTGAAACAGATTAGCGTTATCGCTTCAGTGCGCTCACCCCCTTTCTATATATTTTCCCTACTTTCTTTCTTTCTTCCTTTCTTATTATATTTTTTCTGTATAGCATGTCCTTTTTCTTCCCTTTCTTTCTTTATAATAAAAACGGAATGGTCCATTATTTAGCTGAGTTGACGGCACTCTTAAAAAATAAGTATTCGGCGAATAAGCAACACCAGATAATCAGGATTTACATTTTTGCCTTTTATCTTGGACGGTCTCATTTTAGATCTAGAAGGGTTGACATGCTGCTAAAATCCATAAATTAACACATGATTTGCATATAGTTAAATGGTTTCAAGTATTCTTGATTGATAATAATCTCTACGTAGCGCATATTTTGTTCCTAGACATTATGTATAACTATAGAAAATGGCAATTATACCTTTCAAAATTTGCTTTTTATGCCCTGGATAATGAAATGTAAAATTAACCTATTTTCTGTGCAAAACGAAACACATTTGGATAAAGTCTGAATAAAACAACATATGAAACAACATTTACATTTATTTATACTAAAGTTATACGAAAATCAACAAATTGTCGAGATTTGCGACTGTGATGTAAATAACTTTCACGCAGTAGCTCTCAAATATAGTCTTCCATCCAGTTTGGGAATTTTCATTACCCAGGTGGTAAGAGCAAATTTTGAAGAGAAAAATAAGTCTATTCTATCTAATTTAAGTTTGAGCAATAAGAAAAGAAAACTTTCTGTCCAGGAATAAGGAAAAAATACAAAATTTGAGACAGTGAGTGATTTTTATACAGATCTATATTTGAACCACAAACAATAAATACTACCAGTTTGCGTCAGGGTTACTCCTATGGCCACATAGGGGTAACTCTCTACTCCCAAGAGCTCCAACCAATGAAACAATCGGCATAAAATATCCAAACAAGAGTTGACATGCTGTAACCCAACCAACCATCCAACTAATGTAATATATTGCCTGATCAGTGCACCTGAGGATCGGGCTGCTCGCAGGAAGTGCGTAGGTGTCAGGTGCAGGCTGGAAACGGAAACAGGATGTAACCCTGAGCTGACCTTTTGCACCTAGAGATGCAGGTGTACATTTGACACGTTTTAGGCGCAGAAATCTGTAGGCGTAGCCCATAGCTAAGAAAAAAGGCTTCATGGGCGAAGAGGTGTGTTTACAGAAAAACTGCGTGGGTGTCACGAAAAAGAGACGTGACACCGGGAGTTAGACTACAATAAAAGAAGCCTGTGGAGATCGATTGAACAGACAACGATCAGGTTCGAGATCACTTGAAGAGAACTCCCGAAGGCTCCACGTTTGCGTAACCCTGCCAACGACTCTCAGCTGTACACAACCTAGGAATAAACATATCATCTTATATTTTCCTAAATACAAGTGTTCGTGTTCTTTGACGGATCCAGTGTGTTACACTAATCTAACCAACCAAATAACGTAAGTGTTACAAACTAACCAAACAATCGGCATAAAAAATATCCAAACAAGAGTTGACATGCTGTAAACCAACCAACCAATCAATCAATCTAGCCAACCAGCCAACCAGCCAACCAACCTAACCAAATAAGGCACGGACATATGAGCAATAAAAACATTGATCGATTAACTAAACAAATACGTCGTGTTTGTGTGTGTGTGTTCAGTCAGAAACATTGAAGAGTTCACCCTTCGTTTAGTGGATCGAATGGAACGTTGCCCATTTCTTTATGAGGTTTCAGATTACGTGTCAAGAGTGAAAACTCAAGTGGAAAGAAGCGGACAAGTTGTTACGTCTAGCTTAAACTATTTTCGACCAGTCCAAAACTTTCAGCAGAACTTTTCTCCTCACTTTCTATTTGCCAACACCAAAAATGTTCTCTTAGCTTTTCAAACTGTTATATACCCATGTTGCGGGTATATAAACAATGAGTTCTTTTGTGTCAGAGAGAGAGAGAGAGAGAGAGAGAGAGAGAGAGAGAGAGAGAGAGAGAGAGAGAGAGAGAGAGAGAGAGAGAGAGAGAGATTAGAAACATAACTTACTTGGTTGTTACTTTCTACTTCGGCCATTTGTCTTCCTATTTAACCCATTGATGGGACCGTAAAATGTACTAACACTCCGGGTCAGAGTGGACCTGGGAGTAATAGTGATGAAGGGGTATTCCACCCTCCCCAGAGCTCCAGAACTGGAACTTCACCACCAGATAGAGTTTAACATCATACCCAGGGCATTAAGACTCTCAGCCACCACCTTGTAGCACATATATGATAAAAAGGGTTTATGATAGCTATAAGAGCAATAGGGTTAGGACAATCATATAGGTGCTAAGGCTTGACATGACCAGCCGATTGATCAAAGGGGGCCTCTCCGACCGCCCGTCTAGCCTAAGTAAGAGCCAAAGTGGAGTTTTGCAACTGATAACCCCATTGGGGGATCTTATCCCTCTACAGAAGTGCAGTTGGTGTATTCTAAAGTCCCAGCCGACAGGGCTGAGGGATTTTAGGTGATTCTTACAATTTAAACAAAAGTGATATTTATTTCTGGCCAAATCTAAAGAAACTCTGTAAATATGACTTATAAAACTTATAAGAAATTTTATATAACTTATAAAAAATTTTGTTTCTAGTGTGAACGAAAGTAGATAAAATACAAACCAGGATTCATATAAAAGGTGTGATAAAAATTATCAAAACAAATACTTGAAGTTTTTCTGATTTTAAAATTGTAAAATCTATAGCAATTTATATAAGATTATTTTTTTTTTTTAGATATAGAAATTATCAAATTTAAATGAAAATGTGTGCAGAGATGATCAATTTATAATAAAATCAAGTTTTTAGATTGTAAAAGTTGTGAAAATTATAGCAATGTATATAATGAAATTAAGTCTATTTTATTTTAAAATTGTAAAATTTCAAAGGAAGCGTATGCATAGCTGAGTAATTTACTTGATAAATAATTTTTTTGATTTTAAAATTGTAAAATTTATAGCAATATGTTTAATACAATTAGTTTTTGTTAGATTTTAAAATAATAAAATTTAATTGAAAACATATGCACAGCTGAGCAATTTATATGATAAAACTAAGATTTTTTTTATTTTAAAGTTGTAAAATTTAATTGAATACATATGTACAGTTGAGCAATTCATACAAAAATAATGTTGTATAGGCATCTAGACAACAGTCTAAATGAGTCAGTGCTAATTTGGAAAAAGTCAGTATCGATACTTTTTGATCGAACCTATCTGTTCGTGACCCGGTACCATTCGACTACACTGCTACATTATTAATTAAACAAATATCAACAATTTTTTAATATTCCAAAATGTGTTTGCGTCCTTGATACTTACTGACCCCCCCCCCCAAAAAAAAAAGAAGAGAAAAGAAAAAAAGAAAGAAAACGATGAATTTTCACGTATAATCGATAGGCTGCCAAAAGTTCAGATCAGTAAAAGTTAATTACATACGAAAGAACGGCTTCTTACAGTCAACCTTTTGCTTTCAAATGATCCGTCTTATTACAGGATATATCGGTTAACCTATTGTCCGTTCTTCTGCACTAGTTGGAAGACTGATCCTTGCTTGCTGAATTATCAATTGCTTTACTGCTTTTTGGGGCGGACCGACTATAATTGCTGTCAATCCAAAAGCTTTTCATAGCGTCTTTGTAAAGATAATTCTTGCAAGCGTTCCTGTGACAAGAATCTGCGTGCATTGACGTTCACCGAGTGCACCAACTTCAACGCACGTGATCACACGGATTAAAATTGGATTTCTCTAAATCAGACGCTGGCAAAGATCTTTTTTTTTTAAGTAGTGGAACTCGTTTTACATTACCTTTCACAAACCGAAAAAAAATAATATTGTATCTATTTTATCCCCGAACCCTTTTCATCACACGCACACACACACACACACACACACACACACACACACATATATATATATATATATATATATATATATATATATATATATTAGTCATTTCACTTTTTACACACTCATAGTTGTCATATAATACCTTGATAAAGGATGAAAATCACCCGAAATATTGGAAAAATAAGCAAACCAGGGACAAGACAACGGGTGGGTATTGAAACTCTGTTTTTTTTTTTCACTTGTTCATTTCCCATGTTTCATGATGTAAAAATATCGTTCAAAAGAACAAAGTTGATAGCAAATATATATAATATATATATATATATATATATATATATATATATATATATATATATATATATATATATTTATTTATTTGTTTATTTATTAATTTATATTTAATTCTAAACTCCAACAATGTAAAAAAAGTCCCGTCACTATAATTTGTTATTAAACAATTCAAATTTTTACATGGAGTAAACAAATATATAAAAACCAAAAGACCAAATCATATGCACCAGCTGAAAATTATCAGTCGGCACTATTATAATGGCCAAAAGAAAAAAATACTGAAAGAGTTGCCTAAGTTAAACATACTAAAGTGCTCAATACACTAAGTAGAGACAATAAATGATAATAAAGTAAGCTCAATGAATCAGAGACTATATATATATATATATATATATATATATATATATATATATATATACCAACCCCTCCGCACGAGCAAGATGCGACCTAAGGTCAATTTCTTAAGCAGACTTTAACAGGTTTGAATTTTGAGTTTTCCTTCTTCTAGAATAGTTGCCTACCAAAAGTTAAAGAGCCTAGTCAGCTCTACTAATTACCCATAGCCGGAGGGAAAATAGTTGGATCCATACCTTTTCCAAGTGTATTAGCGCTATGTAAAATGCAAACAGCCAGGATTTTGTTATAATTAATCTTTTCTAAACTAATTTCTAAACTCATTTTTCATCTATTCAACCCGAGTCAGAGTGGATCTGGGAGTAATGGCAATGAAGGGGTACTCCACTCTTCCCAGATGGCTTATCATATATGTGCTAGAAGGCAGTAGATGATTGTCCTAGTGTTCCGGGTATGACGTTAAAATGCATCTGGAGGTAAGGTTTCAATTCTGGAACTCTGGAGAGTGTGGAATATCCCTTCATTGCCGTTACTCCCATATAAACTCTGACCCGGGTTAAATAGATAAAAACTGAGTTTTAAAAATGAATTTGAAAAAAAGATCGAATACTCAAAAAGAATGAATAAAACAAAAACGTCTTCGGCATGAAATAACCCAAGGGTTGACATGCCGTAAAATCCAAGCAAATAAACTGTATCTCTCTCTCTCTCTCTCTCTCTCTCTCTCTCTCTCTCTAATATATATATATATATATATATATATATATATATATATTAAAAAAGTTTTTGCTGAGTTATATATATGCATGTATGTATGTATATGTGTATATGTATATATGTGTGTATATGTGTGCATTTCTCTATATATTGAATTGTTCATACACATACAATCATTTTTTTCTAATTAATTTGTAAGTGTTCAATCTATTGTTTTGATTCAAATCTAAATCATATTGTCTTCAGATATTTTCTATTTCACTAAATATTCTCAACAGGAACCTAATGGATACATTTTGCTTTCTTTAATTCATGTCATGTCCGGATCTGATTTAGTAAGTAATTGTGTTCCTCATTGTAAATTTTAAAATTTCCAAATTAATTTTATTCTTTCGTAAACCCATTTTATTTTTTCAATATCTATCATTAAATGTAGATAACAGATTTATATTTATTTGTATTTGACATTTTAAATCATGGGCAACACCGGGTAATCTTATAAGTTTTAATGAAAAACTTCAACATTTTTACTTTTAATTTTCAATGTTCAGCGTTATCTCGTATGCTGCAACTGGTTGTAATTTGTCAGCTATACAAAACTTTGATTAAGAAAAAGCAAAATGAAAGAAATAAAATTTTAATAAACAAATTAGTTCTTCCGGAATAATTATGAAATTAAACATACCGGAAGTCATGACGGGCCACAAATTATCCGCAGACAGGATAATCTCTCTCTCTCTCTCTCTCTCTCTCTCTCTCTCTCTCTCTCTCTATTGCTATTTCTATCTATCTATCTATCTATCTATCTATCTATCAATCAATCATTTCTTCTTTCCTTTCTTCCATCTTTCCATTCCATTTCTTTAAACAAACGACGTGTCTCGCTATCTCTCTCTACTCTCTCAATCTTTTCCCTGCATTTCTTTCTTTCTTTCTTTCTTTCTTTCTTTCTTTCTTTCTTTTGTTTCTTTCTTTTTCCTTCTAATGTATAGCATGTTTTTTTCTTTCCTCCCTTTCTTTCTTCAATATGAAAACGGAACGTTCCATGATCTTAGGTGATGACAGAGCATAATATTCGAATACATGCATTAATGTTCTACGCTCTTTTTCATACTTTTTCTTTCCTTGCTTCTCTCCCTTTCATCACATTCCATTGAAACAGACAATACCATACACTGCTGATTGATTATCACTCTCGCTTTCTCCCACTCACCCGATATCTATCTATCTATCTATCTATCTATGTTGGAGGCGCGTGGTGTAATGGTTAGAGTCGTAGGAAATAGACTCGTCGACACTAGTTCAAATCCTGAACGAAGCTGCTGTTTCCATAAACGCTAATACGTTTGGGAAAGGTATGAATCCAACTACTCCCCCTCCAGCCATGGGTAAATATTAGGGCAGACTGGGCTCTTTAAACTTGGTTAGTCTAGGAGAAGGAAAACTCTGAATTCAAACCTGTTAAATTCCCCTTGGGGAGGCCACTACCAGAATAGGCTCAGTCCTAAGTAGTGACTTATTTCACTAATATCTATCTATCTATCTATCTATCTCTTTCTTTTCTTTTTTCCTTCCGTTCTTTATTCACTGTCAAAATAAATAAAAATTCCCCATTTTGTTGGTTGGTTGGCTGGTTGGGTTTTACGACATGTCAACCCTTGATGGGTTATATCATGACGAAGACGTATTGTTTTTTCATTCTTGATAAGTATTGAACATTTTTCTTCAACTCAATATTTTTAAAATAGATTTTTAAAAACTCATGTTTCTCTTTAACCCATAGATAAGACCAATCAGAGAGGACCTGGGAGTAATGGCGATGAAGGAGTACTCCACATTCCCCATAGCTCTAAAATTCGAACTTCATCATTACATTCCCCATTTTTTTTACTTATTTTCTTTGCACACTCGGTTACTAGACTACTATAAGGTTATTTATTACTAGATGAGTCAAAAGTTTTGCAATATTTTGGTAACCCGAGGTGCAATTCAGCAACCTCTGATGCTTTTGCAGACGTTGTAAAGGTGATGAACTACACTGGACTGTGAGATACCGAACTCAGATGATACTCACAGAGTGCCACTCCCCGAATTTGCCTCTAATGGCTTGGAACACAGCCTCGGAATCAACAGTTTTAGGCCAACCTAACATTGTCGTATTGTCGAGGTTCTTCCATCTCAAGCGAAATGTTTTGAACCACGTTATTGTTACGTAATCGCCGCCCAGCACCTATATTTGTGGCCTTGTGCCAGACTTAGAAAAATGTACTACCGATTATCTTAGATTACTGGGTGGTCTTTGTGGAATCACCGAAAAAGTAGTTAGGAAAGAAACATCTTTTTAACGAGAGAAAGCAGACGATAAGTCTAGGATTAAGAAAAACCCAGTCTTTTGGGCTACAGAGAAGTCTTTGATCTTAGGCTAGTGAACTCTGGTTGACCAGTGAGAATAGAAGGAATCGAATATTCGATTTAGTCCAGAAGGAGGTCGAAAGTTCTAGAGAAGGAATCTTCTGGAAGATTATTTAGAAATACTATTTAAAAGAGACCCGTCAATAGAATCAGGATCAGTTGGAGTCTGCGATCAGATCAGTGAGGGTCCGGGACCAGAGGCAGTTAGAGCCAGGAGGCCGTGCGTGGCACTTGGCAGTTAATGAACTGATGTCGCTAAATACTAAACCTGAGATGTAATATTTTACACTGGACGAAGTTGAAAACATTTTAAGTGTGAAGCCTGATAATTGGAACGAAGTTAAGAGCATCACTAAAAACATATATGTTAACGATATCTCTCTCTCAAAAGTTATAGGAAGTTTGGAATATAATAAACTTCTGAGAAGTAAACCCGGTGTTATTAGTTTGCTCTATTTACAACGAAAGAAACCGTTTTATGAATGGGAACTCTGCCACAAACAAAATAGTAAAATATATTATCGTAAAGGGGACGACCACTGGACGCCCGTGGAGAAAGTCAATTGGCCGTAACGAAGAAGCACGCGGCCTGTGTAAGTTGATACTCACCCGCTTGATACTGACCAAAGAACTACTAGATTCTCCGAGTGTGTGGAGTTGTAAACAACCCCAAGAAGTTCCACACCTTATGAGAAAGACGACGGCCACATAACTTATATGCGATTTAGTAACGTGAAAGAAACGAACAACCCCACAACGTAACATTATTACTGAACTGTAATAAACTGCGCCTTCGCCTTTCATGCAACAAATGTTTTTTGTTGCTTTAGTGGCGTTATGGCCCAGTTCGAACTCTTAAAGCATAAGTTCCCGAATTAGACTACCTGGCGCGTTCATCTATACGGATTTTTAAGGTTGCGCGTGGTGTAATGGTTAAAGTCATGGGAAATGGACTCGTCGCCCCGAGTTCAAATCCTGGACGTGGTAATTGCATTTCACTTAGCGCCCATACCCTTGGGAAAGGTATGAATCCTACCCTCCTCTCTCTCTCTCTCTCTCTCTCTCTCTCTCTCTCCAGCTATTGGTAAATAGTAGGGCAAACTGGGCTCTTTAGTCTTGATTCGGCAACCGGTCTAGGAGAAGGAAAACTCTGAATTCAAACCTGCTTAAAAATTGACCTTGTGTCACATCCTGTCCGTGCGGAGGGGTTGGTAAATATATATATGCGAATTTTAAATCATACGAGGTGGAGCATAGTGGCTGACACACTGGAGTGTGACATCGTACTAAGCGAGTTCGAACTCCAGTCGCACTATTAGGTTAATTTTCGGACTAATACGCTTGGGTAAGGTATGAAAACCCTCACCCACTCAGCTATGGGTTAAATAGTTCCATCACTGTTCTTCTAAAAGTATGGATTTGGCATTGAATAAACCACGAAGGTTGATATGCCAATAAACAAAGAAACCAAACAAAACCATCAGCACACCAACTACCACGATACAGACAAACACAGCGGGTCCTCATTACAACTTGAACTGCTTCGGTCACATGATATAGGCACCGCAAACTAACACATAACAAAATATTGCAAAACTTTTAACTCACTTTGGCATTTTTCAATTATAGTTCTTTATGAATAGACTTTCAGAGAGGAGAATTTTTTTCTCTATTCCAAAGTCTTCATCGCGCAAAACGAACTTTTATGTTATCAATTTTCATCTGATCCAACAACCTTTCACCGGTACATTTTAAAGCAAGCTTGTACTGTGTGACTTTTCAAAAGAATTATTTCTATAACTCTTTTCAAAAAATATAATCTTCAGCAAATAAAGACGATATTATTGCACACATAACAAAGTACGGAACCTAGACACCTCCATCTGTAACAAGAACACCATACATACTTTTAAAGTCTAGATTCAAAGGTCGGTAAGGGTAAACCGAAGCCGAACCTTTTAGACCTTATTTTTCCAATTCAGGATTTGGCCAGTTTACCAGAACCTTTCTCCTTACTCAATGATACTTGCATCGGTAAAATTACGTCTGAAAAGCTTTGGCTTCGGCTTACACTAACCGCTCTCTTAACTTGGAATGGTGACAAGGAAAGTAATGGAGATCCGTGCTGTCGGCCTTAATGATAAAGTTTTAAACTAACACACCCATAAAGTCCATTACCCCATACACAGGACCACCAGCCAAATTAACTCCTGAATATAAACAACTGACCACCCCAAGAGTGATGATGAAAACTGAAGTCAGAATGTTCTGCAGTCCCCAAAGAAATATACACAAAATCCACAGCATTTCCAATTCCATTTTAATAAAGTAGCAGTCTGAAGAAGGCCATCTAATATTGGTGGAAATAGATCTATACCTGCTAATATATTTGTTTAAGCCTTTTCCTTTACCACACACACACACACACACACACACACACACACACACAACACATACATATATATATATATATATATATATATATATATATATATATATATATATATATATATATATGAAAATGGAAAAGGAATTGAATCCGACAATATGAGGAAAAATGAGTAAAGAAAAGAAATGTAGATGGATAAAATGAATTTAATCGATATCACATTAATCGATATCACTTACACATGTGTTTCGGTCAGTTTATGTGTGTGAAAATATTTCGAACACATAGAAGAATCGACCTTCTTCAGAGTGAACATTTATTTTGAAACAAAATGAAATTCAAAATAAATGTTCACTCTGATGAAGGTCGATTCTTCTATGTGTGCGAAATATTTTCACACATAAACTGACCGAAACACATGTGTAAGGGATATCGATTAATGTGATATCGATTAAATTCATTTTATCCATCTACATTTCTTTTCTTTACTCATTTTTCCTCACATATATATATATATATATATATATATATATATATATATATATATATATATATATTTGTTTAGTTTTAAATGATATTTAAGAAATGTATTATTCCCTAAAAAAACAAAAAAACAAAAAAAACAACCAAAAATAAGCCTATTCAAACTCCTAATGCCCCAACCCCTTCCACTTTTAAACTTGTATTTAGAAACATGCTATATATCTGGATACTCTGAAAATAAGTCTACAGTTGAAGCAAAAATTCAAACTAGGCCGAACGAACGAGAATTTTCTTGCTAAAACTTGACCAAAGCATTACAATTTATTTTCTGCGGCGACGAGTATACAGAACGAATGATAGCCAAAAGTATGAAATAAGAAGCCAAAATGTCAGTAAAAAGGTACGTGGATTTAAATTGGCAATTGTATTCGAACTATTATAAATATGTATTTAATTAATGAATTTGTTTAGTTTTAAATGATATTTAAGAAATGTATTATTCCCTAAAAAAAAACAAAAAAACAACAAAAAAACAACCAAAAATAAGCCTATTCAAACTCCTAATGCCCCAACCCCTTCCACTTTTAAACTTGTATTTAGAAACATGCTATATATCTGGATACTCTGAGAAATAAATTTGACATCCTCCAGGAGACCTCAGAAACACATACTCCAAATGAGGAATACGAAAACTTTGTCAGTGCCCACCTAGAAGCTGCAGCAGAATGCATACCAACCAAACAAAAAAAACAAGCATACTGTCCCCTGGGAGACAGAAGCAATTAGATTAAAAAGGAAAGATATTAAAAAAGCATCACAACACATGAAAAATAATCCAACTAACACCAACAAAGAAAAACTTAAGAAAGAACAGGCAGAACTAACAGAAGTATACAAAAAAGAACAGATAGAATACATACAAGAACAAATAAATAAAATCGGACAGGCAGTAGAAGATAGACAGTCGCGTTTAGCTTGGCAAACAGTAAACGAAATTAGCGGCAAGAAATGTAGCACTAGATCAAAGCTAAAGGCAAACAGCCAAAAAGATAGACTTCAAAAATGGAAAGATCACTTCCAGAAACTGCTGGGAACCCCCTAAACCCATAGAAAATGACATACAAAAAATAACAAATAACGAACTAGACATTAAGCTAGGAGACTTCACGATGGAAGAACTCAATGAAGTACTAAGTAAGCTTAAAAATAGGAAGGCCGTGGGCCTCGACGAAGTACCGCCTGAGGTCTGGAAAATAAGGAAATTTGATGATATACTGCTTAGACTATGCAATGCAGTATACAAACAAAATTCGATAGAAAAATGGACGAAGGGAGGCATTCTCCCATTCCCCAAAAAGGCGATCTAGGAATCGCCAAGAATTACAGAGGCATTACCCTTACTGCCATAGCTGCTAAGATATATAATGCCCTTCTCCTTAACCGCATTCGACCCGAAATAGAGAAAATCCTTAGAAAAAATCAAAACGGATTCCGCAGAAATCGATCTACAACCACACAGATTCTGACCATCCGCCGAATCATAGAAGGAGTCCGTGCAAAGAATCTCGAGGCAACCCTACTATTTGTAGACTTCTCCAAAGCATTTGACTCCATACACAGAGGGAAAATGGAGCAAATATTGCTAGCATATGGCATACCCAAGGAAACAGTTAACGCCATAATGATGCTCTACCAAAATACAAAAGCAATGGTACGATCACCAGATGGCGACACAGACTTCTTTGACATTGTCGCCGGAGTCCTACAAGGGGATACACTAGCGCCATATATATTCATCATATGCCTAGACTACGTACTTAGAACATCACTAGATCCAATGAAAGAAAAAGGTCTCATACTAAAAAAAGCAAGAAGCAGGCGATATCCCGCACATACTATTACGGATGCGGACTATGTTGATGACCTGGCACTACTAGCAAATACACCTGCACAAGCCGAATCCTTACTACACAGCCTAGAAAAGGCAGCACGAAATGTCGGCCTGTACGTGAACTCTGATAAAACTGAGTTCATGTCTTTCAAAAACAAAAGCGACATCTCAACCATCGATGGCAAACTCCTGAACTCTGTAGAACAATTTAGATACTTAGGCAGTAACATCTCCTCCACAGAAAACGACGTTAATGCACGCATAGGAAAGGCATGGGCCGCTATAAATAAACTATCGATCATATGGAGGTCAAATCTCACAGACAAAGAGACAGTTCTTCCAGGCCGTTGTCGTGTCAGTACTGCTGTATGGCTGCACCACCTGGACCCTAACTAAGCGACTAGAGAATAAACTAGATGGGAGCTGCACAAGAATGCTGCGGGTGGTCATGAACAAAACGTGGAAACAGCACCCTACCAGAAAGCAGCTGTACGACCACCTACCACATATCACCCAAACGAAGTTGTGGTTTATCCGGGAATGCGGCGGTTGACAACAGACTGGCAGACGTATGCAGAGGTTTAGGGATGTACAGACGAGGCGGTTGTCAGTACATCCGTCAGCACCTCTCATGGCTCTAGTAATCACAATATCACGCTGGTCTTTGCGCCGTACTATGGTATAGTCAAGGATATGCCATGTTTTTGATCTAGGGTACATCCAGGTTATCTTAAAACGAAATTTTTTCCAAGTAAATCTAGAAACGCGTTTGGTAACCCCTAATCAAACTATTTTTCCTCCAACAAACCAAAAATGGGACCATGTGTGCAATATACTCCTTGACTCTGCAAAGAGTATCCTCGGCATCACCAAGAAGAAACACCGAGACTGGTTTGACGAACAGGCAGCAGACATTCATCAATTACTGGAAGACAAGAAGAAGGCTCACCAAGCAGTTATTAACAACTCAAGTACCATGAAATGAGCAACCTTTGCAGAAGCTAGGTCCTAAGTTCAACGCATGACAAGATCAATGCAAAAGGAATGTTGGCTCAAACTAGCAGGGGAAATTCAAGGATTTACTGATACAAGGAACCAGCAAGAATTCTATAGCGCCAGAAAAAGAGTTTATGGGCCACACAGAAATCCAACATGTCCTGTTAGGAGTGTAGAAGGATCTAGGCTTATCACCGACAAAAAAGAAATACTAGATCGTTGGACTGAACACTACCAACATCTTTTAAATAAAAGCAATCCCACTGGCACTACTGTCTTTGACAATATCCCTAAACTTCTCTCTTTACTAGAACTGAACAACGCGGTGAAATCTGGATCTCTAGTTGCTGTCCTCAACAATGGAAAGATGCAGACATTATTAGCATATTCAAGAGTAAAGGCGACTGGGCTGTGTATGGCAACAGTAGAGGCATCTCCCTCCTTGCAACCTCGGGTAAGGTTCTCACCAGGATTCTACTCTCCAGACTTCTTGATCATATTGCTGAAAATATGTAGAGGAGTTCACTTACCTGGGATTTGTCTTAAATAACACAAACGATCTTACAAGTGAAGTGCAACGGCGGATTGGTCTGGCTTCAGCATCTTTCGGGAAGCTATCTCACAGAGTGTTCATGAACAGGGATCTCACCACCAATACTCAGGTCTCTTTATATAAAGTTGTATACCTATCCATACTCTTATATGGAAGCGAGTCGTGGGTGTTGTATCACAGACACTTGAAAAAACTGGAGGCATTCCACATCAACTGCCTTCAACGTATACTGGGCGTAAAGCGGTGGCACAAAATCCCCCACTTAGAAATTCGAAGCAGAGCATGCATCAACCCAATTGAGACCATCTTATCGCAACGCCAACTGCGATGGTTGGGTCACACCATCCGCATGCCTGCAGACAGACTCCCCCGTAAAATACTTAATGGTGACCTCGCAAATGGCACGCAAAGGACAGGGTACCCCCAAAGGCCATTCAAAGACGATATTAAGACAACGCTGAAGAAATGCACCATCACACCTTGAAGCGTGGAAAATCTGGCCCCCAGCAGACAGGGTTGGCAAGACAGGTGTCGCACAGGAGGTGAGCGGCTCAATATCGAGAGTAACAGGGCTGTAGAGCGATGATGTCTTCGTCGTATTGAACCACCAAATGCAGATGGGAATTTCCCTTGTAATGTTTGTGATCGTATCTGCAAGTCCAGAATTGAACTAACTTGGCACCAGAGGGTCCACCACTGTTGCGGACCTCTAAAAGGAAAACGAATATATATATATATATATATATATATATATATATATATATATTGGATGTTCAAGAAAAATTGGCATCATTTCGTGATCTAATACCTTGATCAATTCCCATTTAAACGATCTCAAATTTTAACAGCACGTGTAGAAATGACTAAGAATTCTACGTTTAATATTTAAACGCCTTTTCTGTTTCACTGATTGACATGTCTATATTCTACAGAAATAAACACTATAAAACATTAAACATAATTTTAAGTTATTTCGACACACGCTATTAAAATTGGATTTTATTTGGACGAGAATTACTCAAGTTATTACGAAATTATATCAGTTTTTCTGTAACATTTTGTCAATATTGTCAAAAGTAATCATTTTAGCATTGAAATGATTTTTTATTGTGGGGTCGATTTAGATCGATTTAGCATTCACCGAGGAACCACGAGGTACCTGGTTCGATACCGATCCTCACCAACACATCACATTAGTAGCCCAGCTAGGATCTTTGATGTAAAAAGGAGAGCTGATGGCAGGTGTGGCGTTCCCCATCAGACGCAATAAAATCAATCTCCCTAGTCTAACCCTAGTAAAAAAGGGGATAGACCTCCTTGCTGTCCGGCTGATACCGACAGTAGGTCATTTCACCGACTTACTTTTACTAAATAAAGAAGTGGTTGAGCAACTTGAAATCATTTACCTTATTTTTTCTACCAGAATACATCTAAAGGTTAATTGCAATCCTCTAACTATTGCAATCTAGACTAGCAGAACCTGTAGATATACTACACTATGATAATTCAATCATTACAACGTTTAATATGTTTACTTAAAAGCTATTGTTATATAGTTCAATATGTAAAAATATAATAGTATTGATTTAACTCTCTCTTTCTCTTTCCTTCTTTTCATTATGTTCGGTTGAAACAGATTAGTGTTATCGCTTCCAACCACTCACCCCCTTTCTCTATATTCCCCTACTGTCTTTCTTTCTTTCTTTCTTTCTTTTTTATTATATTTTTTCAATTCATCATGTCCCTTTCCTTTCCTTTTTTTTTCTTTTTAATAAAAACAGAATGGTCAGTTATTTAGCTGAGGTGACGACACTCATAAGAAATAAAAAAAATTCAGCGGATAAGCAACACCAGAATTTACTTTTTTGCATTTCATCTTGGCCGATTTAAATAGTCTCATTTTTAACTAAAGGGGGTTGCAAGATAATAACGGTCGTATTTTGAGGAACACGAGTATTGTTATATAGATAATGATAGTAGGACAAGGGGAGTAAACCCCGAAAACAAATCCGAAGCCGCAGTCCCTAAGATAGAGTAACGCTGAACTTCTGCGATACACAGCAACTCTTACGACACTGCCGTTGCCAAACTGCATTTGTTTCTTACTTTTCCTTTGGACCACAGCGGCAGTGTGGAGAGGGGGGTGATCTGCTGATTGGGTAAAAGGAAATCCTCCATATCAATCCACCCAGGCTACATAGTTTGAAAAATATTTTTGGACATTACGCCATCATTTTCTGCAGACGGAAGGATGCCAACAATAGTAGGACAGACGGGGTTCATCATATAATGATTAGGAGAAAAAAATAGGAAAAAATAATGGAACAAATTAAACTGTCTACAAGTTTTTGTAATATCCCCCCCCCCCACTAACGACCCCCATCGTCTGGTTAAGTCGACATCACGACAGAGATAGCTGAAAAGGCCAATCTCATGAATTCTCGTTAAGGGCTGGAGGCAATCACGAACTACTTGGGCTGGGGAAAGGTGATAGTATCAGGTCAGCGAAGAATTAAGTCGTCGTGCTTATTGGGGCTTAGGCGAAACCGTCTTCCTCGATTTTTAGATGAATAATGCTTTGCTTTATCGACGAAGAAATTTAATCTTTATTCTAAATATTTGGTTTATGTATGCATATTATTGTGACAAAGCAAAAATGTCTCATTATTTTAATATTGTTTCTATTTTTGTGAATGGAATAAAATTAAGATATTCTAACGTTGAGAATAAAGCAATTAGCCACTTGAATATTGCTGATAGTTTTATTTCTGTTTGTTTTCACCAACATTTAATAGTAATAATTATATATATATATATATATATATATATATATATATTGAAGAAATGGATACAATAGAAACCTGCTTGAGTTTCATCGCTAGAATCATCAGGGTTAAATCCACTGAATTAATCGAGTTACCGATTAATTGAAGCTGATCACACATATGTTCATTGGCTATTTTGTATTGAGCACTTTGTATTTGTTTTATCACGGACTTAATCCCTGGATCCTGTGCACCTCCAATGATCGTGCCCATATTCACCGGTAAGCCACCCTTTATATATATATATATATATATATATATATATATATATGAAAGTGAACTGTGAAAGGTTATCTGTCCAACACGGTTTCGATCCATTAAGATATTGTCATGACTTTACATCCAACAGGAAGATGTTCTAATCCATTCCACATATTTTCCCCACGTACTGGTCTGAATATGTTAACACATGAAATAGAAACTTTGATTATTGTTCTTGTGAAAAACTTTCTTTCCTGGGATGGAGAACATGTGACAATCTATTTTTTTTTACCAACAAATCTCCAAAAACCTTCGAGGCCCCCCACAAAATACAACAGTGTCATGGCACTGTAACTAGGAACGCCAATAGGGAGAATAAAAACACGTTCGAAAGTGTGCCTATGACCGTTATTTAGGTTATAAGATTAGAAGAAATTTGTTGGGGGAGTTCCCGTGGCGTAGTGACTATCGTGATGGACTGCGACATCGGAGTAGACAAGTTCGAACCCCAGTCGTGCTATTATGTTCACTTTCATACTATTACAATTAAGAAAGTTGTGTCTCACTTCATCTCTCCAATTATCGGTTAAATACTACCACTACTGTTCTACAAGGATGGTTTTTGGCATTAAATAACCCATGAAGAAAGAAACAGATAAAGAAAAGAGGAGTAGGAAATATCACTGTTGTGTGGGAAATAAAAATGTTGTTTATAATAAAGTAGACCAAAGCAGTGGGTTATATTTAATGGATGAGTTTATGCTTATCTAACTTATATCAAATCTGATCTGAAAAGAAACATTTATATGAACAGAGAAGAGCTCTAACAATAGGAGGTAATTTAAATGAACCTGTTATGCATTAATTAGAGACTTAAGATTTTATGCCCTTAAATTCTGTCTTGTAGAATTATGTTCTATAGGTTGTATTTTGTTTGGTTGATTGGATTTTACGGCATGTCAACCCTTGGTGGGTTATTTCATGCCGAAGACATTTTGTTCGATTCATTCTTGATGGGTACACAATTATTTTTAAACTCAATTTTTTAAACTCATTTTTCTTATTTAACCAATAGATGGGACCTTAGCAGGTACAACCATTCCAGGCTACAATCCCCAGAGCTCCAGAATTGGAACTTCACCATCAGATAGAGTTTAACGTCAAACCCAGGACACTAAGACCATCAACCACCGCCTTCTAGCACATATATAATAAAAAAATTGGCTGTATGCAAAAGTTCCTAGCACCCACTTTTGTGCAATATTACGGATATCTGAAAAGTGTCTTTGTAGTTAATTCAGTGCTTTATTGGTTGTGCAATTAATCAACTAGTATTTACAAGTTTTAGGAAAGTGTGTTCCATATAGACATAACGGATAAAAAAAACACCTTTTTTTCTTTTTTTTTTGCCTGACTTGAGAAAAATTAAATTCGAACAAAATAACCCGTGGCAATAAGAAATGAATTTATCCTGAGAATTGAAAATGATGAAAATACCAACTAGATTCAAGACTGTCTTTAACTTATTGCCTACATAATTTCCCCCGCGGCTGTAACAAAATATCTTCGTATTTTGTACCTGTATGATGGGATATTTAAAAGTTCACTGTTTATTCACCTCTGGAGTGATTTTATTCAAAGAAAGTCTTATTATTGTAATCAGAGTCTTTCTGCAAAATTATAATACACTAAGCATCAGTTTTTGTACAGTGGAAGGAGAGTCAATGTGAGCGGCTCAAAGTAGGTAAAGAGCTAACATCTCAATCTAAATGAAATCTATTGAGGAGTAAGTTCTGTGTTTTGCTGTATTGAAAGGGAACTCTCATTTTATCATGAAGTTTTAGAACCTGAATTGTTTTTTTGTGCAGTACTACAATAAGCAACTGGCTCGTTTGAATGACACGTTTAATTTAAAAAGGGACCCCATGTTATTTATCTAGCGTAACGAAAAACACCGACAATTAATTAAATATGCGATCATCACGTTGTATTAAACAATCAGGCAACAAAAAGTCCGCCTAAATCGTCCAAGATGGAATGCAAAAATGTAAATCCGGATTATCTGGTATTGCCTATCCGCCGAATTATTATTTCTTATGAGTTTCCTCATATCAGCTAAATAATCGGCCATTCCTTTTTTATTATAAAGAAAGAAAGGGAAGAAAAAAGACATGCTACGCAAAAAATATAAAAAAGAAAGAAAGAAAGAAAGAGAGAGAGTAGGAAAAAGATAGAGGGGTGAGCACGTGGAAGCGATAACGCTAATCAGTTTCAATCGAATAGAAGAAAGAAAGAAAGAAAGAAAGAAAGAAAGAAAGAAAAACAATGAGAGATTTAAATTAAGCTTATAAGTTTTACATATTTAACTATTTAGCAATAGCTCTTAAGTAAACATATCAAACGTTGAAATAATTAAATTATCACATTGTGCTATATCCACAGGTCCTGCTAGTATATATATATATATATATATATATATATATATATATATATATATATATATTCGAAACACCAACCACCTAACTCCTACAGCGCATGTGCGAACCTTTTCTTAACACACCAAATTTAGATGTATCACAGCGAACAACATTTGCAGTGTTAACTGTCTGACTTTGAGTTTGGTAAAATGTTTTAAGTTGCTGTAGGTTGAATAAAACAATGCGGGCATGTGGACGTCCCTGGGTTATGATTTGGAACCTTTCGATTTAAATTAGGGCTTCTCAAACTTTTTGGTTAAATCGAACTTAACGGACCTAAATTCCCCGCCGAAAGAAAAAAATATACGAAAAATCAGGGATTTAACCGAATTTAATGAAATTTTCAGTGTTGATATATTAATGAATAAAAGATATAATGCATTAGTTATTTTATTCAAAAACTTTCATATTTTTCAATGTCAGTTAATTTGAACCACGTATCTTTGAGGCGTAACACAGATTCATGTGGTTCAAAGTTAACTGACCTAAAATATGTAAAAGTTTTAAAATAAAATAACTGGTGCATTATATATTTTATTCATTAATATATTAACACTGAAAATTTCATTAAATTCGGTTAATTCCCTGATTTTTGGTATTTTTTCTTTCGGCGCAGTGACATACGATGGTGGAATTTAGGTCCATTAAGTTCGATTTAACAAACTTTTTACTTGATACACAACTTGTAACCGAAACTAAGTTCCATTCGTTCAAAAAAAAAAGTTAATTGAATTAATCAAATTACAAAGTATGACTAATGTGTTTAATACAATTTACATGAGAAAATAACCAGTAAACTATAAATGCAATCACACTTTTAAATCCTGAATTATTTTTAATCATATATATATATATATATATATATATATATATATATATGATTAGAGACATAGGAAATTGACTCGTCTTTCAGAGTGCAAATCCTGGAGGAAGCTGTTTCGCATAGCGCTAATACACTTGGGAAAGGTATGCATCCAATTACACTACCTCCAATTATAGGTAAATAGTAGGGCAGACTGGACCCTTAACCTTGGTTAGTTAACGAGTTTAGGAGAAGGAAAACTCTGAATTCAAACCGGTTAAACTCCGCGTAAGAAATTGACCTTGTGTCGGATCCTGCTCATGCGGAGGGGTTGGTAAATATAAATCAAAAGGATGGGTTTGTTGTAAGTTTGTAAGTTTGATTTACAAATTGCGTTCTATTTTAAAAAGTGCTCTCCTAAAAAAAAAGCAAATGTACAGCCAATTGCCTCCTATCACACAACAAAATTCGGGTAAAA
>CM042144.1:52306271-52326271 GCA_023376005.1 Doryteuthis pealeii | reverse complement strand
GAGAATTTACATAATTTATTGATAGATACTTAAGTCTAGATTAAGGTGATATTTTTGCCACATCGCGACGAGATTATTCAAGAATATAAAAGAGAATTTTTAATTCTGATATTTTGAATGTTATCTGGTGGCAGTGAAAGTAAAATCCTTCTTGATATTATTCACATTTCAGTCGCCAATTCTTTTTTTTTATAGATTCGGAGCCAGGGGACCAAATATGATGAGTTAAAATTAATCATGAAGTTGTCAATGTCTTCATTGAAGAAGAAGAAAACATATTGATAGTAAGTATTCTACGTAGACCAAAAAACAAATACCTACCAAACAAGTATTGATTGTTTTTCTTCTTTGCTTCTAATAGTATTTTTACATTTTGTGAGTGGTACTGTTTCCAAGATTGTGTAGTTCCTTTTATCTAAGTGTTTCGTTAGAGTCCAAGTAGTGCATATATATATATATATATATAGCCACACTGAGGATATAGCCACACTGAGGATATAGCCACACTGAGGAGACTTGATAAGTCGAAACACGTGTCTGTGGATGACCCTATATATGCTCCACATCCCCTATGGTTGAGCACTCGGGGGGGGGGGTTCGCTGACGGCCGCCAACTCAAGCGTAAACGCGACGCTCTTCTATATAAGGAATGGAGCACTCTGTGACGGCCTTTAGAAACAAAGCGATGTGTGTATTAAAACAGTTAAAATCCCCTTCCAATTCTGTAAGTGAAGACGGCTTAATGGTTAAGGTGCCGGACACCCAACCGATCGGATTTCAATTCCGGCTGTAGGTAGCTTACAAAATATCTAGCCACACTGAGGAGACTTGATAAGTCGAAACATGTGTCTGTGGATGACCCTATATATATATATATATAATATATATATATATATATATATATATATATGGGATAAATAAGATAAATAACAACCTTAGTTTCAAACGGAGAAAGTTGCTAATTAACATAAAGAATAATTGTACCAAATATTTTTCGATAAAACTTTACCATTGTTTGAGCAATCGCATTTAGATACACACAAAATCGAATGTTTTGAATTTCGCTCAGTTACCGAAAAATAAGTAGGTCAGATTAAATCGTAGTTTTGAAAACATGTAAAAAATAGGCTTAATAAAAGATTTTATTTCATTCAATAGCATGCAATTCTTGGTAGATGAAATAAAAGTAAATAAAAAAGAAAATGCTGCAAAAATATTTAATTTAAGAAAGTTTATTAACCAAATTCGGCTTCGTTTTAAAAAGGAAACTACCGTATCAACACGTTTTGTTGTTTACATTTGAATTTCATTTGAGCTGATTTAAAACAGAAAAATAATTAAATCTTTTCCTTTTTTTATTCTAACAAACTTAATTATTAGAAAAAAGAAATAAACAGCTTTTTATTCCCTATGATAGATAATTTTAATTTTTTTTATTTTTGAAGACATTATTTTTCATTCGCAAGTTTTTTGCATGCTACCAAGCGATTTGCCTTTATTTATATGGTAAGTAAGTACATATTTTATCTTTTTCTATATTTTCCATTTCTTTAAATTTGACTCTTGAACCTATAATTCAATTTGTTCTATTTCTTATAATAAAAAATATATTTTTTATAACAACAAATACATTTTTTTCAGATAATTTTCTAAAAAAATGGTTGGAAAACGAATTCGTAGTGCTTCTTCTACAAATTTTGGAGGGCCACCTTCTCCATTAAATAAGTCAGAACCACCAACATTTAGACAAATAATTCAATATAGTTATTTTCTAAAAAATACTTGTTCAAATTTAACAAACTTCAATATTTTAAAATTAATGGCAAAAAATATAATTGATATTTGGAATGCGGTTAATCCCCGTTTGCCTCTGTTAAGCGAAAGGTCTATTATAATTAAACTGATAAGGACATGTTTCGAAAAAGCGCATCAGATAAATAAAAAAATCTATTTCTTCAGCGCAAAAGAAAATTATGGTAAAAAAACTGGAAACATTGTTTGACATTTCTTCTTGTTCCTGTCAATTGCCAATTTTAAGTTGTGAAGACAAAAATGTGAAATGCAAAAAAGAAAATTGTCAGACTAGGCACATAGTCTGTATTTGTCCTCTCAAAGATAAGGTAAAGTTATTTTCTATTCTTTCTTTTTTAATGAATTCAAATATCACCAATATCATAAACATTTTAATTCAATTGAATTCCTATAATGATATTTTATGTAAATAAATTAGAAAAGTTTTCTTTCTATGTGATATAATATTTTGAGATTTCAGTTGGTTAGATGTATTTATTCAACATAAATTACATCTAATATTTCAGGTACCAATGGAAGACAGAGAGTATCTAAAAGACCAGAGGGCCAAAATAGGACTCACGGGTAGTTTCCAGCTTGGACCTGTGGATAAATCTGCCATTCAGAAACCTAAAAGTAGTGTAGTTGAAGGAAAAAGACAAAAACAAATTGATTCCTCTCCTATTGCCTCTACATCTTATGATCAGGATATTATTATTTCCCATTCATTAAATAGTGAGGAAATAGATGAGGATTGTGAGCCTGGCAGATATCCCACAAGTGTTTACAGCCTTTTAAAAATTCCTCTGAAGTTGATCAGGGGTGATGTTTCATCGAACTTAGGAGCAAGTCTTGCAAATGTCTTTCTTTTAGATTTACAGGCTATGGGCCTTCTCAGCCTGAGTGTTGATATCAAAAACCTAATTTTAGATAAATCTAAAATAGACCGTGTAAAAGAAAGAACAAAAACTAATGTCCATCAAAAACACATTGATAAAACTGAAAAATTATTTGTATTGGTGTTGATGGAAGACAGGATAAAAATACTCTCTTATACAAAGAAATTGTGGAGGTAGATGGAAAGAAACAATTTAAGAAAATGAAGGGAACAGAACACCACTTGACATTTACGAAAGAGATGGGTTGTAGTAAAAGTGGAAAGTACCTCACACATAGAGTTATTCCAACTACTGGAGCAACTGGTGTTGTTCTAGCAGAGGAGGTTTTTAGTGTTTTGGAGGAGTATGACGGTGTTGATACCCTAAAAGCTGTTTTACTGGATAACACCCATACAAATACTGGCTGTGAAGCTGGGCTAGTTTCAGTTCTAGAGAAACAACTAAAAAAGAAATTGCACATCATTTGTTGCTCTCTACATCAAAATGAGCTTCAATTCAGAGCGGTTTTTAAGCACATTGATGGCAGCACAAGAAGTCCAACGTCATTTATTGGTCCAATTGGGAAATTGTGTACAAATGAATATCATAATTTACCCCAGATCAAATTTGAAGCGATAGTTAGTCCTCTGGAGAGCCAATATTCTAGCATTAAACAGACAGATGATCTGAGTAGTGATCAGATACTTCTTCTAGAATATGCAGTAGGGATTTCACGGGGGAAAGTCCACCCTAGATATGCTGCATGGAAAATTGGACCTTTAAATCAGGCAAGATGGTTGACGTTAGCTACCAGACTAATGTGTTTGTGGACTCGTGGAATTTACACTGAAAACATATCAAAACTACACAACTTAATCCAGTTTATTGTTAAAGTTTATGCAGTTAGCTGGTTTGAAATTAAAAGAGACAATAAATTTCATAACCAGCAACTGTATATTTTCAATATGCTGCAAAGAATCAAAGAGCTATCACCTGAAATTCAGGAGGTTGCATTCAAAAATATTCAGCATAATGCTTTTGGCCTCCTACCAGAACATATGTTGTATTCGATGTTTAAATCAGATGAACTGGAAGTGAGGGACGAAGCTATAAAAAGGATTTTAGCCATTCGGTAAGTAATTTAGATAAGATTGATTAAAATGATTTCATCGATTTATAGATTCAATTTAAAATAATATCCTAATTTCATGATAAAAATTAAAAATTAAGACAAGGTTGAACTTTCAATCTAATTCAATATATTGACATTTTTTTTCAAGAGAGGGAAGCCAACCAAAAAGAGGCTAAAAAAAATACCAAAAATAAATTGGTCACAGTTGATCGACCTGTCTCAAAATGGAATTTGTGAACCTGGATTTACTGAAGAAATTTTAGATAATGAACTGGAGTCATCAAAGAGTGGGATAAAATTAGAGTTGCCTGATTTGCCTTCACACTCACAAAGTGCTGAAAGACCAGTAAAATTAACAAATTCAGCTTCCCAATCGGTTTATGGAATTGAAGCAAGACATAGGCATATCATTACAAAAGTTTTATGCCATGAAAAGGCCTTCCTTTGCTTCAAAGGGCTCTTATGTAGAGCAGTTTAATATGATGGCATGATAAAAGTTACTATTATCCCTAGAACATTCATGTATCTTTATCATGTCTTTTATAACCTTATGCATTACAGAGATTATATAAAATAGAAACTTAAAATTAGTAACCAGTAGATATTTAAAGGAATGTTCAAATTACAATGGTAGCTTATGTTAAAATCATCATCCCTTCATTTGTTTCTAGCAGAGTTCATACTTATTTGCTTTTGTTCCATTGATAGCAGAAAAAAATAATGCTACAACAATATATTGCAATGTCATTAATGACATATCTCAATTAATGAGGTAAAATGCTGCTTATTTGAGATATTAGGGTGGGGTGGGGGTTATAATTTCACTTTAAATGTTACTTTTGATATATTCTATTCATTTTATTTGAATAAGATAAATTTACAAATTTTTCTGGATTGAAATTATGAGATTTTAAAGCAATTTCTTATGTAAATGTATAAAAAAAACAAGGATTTCTGAGGGCTTCATAATAGACGATCTTTAAAACTGAATGCTCAAAAATTGGTTCAAGCTAGAAACCTACTTTTTGGTGTCAGTACTTATCATACCAATACCCAACTTTCTCTATTTGATATATTTTTATATTCCCCAAAAAGTTGAAAATCGACCTACCCTATTGTACACTATAATGAATCAATAAATACAGCTCTTACACCCGTAATCGAGCACTTTATTTTCAATTCTCCAATACTAGAAAAAAATCTAATATATATATATATATATATATATATATATATATATATATATTAGATTTTTCTAATTTTTTATGTTTGCTCATATACAGATATATATATATGTATATACACAACCTTTTTAAATGTATGTTGGAGTTCTCCAATTTGGTTGAATCCTCTCATAGAAATACAAGATATCATCCATATATATATATGGTGATTGCCACTTCTTCACAGAAGAAGGCTATTCCTACAAAATTCGGTTGTGAGCACACAAGTGGCCCAGAAGACCAGCTTAGCTTTTACTTTGTTACTTTGTCACATAAAAGACACGAGAGACCCCTGGCTTTCACTCGTACACGCACGTTTTTCATGTGGTCGTCTGTCACCATGGGACCGTATGACTCAAGAGACCAGCCCGTGACAGGCAAGCCCTGTCACACATACTACGTATATGGTCAGGCTTAAATGTAGGAAATGTATCCAGGACCTCCAACGTGTGCCGCCTTTATAGAGCCCGCTTCAGGATGGAGTGCTCGAGCCGCATTGCCTCAAACCTTCTACAGTCACTATAAACGAGTATCATCCATGCCGAACGATTCGTAGCCGTACTTTCCAAATACAAAATAAATATACCAAGAGTCTTAAGATTAAGTCTTTTATGATATTCTTGAAACGTTTATTGGGTTTGTGTCTGGGACGTTTACCATACTGGAATTCCCCATAAAACAGTTTCTTCGGGAGTTTGCCTTCTTCATTCCAAACAAGATGACCAGTCCAGTGCATTTTGGCTTCGTATGATGCACATTCCTATTCTAGACAGATTGGCTTGTTGCAGGACAGTGGCGTCTGGAGTGAGTGATCGCCACCCAATGTTTAAGAATCTTCTGCACACACACACACACACACACACACACACACACACACACACACACACACATCCTCCCCATCCCCTAGGATTGAGCACTCTGGGGGGGGGGATCTCGCTGGTGGCCGCCAACTCAAGCGTAAACGCGACGCTCTTCTATATAAGGAACGGAGCAATCTGTGACGGCCTTTACACACAAAGCGATGTGTGTATTAAAACAGTTAAAATCCCCTTCCCATTCTGTAAGTGAAGACAGCCTAATGGTTAAGGTGCCGGACTGACATCCAACGGATTGGATTTTAATTCCGACTGTAGGTAGCTTACAAAATGTCTAGCCACACTGAAGAGACTTGATAAGTCGAAACACGTGTCTGTGGATGACCATATATATATATATATATATATATATATATATATATATATAGGTCACTCAAAGCTATACTGGTACTGTGTTACCCTGTATTACCTGGTTCATAGCAGGTCATCGGCAGCCGATAGCCCTACCAAATTTATTTGGATAGGGAAGGGAGTGGTTAGACACCCAACAGGATCAAAATTAAAACCTGTCAGAGTGCGGGGGAAGCTTTTCGCTCAATGGTCATCTAAAATATTACTTTTCTCTTAAGGGAGTATAGACATACTGGTTAAGGTACAGTCGTGGGGTGAACTCACTCGGCGAGATGGACCCGTAGATCTTGTTAGATCATCCATCTAGGAGAAGGAAACTGATGTAAAACCTGCGTTATCCATAGCGTTTCCCTCATCTTGCCTTGGCTCGCACGCTGCATATATTACATTTCTTTTAATAGGTTGGCTTTCACATGTTTATATAAGGAATTATATTTGTTCTTCTATACTTGTTTTTACCAGCGGCACTCATAATAATACAGCCCTGTCGCCTGTGATTGTCGAATGCACCTTTGGAAGACCACACCTACCCAAATGAGGTTACCTGTATCCGTGGGTAGTGATCCATGATGCTTAGGGACGAAATCCTGGTGGCTGAGCAGCCCATAACATACAACACTCCACCTTGGCCCTTACTTAGGTTAGACGGGCGGTCCGAGAGGCGCCTTCCAATCAATCGGTTGGTTACGTTGCACTTCTATGATTCTTCCTACCGTATTTCTCTTATGGCAACACGGAGTTTATTTTTTATTATATATGTGCGAGAAGGCGGTGACTGAGGGTCTTATAATCCTGGGTATGACTTTATAGTGAGGATCGATTCCAGAGCTCTGGGGAGTGTGGAGTACCTCTTCATCGCCATTACTTCCAGGCCTACTAAGATCCGGAGTGGTAGTACCTATTGTGGTCCCATATATGCGTCAAATAGATAAAAATGAGTCTAAAAACGTGTTAAAAAATGAGTTAAATTTTTTTTGAATGAATAAAAATAGTCTTCGGCATAAAATAACCGAATTATTGACATGCTGTAAAATACAACCACCCAACCAAACAACAAAACAACCAAAAATAATATTTTGTTTATTTACACGGAAGCTACCATAGAAATAGGGAGAATAAAACATCATTGGATAGAGCAAATCTTTACTTACTTTTTGTTCGCACACAGTCACATGCGCTGGCTTTGCATTTTTTGTGAGGGATAAACTGCGCTTGCGTGTTGAGGTCATAAAATCTAGCAGAGTCAATGAACGTTTTCACGGCAGCCATCAATGTGTCGTTGTTAGGAAAATGTTGTTTACGTATTTTATTCATGTTTTCACCTCTCTGGCAAGATACAGATAAAATTTCTATTCCCTTTCTTTTATTTTTATAGGCCGTTGGAACACCAAAATCCACGAGATGACAAGTTTTTTTCTCTTCTTCTTGTTATTAAATACAGTTTCTGGGCTGATCCGTTTGAAACGCAAAATGCATTTTGTGCATATATATTTACCAAACCTTGAGTATGAGCATGTTGAGACACAAAGTCAATTTCTTAAGCGGGGTTTAGCAGGTTTGAATTTAGAGTTTTCATTCTACTATACCGGTTGACATACTAAGGTTAAAGTGTTCAGTCTGCCCTACAATTACCCCATAGTTGAAGAGAGAATACTTCGATTCCCAACTTTACAAAGGGTATTGGTGCTATAGGCACTAGACAGTACAACTGGTCTCATACAGTATTTGAACTCGTGTTGCTGTGTCCATTTTCTATGACATGAACCATTACCCTACGGACACCTCCCTTGTATATATATCATTTGTTAAGCATTGTTAAATTTTAACCTATAGCACAATTTTCAGCCGATCTCTGTTCTCACACGGCCATGCTTTGTCATTTGATGCTTTCACTTATTATGGGATTAACTGTTTCTTCTTTATCACCAGATTATTATTATTATTATTATTATTATTATTATTATTATTATTATTATTATTATTATTATGTGGCAGGTGACGGTCACCTGCCACATATCACCCAAACCATCCGAGTAAGACGGACAAGACACGTGGGAGACTGCTGGAGAAGCAAGGACGAACTCATAAGCGACATCCTCTTGTGGAAGGGACACGCCAGTGTGGGCCGACCAGTAAAGATGTACATTGATCAGCTCTGTGCGGATACAGGATGCTGCATAGAGGACCTCCCGAGAATGATGAGCGATAGGGACGGATGGGGAGAGATTGGCATGGATTTATCGCGCTGATAGCGCGACATTATTATTATTATTATTATTATTATTATTATTATTATTATTATCTCCTTTCGAATTTTTGACACCACCGTAAACCGATAGTCTTTCACTGGATTCTGAGTGACAACAAGTCTCCTCAGGTCTCCAGAACTCTTTTGAGTACTCTGACCGATTTCAACAATGAAATTGTCTGGATGGTCTTAATTCTTCTTCTGATTTCCAGATCCACTTGTCTATTTTCTAAACTTTTGGGGATGGTTCTAAGTACACCAACTACAATTAGTATCATTTACACCCTCATATTCCACAGCTTTTCCAATTCTCTGGCAATATCCAGGAATTTGTATATCTTTTCCTTTTCTTTTACCCTGTGATCTGCTGGGTTTGCAAAATCTACGAATTGATTCGTTCTTTTTTCTTGTTAATCAATTCTATCTCAAAGTCCCAGAGAATTTTATGCATTTAATTCCCAAGAACAGATTCTGGTTTATGCATATACCATTTTGTTGTATGATCAAAATTTAGTTTATTCCCAGTTCCCAGTTGATCATATCTCCAACCTAGTCGTGCCTAGCCTTGTATTCTCCTTGTGCTAGTTTGCTACATTCACTTAATAAATGGTTGATTGTCTCATCACAGTCTACATTTGCTGTTCTGTTGTGTCTTATCTATTTTGCTTTGATACAATTAGTTATTATATCATTTTTTGTGCTGCAATTATGAGTGACTCAGTTTCTCGTAAGTGTCCTCGATATGACACTAATCTAGACTTGTTGCCTAACCAAGGTTAAAGAACCCACCCTGTCCTACTATTTACATTGATTTTTTCCAATTACTTCTTGCCATTTATTAGGGAGCTTGTTGTTGATTCCCCTCATATAAAATTCAGCTGGTCTCGAGCCCAAGAAGATTTCCACAAACATTTTCACCTGATCTTCAAGAGAATATTTTTGTCATTCCAGATGTAAGTAAAGTCGGCGGGGTGGCCTAATGTCGATATCAGCCAGACAGTGAGGGAGTCTGTCTTTTTTTACTAGCGCCAGATCAAGGATATTGTTTTTACGCCTGAGGTTGAGCGCCACACCTACCATCAGATCCCCACTTTACAGCACGGAACCCTATGCTACTCATGCACTGAGTTGACGAGGACTGGTATCAAACCTGGAACCTTAGCGTTCCTAGGCGACCGCCCTACTAACTGAGCTACAGAACGAAAAAGACGAAAAAAAGATGAAATTCATTTAGTGCTAAGTCTGGTGAATATGGTGGATCAGGTAGAACAGATTAGCCTAAATCTAATATTTTTTCCCGCGAGATTCTTGCGTTATCATGAAGAAGCACAACGATTTTCCTATTGAGGAATGCGGGGTGCTTTTTTAGAAGATTTTTTCGTGCACACGTTGCAGCTGTATAAGTCTGTATAAGAGGATAAGTCTACATTGAGTGCCTGATTGTGTTTTTAAAAATTCACAGTGGATAATACCGCAATGATCCCACCATATTCACAGCAACGCCTTCTTTCATCATCGTTTTTTTCCTTTTGCTTCTTTTATTATTATTATTATTATTATTATTATTATTATTATTATTATTATTATTATTAGTTTCACTCGTTTTGACTTTTTCTCATCAGCATTAGCTGATGGTATTTCACTGAAGTCTGAGTGATAACAAGTCTTCTCAGGTCTCCAGGACTCTTCTGAGTATTCTAACCGATTGCAGAAATGCAGTAGTCTGGATGGTTTCAATTCTTTCTCTGATTTCCAGGTCTTTCAGACTTCTTTCCAAGTTTTTTGGGATCGTTCCAAATGCACCAACTACAAATACAGTTTTTTTCAATTCTCTGGCAAGGTCCTGGTATTTGTCCATCTTTTCATTTTCTTTCAAGTTCACCCTGTGATCTGCTGGAACCGCAAAGTCCACCAGTTGGCACGTTCTCTTTTTTTCTTAATCAATTATTATTATTATTATTATTATTATTATTATTATTATTATTATTATCTCTTTTCGAGTTTTTCACACCCGCCTTAGCCAGTGGTTCACTGGAGGCTGAGTGACAGCAAGTCTCCTCAGGTTTCCAGGACTCTTCTGAGTATTTCAGCCGATCTCAACTATGCCGTAGTCTAGATGGTCTCGATTCTCTGATTTCCAGTTCATCTAGACTTTTTTCTAGACCCCTTGGGACCGTTCCTAGGCCACCAATTACAATAGGTACGACCTTCACCTTCATGTTCTACAGTTTTCTCAGTTTTCTGACAAGGTCAAAGCATTTGTCTATTTTTTCGCTTTCTTTCATTTTTACTCTGTGGTCGTCCGGTACGGCAAAATCCACGACATAACAAGTTAACTTCTTATTATTGATCAACACCAGTTCTGGTCTCCTGGCTGGGATTAGGTGATCCGACTGTACCTCAAAGTTCCAGAGAATTGTGTGCGTGTTATTCTCCATGACAGATTCAGACTTGTGCATATACCATTTAGTTGAATGGTGAAATTGAATTTCTTTCACAGTTCCCTGTGAATCACCTTTCCCACACAGTCGTGCCTAGTCTTGTACTCTCTTTGTGCGAGTTTACTGCATTTGCTTATTATGTGATTGACTAGTTCGTCTTTTCCCCACACATTCTACACTTGTTATTCAGTTGTATTTTATCTATTTTTGCTTTTATATAATTTGTTTTTATTGCATTGTCTTGTAAGAGACTCTGTTTCTCTCTTGAGATTTCCCCTTCTTAGCCATGTCCATGTCTTCTGATGTGCAATTTATCCTGTGTTTCACTTGAAGTGTCTATATGTTTTTCTTCCAATTTCTGCTTTCTTGTTTTTGTCATATTTTCCTCGTCCATATGTTGCAATTGTCTTTTTTTTTCTGGCTTCTGCTATTAGTCTTTCCTTGCTCTTTTTAGTATATTCATCGAGTGCTCGAATTGTTGAATCTACACAATCTTCAATGCTGGCGAGACCTCTTCCTCCTTCTTTTCTTGATATATATATTCTGTCTGTGTCATCTCTCGGGTGTAATGCCTTGTGCATTGTCACAAGCTTCCTTGTATTTTGGTCCATATGTCGGAACCCCTCTCTTATCCATTTTAAGAATGATCCATTGTATCTTACAAGGGGGACAGTCCAGGTGTTTATGCCCTTGATGAGATTTCTGTTTAGTTTCTATGAGTTTTCTCGTTCTCTTGATGTACTCTTTATTTCATCTCTTCTTGTCTGATGGAGTCCGCTTCCAGTACTCCCAAGTATTTATAATTTTACTTTTCTCCCTGTGTCCTTTTTTCTTCCTTTTTCGGTAGTTCTATTCCTTCCGTTATTTCTTTTCCCCATTTTATAATAACTATCATTGTACACTTGTCGATGCCGAATTCCATTCCTATGTCCTGGCTGTATATTCTAATTGTTTGTACAAGTGTTTCTAGCACTTTTACATTTTTGGCAAAAATGTTAATGTCATCCATGTACATAAGGTGATTTGGTAAATTTGTAGCCGCCTGTACATTTTCTAAGTATAGAATTAAGAGGCATCATTGCTATAACAAATAATAGTGGAGAAAGGGATGCCTTTTTGTATGTTTACATTTGTCTGGTTACCCCTAGGTCTGTTCTTCTGCTGTTAATTCCACTTTCAATTTTTCATGGCATTAGTGATAAATTTTATTACTTTGTCCGATATTTTGTACATCTGCAAGCATTCAAGGATCCATGTTAATGGAACCATGTCATATGCCTTTCTGTAATCAATCCATGTCATTGCTAGATTTTTCCGCCTCTCTTTAGCCTCTTTAAAAATGTGTCGATCTATAAAGAGCAGATCATTTGTTCCTCTTGTTCCCTTACGGTATCCTTTCTGTTCTCCTGGAAATAATCCACGGCAATGAAGCGAGTAGAGATTTTTCTTTTATTTGTGGGTTAAGACTTTCCACATTATAAGTAGACAAGTTATTGGCCTATAGTTGCTGGGAATGGTTCCCCTTTGGGGGTCTTTTTGGATCAAGATAGTTTTGCCTTTTGTCATCCATTCGGGTGTTTGCTTCTTCTAGACATTTGTTCAACTCTCGGGCCATTCTGTCATGGAACGATGTGAATTTTTCAAACCAGTGCCTGTGTATTCCATCATAGTCCAGTGTTTTCCAGTTTGGTAAATTCTTAAGTGTTGCTCTTAGCGATTCCAGATGTATTTTCACTTCGGGTCCGTCTTCGAGTCCTTGCAGATCATTCTTCATTTTATTTATCCATTCTGCCTTCCTGTTATGTTCTTTCTTTTCCCATATCTTGCCCCAGAATTTTTTCTGTTTACTATGCATTCGGATATTCGTCTGTCTTAATGCTTTGTTCCCCGACTTGTAGGTAGAATTTCTTTTCATTATTTTGGAAAGTTCTATTCTGCTTGTATTGTTTAACTCTGTTCCAATATCTTTTGGGTGTTGCGTGTTGGGATACCAATTTTTTCGCTGACTCGTTTTGCTCCTGCATAAATTAAGTTGTTCAATTCGGTAATGTTGTTTGTTGGGATGTTTTTAATATTTTCTATTTTTTCTTTTTTTCAGTCCTGGTTTCTTAGAGATGGCAATTTATGCTTCGGTTTTGTCATGATTTGCATTATTAGTTCTATTTCGTGTCTCTCATCTTGTGTTAGTGTTACATTTGCAATGTGTTCCGTGATGATTTGGTTGATAGTGTGTGGTATTTCCTCTAGAACCGGGGATACCTCTTGGGCATCATCCTCTCTATTTACCTGCTCACTATTTTCCATAATCTCGAGATCGGAAAATCAACCTTTCTTTACGATCAGTTTTGCTTGGTTTTCTCTTTTATAATGATCATCACTATGATGGACACCATACTCCTCCTCCTCCTCCTCCTCATCATCATCATCATCATCATCTTGTTCTTGTTCTTTTTTCATCATTATTATTATCATGTTCTTCATCTTTCGTCATCACGCTTTGCTTCGTTCATCATCATGATTTTATTTTTCTTCTTTCATCATCATTATCATCATCACCTTCTTCTTTCGTCATTATCATTATCTTTTTCTTGTTTCTTTCGTCATCATCATCATCATCATCATCATCATCATCATCATCTTTTTCTTCCCTTTCCATCTATATGATCTTTCATCCTCATTTTTTTCTTCTTTTATGATGAAAGATGATGAAGATGATGATGATGATGATGATGAACTTATTCTTTTATTCACATCATCATCATCGTAATCATCTTTCATATTTCATCATTATCTTCATCTTTCATAATCATTATATTCCTTGTAAAATATTTACATTGATTCACCGATAAAAATCTGTGGGGAAGTGTACATCAATTTGCCGACAAAAATGTGACAAAAACAAAACTTGGAAAATATTTAAGTTAGGATGGAAATTCACCTGACGCTGGCTCGCTAAAACATAGTGTAAATTAAGGCAGGAGGCCGGGACGACATAAAATCAAAATTACCAAAATATATTCCGTAATTCACACTTTCAATATTACAAATAAAACAAACATGTAACTTCTTTTTTTCAATTCCTTTTAATTTTACGTTGGTCATTTAACGACGCAAGGCCATTTGGAAGTTTTCATTTTTAAAATTGGGTGAAATAAAATGGGACAAATAAAAAATCTAAGACACCAGATAATCTGGATTTACATTTTTGCATTGCATCTTGAAAAATTTAGACGGTCTCATTTTTAAGTAGAGGGTGTTGCAGAATGATAACGAAAGGAAGATTTAAGAACACCAGTATCATTATATAGATACAAATTATTTGCACAGTTACATTGTCTTACGTATTATTATTGAATTCAAATAATTTTCATAACGTTATATGGTTTCAACTGTTATTATCTAATACTAGTATATTTTATACAGTTCGATTTGACTCATAAGTGGGACGCTAACATACTCAAAGTAGATCTGAGTGTAATAACAATGAAAGTGTACTCTATATATTACATAATCTATGTGGTTGCATAAGATTATTGTCAATCCCCTGTATTTCTAAAGGGATGGCCCTTTTCATATCACGGGCGGGACTTTCCATGGAATATTACAGGAAGCCCGCGAAATACGTGAAGTCACGTGGGACCTGGTTGGGTCTTCAGTTTCAGTTGGACGTCAGGCAGAGAAGATGTCCTGCCTTAACTGGAACTCACCTGCATACGCGCGCTATGTTTAGTTACATGAAATGTTTAGTTAAGTAAATAAAAGCTTACGAAAATAACATGGTTTTGTAATTGGTGAATGTCTTGGTAACAAGACTGACCTAAAAGAAGAAATGAGTTAAGTGCGACCGACCACCAAGACGAAGTCCAGACGCTAGAAGAGACGCTAGAAAAACAGAAAGAATAGAAGAAGTAAGGAAAGAGGTATGCAACATATACTTCCCGGGGCTTCGGAACTGGAGTCTCATTATCAGATGCAGTTGAGCATTTACAAACTGTCATCATCATAATCCTCATTTTTTTTATTATCGGAATTTCTTTCATCTTCAGCCTATTCCATCATCATCACCATCATCATCATCATCGTCGTCGTCGTCGTCGTCTACTTCTTTTTATCCTTCTTCTTCTTTCATCTAATAATCATGAATGTCTACAAAATTTATGCACATTGCTATGTTTAATTCATTTTCAAATTCCCAAATTTCTAACGCAATAAATTAACTTACGATTCTGATTTGCCTATCAGAGAAATTAACATCCGGATTTACATTTATATAAATAACCACAACTATATATAGTCATATTCTTAATGATATATATATATATATATATATATATATATATATATATATATATAATTAAGATTAATCATATTCATAATTAGATGTATAATTCAGACAGTTTTTTTATGTAAGTATTATTGGCTTGATGCAAATATCCCAGAATATTTTCTTAATATCAATTCATTCGTATTCGGTTTAATGACCCCAATGGCCACCGTTAAACAACATGGCAAACTACATCCTATTCATAGAATTTATATTACAATCATTTGAAAATTGAATTGCAATTGCATTGGGACATCAATAGATTTAACAAAAACCATTCCTTGAGGGAAAAGAATGTAAATGTAAAAAAAATATATAAAAAAAAGAAAGAATTACTCATATTGGATGATTTTAGTTCATTCCGAAAATTTACGCTTTACAGATTCAATTTTGAAATAGAACTTTAATATAAGAGTATGATGAGTACACAACATAAAGTCATAATAGAAGAAGAAAAGGAAAAGGAAAAAGAAATAATAATAATAATAATAATAATAATAATAATAATAATAATAATAATAAGGATACAACAGAATGACAAGTGTAGAATGTGTGGAGAAAAAGATGAAACGATTAATCATATAATTAGTGAAGGCAGAAAACTAGCACAGAGAGAGTACAAGTCTATGCACAACTGGGTGTGAAATGTGATCTACTGGGAACTGTGCAAGAAACTCAATTTTCACCATTTAACTAAATGGTACATGCACAAACCTGAATATGTCCTGGAAAGTGACACACAAGATTCTCTGGGACTTTGAGATTGAGACGGATCACCTAATCCTGGCCAGCAGACCAGACCTAGTGTTGATTAACAAGAAGACGAGAATTTGTCATCTCATGGATTTTGCCGTTCTGGTCGATCACCAAGTGAAAATAAAAGAAAGCGAAAAGATAGACAAATACTTGGTCCTTGTCAAAGAGCTGAGAAAACTGGAAAATGAATGTGAAGGTCGTGCCAATTGTAATTGGTGCTCTTAGAACGGTCCCAAGTGTCTGGAAAATAGTCTGGATGAACAGGAAATTTCACTAGGAATTGTGCAAAAAATTCCATTTTCACCATATAACTAAATGGTATATGCACAAACCTGAATCTGTCCTAGAGAATGATACGCCTAGAACTCTCTGGGACTTTGAGGTACAGACGGAACATCTAATCCCGGACAGGAGACCGGACCTAGTATTGATTTACAAGAAGATAACTTGTCATCTCGTAGATTTTGGCCGTCCCGGCTGATCACGGAATGAACGTGAAAGAGAGCGAAAAGATAAACAAATATTTGAACCTTGCCAGAGAACTGAGGAAACTGTAGAACATGAAGGTGAAGGTCGTGCAGATTGCAATTGGTGCCCTTTGAACGGTCCCCAAAGATCTGGAAAAAGAATTTGGTCGAATTGGAAATCAGTGGGAGAATTGAGATCATTCAAACTACAGCATTGTTAAGGTTGGTTAGAACAATCAGAAGAGTCCTGGATACCTGAGGAGACTTGTTGTCACTCAGCCTCATGTAAATCATCGGCTACAGCAAGTGTGAAAAACTCGATAATAATAATATATAGCCAGTATATAGGAATGGAATTCGGCATCGAAAAATGTGCCATGCTAATGGAAAGGGGACTATATACAACTATGGACGATATAAAACTACCAAATCAGGAAAATATAAAAACCCTTGGAGAAAAAGAGAATTACAACTACTTACGAATTTTAGAGGCAGAAACCACCAAACAAACAAAAATGAAAGAAAAAGTTTAAAAAAGAAATCTTCAGAAGAAACTTCTATAAACTAAGCCCAGCAGCTGAAATCTCACCAAGGGAATACATATCTGGAGCATCATTAAAATGGACAAGAGAGAAACCCCGACAGATAGATCAAAAGACAAGAAAATTAATGACAATATACAAAGCATTACACGCAAGAGATGATAGAGACAGGCTATATGTATCAAGAAAGGAATGTGGAAAAGGTCTCACCAACATTGAGTACAATACACAAAAAAGAGTAAAGGAAGATTAATTACAGCAGCCAATAACAGCGGCTGTAACATGTGGACTAACAGAAAAACAACAAAAACTAGAAAACAGAAATGTGAAGAAAAACAATTGTATTGAAACTTCAAACGACAAATTGGAGAGATTTCACACGAAAAGACCTGGACATAGTTTAAAAAATGTTGTAGCAAAAAAGTACTTGGTGTGTCAAGTATAATCTCTGGACGACGCAGTTTGGTTTTCCCGCCCTTGGAAATACATGAAATACATGAATCCATCTTCTACTCTACTTTCAGCTTTGGATAAATAATAGGTTAAACTAGGCTATTTAGCATTAGTACGGCAACCACTATTGGAAAAGGAAAACTCTGAAATCAAAAGCAGCTGCATAACACTTAAAATCATAACTTGTGTCCCCCCTGCCAGTGTATCAGAGGAATTGAGTAAATACGTACAAATAACAAAAAAATTGTGTATATCTATCTATCTATCTATCTATATCACCTTGCTTCTACTTATCTATGTGCATGTGTATCTATCTATCTATCTATCTATCTATCTATCATTGTCTGTTTATATCGGCCTATCTCTATTCATATATATCTACTATCTCTGTTTATATATATATATATATATATATATATATATATATATATATATATCTTACTATTCATATATCTATCACAATACCTTCGCACATCGCGTGCACACACACACACACACACATATATATATATATATTATATATATATATATATATTATATATATATATATATATAAATGCATTAACATCCAGATAGATTATTCGCTCAGTTGGATCAGCAAAGTGAATAATTACTTCCCACTGAAACATAAGTTGGCTATAAATTTGAAATCTATGACTCGTTAGAAGACAAAAATATACACATCAACTAAATGTTTACCGTATAGTTGGCCTGTTTCCAGGCATAAAAACAAGAACAAATAAAAAAAACTCATAATTATTTTGACGCACAGTTTATTTTTGCTATGACAACTGACGAAGTAGCTATCATGATGCTTGTGTTGGCAGAATGTTGTTGATTCTGACTGAAGAGGTTTATTGTCACTTGATCTCGTGTCTTATCTATCAGTTTACCTCTGAAATTAAATACTTACCCCCGACCTCGGGTCATGTGTTCCGTGGCTTCGTGCATTGGACAGATAAAATATTCAATATCAGCGTGATCCTAGTGTGCCACCCCCAACATGCAATACATGCATTCTCGATTTAAAGGAGCAGGGCTGGGTTTATTGCACGGTGTCTTAGGCATCTTAAAAGTGGAATGCCAAAGAGATTAACACAACTTTTAAACAATAGACACACATGAGCTCCGGTTTGTGTGTGGTTCCCCAGTATAATGGTCCTTGTATTCGACTGACATGGTGGGATGTCAGTAAATAGTTACTCCTAGTATTAAAGGGCAATGAATACAGGTTATAATTGAAAAAAAGAAAGGAAAAATAAAAGAAGTAAAAGATAAGTATAATCGAATACAGCAAGGTAGCTTTAAAAGTGTACAAAAATACATATGATAAGATTGGAAGCGTGATCACCAGGAACTATGCAAATGGCTGCGTTTTGACCCCAAGAAACAAAAATATATGCACAAAACAGAATCCGGCTTAGGAATTAAGAAACACAAAATTCTCTGAGATTTTCAAGTTCAAACTGGTAATCCAATTCAAGTCTGATTAGAAAATTTTGTTTATTTGTTTAATGGCATATCAACCTTCGTGGGTCATTTAATGCAAAATCTCATCCTTTTAGAAGAACAGAAGTTGTACTATTTAATCCATAGCTGGGAGGAATAAGAGGGGTTCACACCTTCCCAAGGGTCTGAAAGTGAACGTCATAATGCGAGTGGAGATCGAACACGCCTACTGCGATGCAGCACTCTGGCACGTTAGCTACTATGCCAAGGGAACGTTTATGAAGATTTAATTCTATTCAAAAGCAAACGCACGATAAGTACATGAAAATAGAAAACTGAAGAAATTATGGAAATGAGTGCGACAGTCGTGCCAGTAGTTCACTGATGCCTGGAAAATGATTCTGAAAGAATGGAGTATACATTAGTGTAGTCTAATTACTAATTAACCATGAAAGAATTACAAGTATATTTGAATTTATATAAGAAACTGAAAAGAAAGCTAAGAGAAAGTGCTAAATTTAAGGAAAAATTGTGCACAAGTAGAAGACTGGAATATAGACTTTTATAGTGAGGAGACTATTTGGTTTGGTTTGGTTTGTTTTACGGCATATCAACCTCGTTGGGTCATTTAATGCCAATAAAGTTATGAAATGAACACATTTTTCTATTTAACCCATAGACGTGACCCTAACAGGTACTACCCCTCCGGGTCAGAATGGACCAGGGAGCAGTGATAATGAAGGGATGCTCCACATTCCCCAAACTTCCAGAACTGGAACCTCACCATCAGATAGAGTTTAAAGTCATTCCTAGGACATCAAGATCCTCAGCCACCGCACCCATATCATAAAAAAGGGTTGGGGCAATCATATAGGTGCTAGGGCTTGACATGACCACCCAAAAGAAACAAATGAGGCCATAGACACCAGCACCGACACCAGCACCGGCATAACTATAAAAGCAAAAAGGAGTCCTTGTGGTGTAGTGGCTATCATACTGGACTGCAACATCCTAATAAGCGAGTTCGGACTCCAGTCGCTATATTACGTTCACTTTCGGACTAATAACCC
>CM042144.1:52298771-52303771 GCA_023376005.1 Doryteuthis pealeii | reverse complement strand
CGTTGAGTTGTCTGCCCGTTCAGTTTGCTGGTGCCCGCTAGGGGCCGGTTATATTTAAGCGGCTGTTTTGAACGCTTCTCTCTCTCTTCCTGGTTCCTCGACCTACGAGACACATGGGGTAGATTTTGGTCTACCCATTCTCGTTGGGGCCTCGCCTCCCTTATATTACTGTAATTGAATTATACAGCATGGACTATTCTTAGTCTCATGTCTGTCGCTTTTATGTATATCTTGTACCATTCATGAATGTGTATTTATCTTTCTACATGTAACTTTGTTTTACTATGTATTATGTATCTTGTTATATCCATGTGCTGTATACGTATTAAATGTTTTGTTTATCAAACCTTTGTCGGAGTTTGTATCTTCAAGATAATATAACTTTGAATCCTTTTTTACAACTGGTGACTACCCGAAGTGATGAACACGTTTTTTGAAGGCTTTGGAACTTTAACCTTACAACGGGTGACTCCCTACTTCCAATACGAACACTTACCCTTTTTGCCCAAGTCGACCATAAAAATGGTCGTAAAAGTACTCGGGATTTACAACACGAACTTTTTTAAAAAGAAAAAACGGTGACCCCCTCAAAGAAATTATTTCTTTTTTTCTCCGACTGTTGATGGACACATTTTTTTTTACAGCGCTTGATATAATCAAAAAAAAAAAAGCTTCAACACAGAAGTATTTTCCTCCATACTTCGAAGAGATAGTATCAGCCAGCAGCTAGGGGACAGTGTTACACTTCCCTCACTCACTTATGGCGGCTACAATGTCAGCACGTTGCGACCAGATTCAGGCGACTACTAAAATATACCACCAGAACGGCACACTATGTGACCGGAATGTCAACCAGGGCGACTCAGCAAAATATGTTTTTGCTACCCTGAACGGAAAATGAAATGTACATCAGAAATGTTCATTTTTCCGGATTCAATATACCGACATTTGAACACAACTGGACAGCGGTGAATTTCGAGTTTTTTTTATCCACACCACACAGAGAAACATTTGCTCCATATTTTTCTCAAACTTTTGAAAATTGTACACTAGTACAGAATTTTTTTTCCTACCAAAATTTGATCCTGAAATATGGTTCGTAAAAATACTTTTAACTTTTGTTTCTTTTGAAACACCCTTTTAACGATCCCCGTCGTTTTTGGCATTTTGTGCCTAAAATTTTACCAGGAATTCCCCAAATTCCTGAGTAAAGTCGGACCCAAATGGCCCGTAAAAGTACTTTGACTTGGCATTTCGTGCCTACCATTTTTTTCCAGGAGAAAAATTATTCCCAAAGGATAAAAGCAGTCCTTATTTCAACTCAGGAATTTGGAAGAAATTTGCCACCCCCAAGGTGATTTTTTAAAATTGTACCCATACCACATAGGAACTTTTTCACACCGGACTTAAACATGAAAATTCTTTTGTTTGTATTTTAAATTACATTCATGTCTTTTCATGCTTTTATTTTGCAGTTTGCTGGAATATGTATGTGCAAATTGTATTTCTCTGTTTTTTTAAAACTTTGAACTTTAAACATTCGAAACTCTGTTCTTTTCCTTAAAGGAATACATTTTTTTTGTTTGTCATGCCTTTCTGTAAATTTTGTTTGCCGAGCCAAAAAAATTTAGGGGGGAGTATTTGTAGGGATTATCTTCCCGTTGAGTTGTCTGCCCGTTTAGTTTGCTGGTGCCCGCTAGGGGCCGGTTATATTTAAGCGGCTGTTTTGAACGCTCCTCTCTCTTTTCCTGGTTCCTCGACCTACGAGACACATGGGGTAGATTTTGGTCTACCCATTCTCGTTGGGGCCTCGCCCCCCTTATATTACTGTAAGTGAATTATACAGCATGGACTATTCTTAGTCTCATGTCTGTCGCTTTTATGTTTATTTTTTACCATTCATGAATGTGTATTTATCTTTCTACATGTAACTTTGTTTTACCTATGCATTATGTATCTTGTTATATCCATGTGCTGTATACGTATTAAATGTTTTGTTTATCAAGCCTTTGTCGGAGTTTGTATCTTCAAGATAATATAACTTTGAATCCTTTTTTACAAGAGGAAAGAAACCGCCACAGAAAAGAGAGCCAGAAGGAAGGAAGAAGAGACGACAGCAATTCCAGCAAGCACCACTGCACCCGTGATTGCCATTCAAAAATTGGCCTGTTAACCAACTAGCGCAGATGCAGTTTTAAAAAAATTGAACACTGCGCCATCGTCTTTAGCAGTCGGAACACAATATATACATATTGTGTTCAGTAGGGCAGACTGGCATCTTTAACCTTGGTTCAACAACCAGTCTAGGAGAAGGAAAACTCACAATTCAAAACTGTTAAACTCCGCTTGAAAATTAACCATCATCATTAATCCTACTCTTGTGGAGGGGTTGGTAAACTTGATTAAACAGAATTCTTCAAGCTTCCTAATAATTCTTTTGATTTTATAATCTTGAAAGGCATTTACGATTTCTCCGACAGAGCCATTATTGGCAAATCAAGTACTTTCGGTTCTTATCCGAGCCATTATCAAGGTAGAGGGTATCTGTCTTTCATTATTAAAACTGTTTAATGTTTAACTAAACTATTGTTTTGTTTTTATCACCAAGGTGACTATAAGCAACAGTGGCAGTTTATTTTTTAAGTATTTCTATGAAGCCATGTAAATATACTTTAGAATAAAGATTGTTATATCTATCTACTTTAAGCATTTTGGAATATAAATTGTTCTATCTATTTTAAACGTTCTAAAATATTATCACTAGTTTCAAAGTTAATTCTATTAATAGTGGTTTGTTTAAATCTCATATACAGAGCTTCAAGGATTTTTAATTTTTTGATATTATTGTCAGTATGAAGTATTTCTGTATTATCAAGTAAAATATTTCTATATATTGTAGTAAGGCAATCGTGTTTTTTTTATATTGGCCTATGGAGCTAGAATCTGATAGGTAGAGTAAACCTCCTTGATAATTTTGTTGTGGTGTTGCCAGTGTAACCCATCATCTTTTTTATTAACTGCGGTTGCATTTCCCAATGAACATTTATATTATATATATATATATATATATATATATATATATATATATATATATAGCGGCGAAAGTGTCTTAAAGCAAGACGATAGGTCAATCCGCCTACACACACACACACACACACACACACACACGCAAATATATATATTATATATATATATATATATATATATATATATATTGTGAATAATATGGGTACTATATTTCTAAGCATATGGTGCTCATTATCATTGATAGAGCGTTTATATTTGAATTAAGGGAGCATGGACATGGAGTCAATGCCTGGTTACTGACAGTTTTTTTTTACCTATGCGGCCTTCAAGCGCGAAACTGTCAGTAACCAGGTGTTGACTCCATGTAAACGCTACCTTATATATACTAGCAAATATATGCACCCTCCGGGTGCAAGTATTTTAGTTAAATTTTATAATAAAATATCATATTAAATTAGAAAGGCTAATGAAACTGAATAAGAATGTAGATAAAAAGATTTTGAACAGAGGGGGTATGATTGAAAAATAGAACAACTTTAAAACTAACTCTTCCATCATTTTCCCTTACTCCCGTCTTTCATTGGTAAATTTTCCTAATTAAACTGTTTAGTTAAAATAGGAAGTAAAGAATAATATTACAGTTATTTCTTCTTGTTAAGGGATTTCTTTTCAGATTTATTGAAGAGATTTTTGCTCATATTCAATAAGATAAAACCAAACAATTAGAAATCAATAATACTAAGCATATATTTATTAAAATCAATTTTTAAAAATCAATATGCAAATTAGCCTTCCCATTCACACTGTAAACCGCTATTTTGTTGTACATATAAATATAATTGCATGCTATTAGAATGTAGATATGGTTAACAGTATTAATAATGTAAAACAATTTTATTAATAATTGAGGTTTAAATAAAATCTTTGAGAATGTGATATAAATAACAAAGAGAATTGTGACTTGAGTAGTAATATAGTTTCGGTTACAGACAGAAAAACACACAATCTCCATTATAATAATAATAATATATATATATATATATATATATATATATAATATATATAAGAGCGAAAGTGTCTCAAGGGAAAAGAGAAACCGAACGAGTCACAATTTTGTCAGAAGAAGGACATGAAGAGAAGCAATTCACAACCTTCCGGTGACCCAACTGACACGGTACACCCAATCACAGCAGGTACCTGCCGTTGGAACATTGACCCAGGTAATCAATTTCAATTTGAACAATTGAGTTCACGTCCGGCGGCAAAATTCTAATTCTGAAATCTGTATCAATAATACAGCAGCCTTTCACAAACGAAGTGTGCACAAATTACCGAGTTAAAAAAGACACATATTTATTCTGTTGCTCGTGCTCTTTTATTGTGTGGCTGGTCTCGGGGAAATTTGCATACACCTCACCCAAATTTCGTCAGTTCTCTCAGCTCCGAGATCATGTCTTAAATTTTAGCTTTTTTGGACACACAGATTAGTACTTAGATTTATTGCAAGCTGAGTCTGCTCTGATGATCCCACAGTGAGTTGGTAGGTGCTTTATATAGCAGGCTGGATGTTCCATTATACATCTTGGGCAAGTTTATCATACAGGGTCTGATTGGCTGCTGGATTTAGTGTGTATACTTTGCTCAATATATACCCTTCACATGACTATGTTAAGGGAGTTAGTACAGGGTCTGTATTTGGTTACAGCTTGCCTACCTTTGACTGTTAACTGGACTCTAGCTTGGAACTTTCTTGCGAATAAACTGCAACTAATGATGAAGTTCCAATGTTGAAGCTCTAAGGAGTCTGGAGTACCCCTTCATCGTCATTACTCTATATGTCCACTCTGACCCATCTATGTGTTAAAAAGAAAAAAATGACTTTTAAAAATGTATAAAAAAACTGAGTTTTAAAAAATTGGATAATCATCAAAGTGAAGTGAGTTTCATAACTTGGTTCCACAATTTAGACGGCT
>CM042144.1:52258771-52293771 GCA_023376005.1 Doryteuthis pealeii | reverse complement strand
TAATCCAAAAAGGTTTGACATGCCATAAAACCAACCAGCATTTCTGATATTTTGCCAAACTAAGCAAAGGTGAGCAAATTACAATTATTTTACTACTACTACTACTACTACTACTACTACTACAAACAACAACAACACACCACCACCAACAACAACAACAACTATATTATAAAGCCTTTGGCCCTTACTTAGGCTAGACGGTCGGTCGGCTTGTACAAACCCTATTACTCTTGAGGCAACCCCAGCCCTTTCTATTATATATGTACTAAAAGGCGGTGTCTGAGGGCCTTAGTGTCTTGGGTATGACGTTAAACTGCATTTAGTGGTGGGGTTACAATTCTGAACCTCAAGGGAGTGTGGAGTACCCCTTTGTCACCATTACTATAATAAAAAATCGAATTCCCATCAAGATTGAATAAAACAAAATGTCTTCGGCATAAAAAATCCAACAAGGTTTGACATGCCGTAAAATCCAACCAACCAGCCAGCCAACCAACCAACCTACAAACCAACATTTCCCCCTTTATCATTCCCTCTATCTTGCCATCAAGATTGAATAAAACAAAATTCTTCGGCATAAAATAACCCAAGAAGGGTTGGCATACCGAAAAATCCAACCAACCAACGAACCATCCAACCAACCAACTACTATCCAGAGATTTAAATAATTATTTCCGCTATCTGAAATAGCAAGGAAACAACGATAACGGTAAATAGAAAGACCTTCGTTTTGTTTCTTGTTTAGATACTTCTAAATATATTTCATCTATTATACGACGCCTTAAGAAATCCATTCATTAAGAATTCTTACATTCCTTGCTGGAACCTCTTAAGATCAACATTCATCTTTTGAATTGAGTTATTCTTAGATTGAAAATCGCCATTTTTGTTCCAGAGGGTGCGTTTAGAATTTTCGGAGGTTATATTTTGCAGCACTATTCTCTCTCTCTCTCTCTCTCTCTCTTTCTTTCTTTCTTTCTTTCTTTCTTTCTTTCTTTCTTTCTTTCTTTCTTTCTGTTTGTTCCCCCCTCTTTCCTTTCCGTCATATCTGCTCTACCTATCTCCGCCCCGTCACTTCCTCTTCTCTTCGCTCTACTTCTCTCCTTTTCTCTCAATCTTCTTCTTTCTATCTCTCTTTTCTCTCACTATTCCTACCCACTTATTCCCTCTTTCCTTTCTTCATCTATTCTTCATCCTCTCTCTCATATACGTTTTTCTTTTTGCTTTCCCTTCTTATATCATTCTCTCTAACGTTGCTCTATCTCCTCCCTTCCTTCCCTCTTTTAGTTCCATCTCTTCTTCTTCTTCTTCTTCTTCTTCTCTTCTTCTTCTTCTTCTTCTTCTTCTTCTTCTTTTCAGATATCCCCCTCTATCATTACCTCTATCATACAACTCTCCTTTTTCTTTTCCTATATTATGCTCTCTTTCGAAAATGTATGAACCCAGTCACCCCCAGCTATTGGTTAAATAGTACTACAACTGTTTTTCTACAATTGTGGCTTTAGCATTAAATAACACACGAAGGTTGAAATGCCATTAAACAAATAAAACAAACTGAACCAAACTATTTATCCATAGCTTTGAGACAGAAGGACTCATGCCCGTTCCAAGTGCATTTGCACGATTGTGAAAAAGCCTCATCCAGGATTTGAACTCTGCTGACAAATTCCCTTTCCAATGACGATAACCGTAACGCAAGGCACGGTTGCAGTAGATTTGTGCATGCATGTGTACAAAAATAGATATTATTGCAGTATATTCACAGCGTCTCACATTGGGTCTCTTCGTGTTTTATTAGTATATATAATAAATGATTATCAGAATGTAAATATCTATTTATTGAATGATTGCAGAATATGCGCAGTTAGGAGGGAATTAGATTCATTCTATGCAGATGTAAACAAATTAGCGTCATTTGTATGGAATATCCTGAATTTCAAAGTTTCAAATTAGTAGCCATGTTTTATTGCTTGATATTAACGACATGTCAACCCATCTACGGGTATTTCGTGTCAATAAGTTAAAGAACGACTTTCACAGTGTAACGTTATGGGTTTTTCACCGTTACTAAATCGCATATGTAACGTTGCGGCTTTTTCTTTCACAGCACTAATTCGTACATGTTATGTGGCCGTCGTCTTTCTCATAAGGTATGGAAACTTCTTGGGTTGTTCACGTTTGTTTGTTTAATGGCTTTCATTCATGATTTCCCGTACGATTTCTTTGGCGTTGTAAAATAAAGATGAGGACAGTACTTCTTGCTTTTCAACAATTTATTTTCTTAATGCAAGTTATTGAGAGAGAGAGAGAGAGAGAGAGAGAGAGAGAGAGAGAGAGAGAGAGAGAGAGAGAGAGAGAGAGAGAGAGAGAGAGAGAGTCGATTTCGGTACATACGCCTTTCAGTCACCCGCTTATGACTAACTCGCCCAAACTGCCAACCCCGACTCCTCGGCAGATTCTGTACCGCAACCTCTCGGTCCCCGGAACTCAAAACTGACAAAATCTAAGGTTCCCTCATTATATAGAAATCGATGTCGAGCTTTCTAGAATATTCTGGAACCTTTCGAACGTTCTAACTGTTTTACCAAATTACACGTGTCATTTAAGAGGTCAACCACCCTTTCTTCTGACAAACCGATTAAACTAAATTTTAATAGCAAAATCCCAGACTTACTGGCTACGAATAGACTCAAAGGTAATAATTAGAATTTCATATTGTTTTTGCTCGCCCACTCCCGTAAGGTCTGAGAATCATGCTACATCCTATTAAGATTTCTCCATGTCTGGCACAAGGCCACAAATATGGTTTTCCCGCGTAAGACGCACCCATTATGCAACAACTGTACGTTCATGTTTAGATTTTTTATGAAGTTATTTATTAAAAGTTTTTTTTTGCACACGGTCCTATCGAATAGGAATAATCTTTGATAGATCTATTTGACCCATAGTTGGTTGGTTGGGTTTTACGGCATGTCAATTTACGTTGGGTCATTTTTATACCGAAGATATTCTGTTTTATTTATTCTTGATCGGTACTCAATTTTTTTAACACAATATTTCTTAAATACATTTTTCAAACTCATTTTTCTATTTAACCCATAGATGGAGCCATAAAAGGTACTACCACAAGCAGGATGCGACATAATGTCAATTTAATTTTTGTTGAATTCAGATTTTTTCTTCTAGATCAGTTGCCATACCAAAGTTAAAGAGCCCAGTCTGCCCTACTATTTACCATAGCTGGAGGGAAATAGTTGGATGCACACCTTTTTCAATGGTATTAGTGGTATGTGAAATGTAACCAGCCTAGTCCTGGATTTGAACTCGTGTCATCGTGTCCATTTTCTCCATTTACCATTACATTAGAGGCACCTCCACGATGTTCGGTGTGTATGGACACATGCGCGCGGATATTTCTATTAGTTTGTTTCAGGAAAGTAAAAGAGATATTTTGAGGTAAATATAGTCTTAATATTTAAACATGTTTATTCACTATAAAATCTAAAAGAATAAGTTATCAGAATTTTACGAAACTAACAATTTCATATGATGGCTCTGAATGAATGGAAAAAGAAAACAAAACATTGAAACCCGTAATAATATATTGATGATAATCACGGTCTTTAGTTTGAAGTGTACTTACTCTACTCAGTTCCCTGTAAAACAAAAAGAAGTAATCATTCTTTGTCAGATATCCAAGCGTATTCGTTGCAGTGCGTCTTGAGAGCTCTCGACTTCAACAAACAAATCGCCAGATGATTGAGGAGCAGTCAAACAATGGCGGAAACAAACGCACGGAAAATATGGCGGGAGAAAGCGACATCGTAAAAAAATAGAAAAAATAATGCTTAAAAATGAAAGAAAGAAAAAACAAAACAAAAAACAAAACAAAAAACAACAACAATGAGCAAAACTACACGGTTGGCTTGAGATGGGCACGTTTCAACAAGCTAAAGAGAAAAAGTGATTCAACAAGGAATGAGCAAAAGGGAATTGTTTATACAAGCAAGAATATGCGCCTTCCGAGCGTAAGTAAAGTATTATGCAATGAAATATATCAAATAAGAAAGACAAACGATATACGAACGCATATAAAAAGATTACACTTATTTTAATTATGTTTTATTTGTATTTTTATTATATAAAATCCTTCATAGTATTGATTTTCATTCGTAGCAGAATAAAACAATAATATTAGATCGATAACAACAAATGAGCATTTATTAAACCCAGTTTTGTTAAAACCAGTATGAAAATTAACCACGCCATATATTATGTAGATTTTTATTTCTTAGTGATATATAAGACACATTACAGGATTTTAAACGCACAAATAACATGGACTGTTTTGAGGCAAATCTACATGACATTTTCATAGAGGTATCGTTAATAAATAAGATTTATTCTATGTATAAATGATTTTCCAATAAATTAAATACTCACGGATAAACTTAAGAATTCCTGAGGATATTGTGACGTAAGCAGTGACGTAGTTTCAGTTACAAACGGATACCAAATCTCTATCATAATAAGAAAATTCATAAAAATGGCTTGATGTGGATTCGTTTCAAAAGGCTCAAAGGGGAGAAATGATTTAACAAGGGATAAGCAAAAGGGAATTGTTTCAATTAAGCTTAATGGAATCAAGGGACACAGCACTTAAATGAAAAAGGCTAAATTTAGTAGTCACTATTTGGGTATAGGTGGTAATTACCCAACCCGTTCACCATGGGTAGGATGTGACACAAAGTCGTAAGTATGGGACATACACACAATTCAGTAGTAGTGAATCTGCGAGACTAGCTTGTTAACCTTTACATCGTGATGTAATGCTTTGCAAACTATTCTCGAGGATCATGAATAATTAGTTCGATCCTCCCATACTTGTGACCTTGAGTTATACCCTACCCATAGTGAAAGGGTTGGGACATACACACAATTCAGTAGTAGTGAATCTGCGAGACTAGCTTGTTAACCTTTACATCACGATAGGACACCGTGACTTTAACGCAAGTATACACAGTTTGTTATGCATTAACATCTTTCTCTTTCTCTTTCTCTTCTCTTCCTCTCCCTCCCCCCTCTCTCTCTCTCTCTCTCTCTCTCTCTCCAGTTAACTATACTTTATATTTATCCACTGGCATGAAAAATACATGTATGTCTTTTCTTTTAGGGATATATTATTTATATCAGCTGTGAAACAATAAAAATGGTTTTGCGAGACTATTTTTCTAACCATTCCACTACGATGGGACGCCTTAAAACCCAGCCCGTTCGCCACGGGTATGATGTAACACAAGCTAGCAAATATGGACATTCATCAAGGATCAAACTCGCTATTCAGTAGTAATACACCACGCCGCTGGACGTCTTAAAACCCAACCCTTTCACTATGGGTAGGGTATAACTCAAGGTCACAAGTATGGGAGGATCGAACTAATTATTCAGGATCCTCGAGAATAGTTTGCTAAGCATTACATCACGATGGGACGCCTTAAGACCTAAACCGGTTGCCACATGACATCCAACGAGGATCGAACTCGCTATTACAGTAGTAAAGTATCTGCATGACTAGCTTACAAACTATTACACCACGATGTGACACTTCACAATTTGACATAGGCTAGGACAGTCAATAGATTTTGTGACCCATCTTTTTTTGCATTTATTCATTTATTTATGTATAGAAAATTGCCTTTCGTCTCTTTATATTTGATATAGGTGATATACCCTATTGACCAATGGAATGCGCCGACGGGTTACTATAAGTAACAGGGACAATTGTGGCTTGGCAGTAAGCCAATGCGAGTAAGCCAATAACTCTATTTTGTCGGACGTAATTTCCACTTATCTCTATTGTATTTGTCTACTTTCTGTTAATACATTTTTCTACATTTGTTACCCGTTGTTTTGTTCTTATTTGACCCCTTAAAACCTCACAACAATATTATACCCCAATGTTTAATTTACCTGAATCGTAATTGAATTTTATTATTAACTCTACATTATAGTATAATCACAAGTATGTTTAATCTAGTTTTATTCTTCTTTGTTTGTCTTAAACCTGCCTCCTATTGTATTCTAATTGTGTGAGATTTGGATAATGTAATCTTAGAAATAATGGGATTCATGAGGGTTTTTTTGGGGGGTGGTGGTGATAAATTTAGAACATCAAAAAAGAAACGGTTGACTGAAAAGGATTGCTGGATATAAAAAAATTACAAAGACGTTGGTAGGATGGCCAATCCCTCTAAATGAGGATTTATTGAGATCGTCAACACCACCCATAAAAACTACGGCCACCTGCTTAATTGGTTCTTGGACATAAACACCGCCCCCAAAGAACTGATACCAGAATTTATTCAGAAATCCCCAGAAAAAAATATAAATGAATTGTGTTTGTGTAGAAATATATCTATCACCGCTAAAACGATCATTGCTTTATGCTGGCAGTGAAAGCTAATTTAAGTCACTCTTAGAGACCTCTACCGAGTTTTTGGAGCATATATATGAAGTCAGACGAACCTACTATTAGTTTCGCTTAATGCTCTTCAGGGCTAAGATCTGAAGAGCATTAAGCGAAACTAATAGTAGGTTCGTCTGACTCATTAGATTTATCTTTATTATTTGCTCTACTTAGGTATTGAGCACTTTTTACTTATTAACTTATTCTCCTAGCGGTTATATGAATATATATATATATATATATATATATATATCTTATATATATATATATACATATAAATTGTTTTTTCTTTTGGCCAAATACTATACCAATAGATTATTTTTTTATTGGTACGACTATCTTGGTCTTTTCTTTTTTCCAAAATTTTTTTTCTCCCCGGTTGATGTTTTGTAGTATATTTTTACAATCAAACTATTTGCTGTTTTTTTTCTCACCGCGAGGATTTACCAACACGCTTGGTATATTATATATATATATATATATATATATATATATATTATGGTCAAAGATTATCCACCCTCGCACAGAATGATAATATTTTCAAATATTTGTTAGCAGATCGATAATCGTCTACCTATTTTAGGTTCTACGAGCGGGAAATAAAAATCAACGTTCCGCGAACTGAGATTCAATGGACTAAATTATGCACAAGAATAGATATCTGAAAAAGCGGGCATTTTCTTTTGGATACTATGAATAAAACTGCGGCACGAGAAAATGAAATGAGAGAGAGAGAGAGAGAGAGAGAGAGAGAGAGAGAGAGAGAGAGAGAGAGAGAGAGAGAGAGATATGACTTTATTCTTATTGCTTGACGCAAATAACAACTTCCCCGTTCTTCAAGATTCATTATGGCTTCCCAATTAGATAACCGTAACATACTTTTCCTGTGCCTCGCGAGGGCTAATCTATTTTACGATTAGGCACAAGTTATGCTATGATCCAGCGGAATTCTGTTTAAGTTCAACTTTTCGTCTCACATATTATCATAATAGAGATTAGGTGTCTGTAACCGATACTACGTCACTGCATACATCACAATACATTAAGAAATTGCGTAAGTTAATCAATGTTGGTAGAGCATCCGCCACAAGATTCCTGGTTCGATACCGGCCCTCGCCAACTCAACGTATGAGTAGCACAAGGATCTTTGTAGTAAAGTGAGAAGCTGATGGTAGGTGTGGTGCTACACCTCAGACGTTAAAAAACAATCTGCTTGGTCTAGCGCTAGTGAAAAGGGGATATACTATCTCGCTGTCTGGCTGATACCGACTTTAGGCCACACCGACGACTTTACTTTTACTTTATATATATATATATATATATATATATATATATATATAGAGAGAGAGAGAGAGAGAGAGAGCGATAGAGACAGACAGACAGACAGACAGACAGGGACATAGACAAAGAGGGATACATCGAGGGGTAGGAGGGACAGAGAGACACGTATCGTCTGTTTCAATGGAATGGAATTGAAAGAAATCCTGGAAATCCTGCGATATACATGTCGATCTGGTAGCAAAAAACATAAGCGGTTCTTGCAAGAAGTATGCCTTAGTTTATTACCAAAATTTCTCATTTGTCACAATTGCCTTTATAAAAGCATTTGTGACAACAGCGCAAGTTTACCACACGAGACAAATTCTTAGTCTGATTCTGACAGTCAGTAACAATGTTGCAAATTCACTAATTAGGACAAGTATTTCATTCTTTAATAATTAGGACAAGTATTTCATTCTTTAATAATTAGGACAAGTATTTCATTCTTCACTAATTAGGACAAGTATTTCATTCTTCACTAATTAGGATAAGTATTTTCTTCTTTACTAATTAGGACAAGTATTTCATTATTCACTAATTAGAACACGTACTCTTTTCTTCTCTAATTAGGGCAAGTATTTCATTATTCACTAATTAGGACAAGTATATCATACTAACTAATTAGGACAAACATTCCATTTTTCATTAATTAAGACACTATTCTATTGTTTATTAATTAGAACAAATATTTCATTCTTTGATCCATAATTTGGTCTGATTATATTATTGTATGTTTGTCAATAAGAAAAAAAATTCATGTGATTGAAATAAACAAATGCTAAATAGTTTGATTTTATCATTTATGTAACTAGGAACTTTGCCAACAATGAAAAACCCGCAAAAATAATTACGAAAGTTCTACAGGCTATTTGAACATATTCCATTCAATATTTTTGGTAAACTTGGACATATTGGACCGTAAAAATTCGCCTACCAGACACATTGTGTTTAATTTCTATTGCAATTTGTCTTGGATTTATTCACAGACTGTCCGGACTATAAAGCTAAAGTGATAAAATTCAAAGAAAAATATTATTGGTTTCTTTTGCCCAATTTTAGTTTGTCTGATCTATTTTAAGCATGCAATGAAGATTGAGAAAGAAAGGATGGTTGAACCGAATAAAAACAGACGATAAGGGTAGGTAACTCATTTGTGACGTTTGTAACGCTACCAATTGAACTGCCGGATCGCAATGTCGGACCAGATCCAAAAAATAAAGTAAAGTTATCTTCTCTTCTACAATTTTTGTTTTTATAGCTGCGCAAACCAATTTGTAATTTCGATTCTCCGTTTTATTTGCAACCGGATTTTTTTAGTGCTGGTACTAACTACATTCGAAAAGGCGGACTGGAAAGCTAATGTCGGCCATTGATTTTTCGTTCAGAAATTTTGTGATTTCGGCGTTTCTATGTATCGTCTGCTTAAATGGACCAAAGATTCTAATCAGTAATTGTCTCGATATTGCTTACCAAAGAAAATAAAAAGAATGTTTGTATCTTCGGTGTCCATCTTTGTAGACCCATTGAAGTAATCCTGGGACAATGAAGAACCAGAAAGAAAAATATCTGCTATTTGTTGATTTAATTATGGTATTAGATTTTGTTGTGTGTTCCTGTTTTTCTTGCTGTATTCGACATATTCTTGAAATTTCTATCTGAGCAAATATTTTATGCACAAACGGAATAACAGTCCTGTTTGGTTGGTTGAATTTTAAGACATGTCAAACTTGGGTAATTTTATACCGAAAACGTTTTTGTTTTATTCATCTACGATGGGCATTCAAATCTTTTGAACTAATTTTTTAAAACACATTTTTAAAACTCATTTTTATCTATTTAACCCGTGGATGGGGCTCTAACAGGTACGACCACTCCGGGCAAAGTGGACCTGGTGCAATTGCAATGAAGAGGTACTCCGCACTCCCCACAGTTACAGAAATGGAACCCAGCACTAGATGCAGTTTAACGTCATACCCAGGATGCAATAACAGCCCTGTCGATGGAACTTACATCTCATCTACAGAAATCGATGTCAATATGGAATAGAAAAGAGATTCACTACTATTATCGATTATATGAAAATCTGATCTCTCTGGTAAAATAAAGCAAGATTCTTCCTGGCTGTAGCCATATTAGTGCTACACTATGACTGTATCACTTGGACGAAACATTTAGAAAAAAGGCTAGATGGGAACTATACAAGGATGCTGTGTGCTGTCTTGAACAGATCTTGGAAGCAGCACCCCACAAAAAAGCTGTACGGCCACTTGTCTCTTATTACACAAATCATGGGAGTAAGACATTCTGGGCAATGCTGGAAAAGCAAGGACGAACATAATTGACATTCTCCTGTGGACACATACGCATGGACACACCAGTGTAATTCGATTAGCAATAACGTCTATCAGTCTGCTCTGTGTGGATTGCTGATGCCGTCCGGAGGATTGACCAGGAGAAATGACCGATAGGGATGGTTGATGAGAGAGATTCATGGATATCCGTACTGTCAACGCGACTTGATGATGAGGATGATGATGATGATGTATACTCTGCAGAGGAGATGTCCTGGTTATGACACTAAACTACATCTGTAGGTGAGTACCCCTTTATTGCCATTAATCCCAGGTCTACTCAAACCGAAGTGGTCGTACCTGTTAGGATTCTATGTACCAAATAAATGCTTAAAAATTATTAGTATTAAATAGAAATAATTGATACCATATAACGGTAAATTAGTTTGTATTAAGAATAGTTAATTGAAGCTATCAGTGTGTATTAAGTATTATTATTATTAGTTACTTGAAACCACATAACCGTTTACAAACAAATTGCTATTATTATATAGAAATTATGGTAATCTGAACATTAATTATATAGTTACATAAATGAGAGTAACCACCTCTTATTTGTTTCACTTTGTTACTAACAATTAAGTTAATTTCAAATAATGCGCAAGTACAATTAAGAACTCATTTTATAATATTTTTGTGTTAAAACATGCAGTTGTATTGATTCGAACAAATTCGTATTTTCAGTGTAGATTTACGGTGAAATGAAAATGGCCGACCAAAACATACGGCTTCCTCAAAGTAAAGCAAGCAAAGGGAGCTTACTCTGATTTATGTAACTAATGTTCAGATTACCGAAATTATTATTAAAAACCATAAAATTATTAGCACTAGATAGGAATACTTGAAACCATACAACTGTGTGCCAAAAAAAGGTCTAAAGAAACAACTATGAAGGTCGGTCAAAAAGTTTGAATCCTTGTCCAGATGTTTTATGATTACTCGAGACTCTGTTTTGTCCATTCTCAGCTTTGTCGTTCACCACTCAGCTTTGTATGGGATTCACCTGCACAGAAATATAGAAAAATCTTAATAAGCTTTTCTAATTTTATGTTTCTTCTTTCTTGGGGTGGCCTAGAACATTTTTCCTCGTGCACAAACAATTTAAACGGAAGCGTACAATAAATGCGCTTTCCTTACCTGTAGGCATAAAATAACCCTTTCCGGGTTGACATGCTGTTAAAATCATTTAAGACAGAAATCTGAATTCGTTTTGTTAGTTTTATAAGAACTGGTTCTTTATGGGTGAGGCTTAGACATTTTCGAATGATATCCGTACAAAATGTAAATAAAAATGTACAATGAACGCGATTTCCTAACCTCAACGAATAAAATAACCCTAGATCGGTTGACATGCTGTTAAAATCAATTAAACTCTACTAGCTCAGTCGGTAGTGCGTTCGGCTAGAAACCACAAGATTCCTAGTTCGATACCAGCCCTCGCCAACTCAGCGTATGAGTAGCACAAAGTAAGGAGCTGATGGTAGGTGTAGCGCTCCATCTCAGAAGCAAAAACAATCTGCTTAGTCTAGCGCTAGTGAAAAGGGGATAGACACTCTCGCTGATTGGCTGATGCCTACTTTAGGCCACCCCGACGACGTTAGGCTCTTACTAAGGCTAGACGGTCGGTACGAGAGTCCCTCTCCGATCAATCGGCTGGTCATGTCAAGCCTTAGCAACTATATGATTGCCCCAACTCTATTGTCCTTATGTCAAGCCCCAACCCTTTTTATCATATATGTACTAAAACGCGGTGGTTGAAGGTCTTAGTGTCCTGGGTATGACGTTAAATTTCTATCTTCTGGTGAAGTTCCAATTCTGGAGCTCTGGGGAATGTGTAGTACACCCTCATCCCCATTACTCACAGGTTCACTCTGTCCCAGAGTGGTAGTACCTGTTAGCGTCCCATTTATCAAGTAGAAAAATATGTTTAAAAATGTATTTTAAAAGAAAATTTGTGTACCCATCGAAAATCAATAAAACGAAATGTCTACGGCATGAAATAACCCAACAAGGGTTGACATGCTGTAAAACCAACCAACCAACAACGAATGTAATTTCCTGACCTATACGCAAATAATCATTGATGTATTGATACGCAGTCAATGTGTTTAATCAATCGATCGATCGATTATCTTTTTTGAATTCATTTGTCAATAGTTGTTTGGTGAATCCATAACTATTTTAATTTTACTGATAATGTTTTTTGGATGGTGCTAATTCTTTTCTTTTTATTCTATATATTTTTTTTTTTTACAAATTTAAAATCTTATTATAATCGAAATTCGGTGTCTGTATATCTGTAATTGAAACTACGTCACTTCTTATATCACAATACCTTTTTCAAACGGTCCTTGTACACAATATAAATGAAACGTGGCAAATCCTGGACGTGGCAATTATTTCACTTAGCGCTAATACCCTTGGGAAAGGTATGAATCCTACTCTCCCTCCAGCTAGGGGTAAATAGTAGGGCAGACTGTGCTCTTTAACCTTGGTTAGGCAACCGGTCTAGGAGAAGGAAAACTCTGAATTCAAACCTGTTGAACTCCGCTTAAGAAATTGGCCTTGTGTCGCATCCTGCTCGTGCGGAGGGATTGGTAAATATATATATACATGAAACGTGCAACGAACATGATTTCCTGACCTCTACGCATAAAATACCCCTAGACGTATTGACATGCCATTAAAATCAATCAGTCGATCTTTTTTGTATCCATCGTTCGGGACTAGATTTCTTTTGACAACAATTATTTAGTGAATCCATTACAGTTTTAATTTTACTGACAATGGCTATTTTTAGCATAATTCTAATTCTTTTTTAAAAAATTTATTCTATTTTTCTTAAAATTAATTTTTTAAATTAATTTAAATTCAGTTGCATTCTTTTTTCCATCATTTTCTTTTTTTTAGCGAAAGGACACTTTTTCGGGACTCCTTTTAGACCTGACAACTTAATCTTTTCCGGTAATTAATTCTGGTTTCTAATGAACATGGCAAACACAATAAAGATGACGTGTCTGTTTTCATCAACTCCGAAAATATTCCTCACTCCTAAATTTGGAAACCGATATTGCCGGAATCTAATGACTCACCTCCCCACCCCCGCGTCAATTATCTACTTTCTACCAGATTCCATCATAATCACCAATTTCTCCCAGGTTCGCGACGTTATTGGATTCGCCAAACAACTACTAATTGCTTTATCCGATTTAAGCGTATTGATTTATCATCAGCGACCATCTGTTTCAACGATTTCCGTGCTGATTAAGTCTTCTGGCTCGAGGCACATGCGTAGGTAATTAATACGTTAATCTAATAAAAAAAAAAATCTAAATCTAATGTTTGTCTAACAATACTCACAGCAGAAACTTAACCTTACCGCATTAAAAAAATCAGCAAATCCTCGTTGCATATCCAGCCTGTTTTGTGGAGGCGCTTGTTGTAATGGTTAGAATCGTAAGAAATGGACTCGTCGACCCGAATTCACATCCTAGATTTTACATTGCTCTATTACTCTTGGGAAAGGTATGCATCCAACTACTCTCCTTCCAGCTATGGGTAAATAGTAGGGCAGACTGGGCTATTTCTGGGCTAGGTAACCAGTCTAGAAGACGGAAAACTCTGAATTCAAACCTGTTGAACTCCGCTTAAAAAATTGACATTGTGTCACATCCTACTCTATTTTCTGAGCTTAGCTTAGTTTAGGTCAAGGCTAAGAGTATGGAGCACCCAGTTAGAATCAAACTCATTGTAACCATTACACCACGTGAAGGGACTTTCTATTTACTGAGCATAGCTTAGTTTAGGTCAAGACTAAGAGTATGGAGCACCCAGTTAGAATCAAACTCATTGTAACCATTACACCACGTGAAGGGACTTTCTATTTACTGAGCATAGCTTAGTTTAGGTCAAGGCCAGAATCAAAATCATTAACAATGATCTGCTAGCCTAACTCGCTGACCATTATACTACACGAGATGACTCATTTACTAATCTTAGGTTAGTTTAGCACAGAATCGGAAGTATGGACACCCAGTTAGAATCAAATTCTTTGTAACCATTACACCACGCGAAGGGACCTTTTATTTACTGAACTTTGATTAGATCAAGACCAAAAGTATGGAGAACCCATTTAGAATCGAACTCATTAGGAATGTTCTACTTGTGTATCTCTCTTACCATTAAATCACATGGGGGGGTCATTCTATTAATTAAGCTTAGGTTAGTTTAGCTCAAGGTTAGATGTATGGGGCCCCTAGTTAGAATTTAACTCATTAACAATCTTCTGCACGCGTATCTCTCTAACCATGAGAACCCATGAGAGGGTCTTCTATTTACTTGATTCAAGGCCAGTATTTGACACTCGGTCAAACTCGACCTCATTAACGGTAACTATTACAGTACGCGTGGTTTAGAATACGTACATAACGCATTTCTCAGCAGGACTTGAAATGTTCATTTATTTTCAAGTTAGGCTCACTAACTTGATTGGCGTAACATAATATTCTTCCTTACATTTCCTTATTTGGCACTGTAGCTATAAAAGAAAACAGTATGTGTGAATGTATGTGTGCATGTGTTACGTGTGTGTATGTGTGTATGAGTTACAATATATATATATATATATATATATATAGAGAGAGAGAGAGAGAGAGATACTGAGTAGTTGTAATATAAAGAATATACGAAAAAAAGAATGTGTGTTTGTGTATGTGTTCGCGCGCAGCGTGCGTGCGTGCGTCTGTGTGTGTGTGTGTGTGTGTGTGTGCGTATGCGTGTGTGTGTGTGTGTGTGTGTGTGTGTGAGAGAGAGAGAGAGACAGACAGACGGACAGACAGACAGAGATATCGAATAGTTGTGATGTAAAGAATATATGAAAAAAGAATGTGTGTGTGTTTTGTGTGTGTTCGTGTATGTGTATGCGTGTGTGTGTATGTGTGCGTGTGTGTGTGTGTGTGTGTGTGTGTGTGTGTGTTGTGAGAGAGAGAGAGAGAGAGAGAGAGAGAGAGAGAGAGAGAGAGAGAGTCAGACAGACAGACAGATAGATGTGCGTGTCTTTGTGTGTGTGTGTTTTGCATGTGTGTGTGTGTGTGTGTGTGTGAGAGAGAGAGAGAGAGAGAGAGAGAGAGAGAGAGAGAGAGAGAGAGAGAGAGAGAGAGAGAGAGAGAGAGAGAGAGAGAGACAGACAGATAGAGAGAAGAAAAGGGATGAAATGAAGAATATACAAAAAGAAAAAAAAAGAACGAGAGTAAGGAAAGAAAAAAAAAAGAAGAGAGAAAGAAGTAAAAATGGAAGAGAAAACAAAATGGCCGAGCTGATGCAAGATGGAGAATCACCAACAAAAAATTGGCGGTACAGGAATTCAGTATAACCGCTAAAAAGCTGACTAAAATCATAAGACTAATAAATAAATAAATAAATAAATGATAAAAAATATATAAAAAATAAATACAGACAATTTTACTTCGAATCATTCCAACACCATCCCCGCTCTACATACATGTATGGTGAACGCAACCGTAATTTGGAAAGTAGTGAATCTTAAATTTCATTAACAGCTTTTGTTCAGTATTTCTCAAATTTCCCTCATTCATCGACTCCATGTTGGTCGAACGCTAAAGTTCAATGAGGTATTCGTTTGCAAGTGGCACATGCAAAAAATGAAAGTGAAAATAGAAAATTAAGTAAAAATAATAGAAAGCAAGTCAAACTGAGATTCAACGAGAACACGCGTTTTTTTATATATTCTCTTCTTGTTCATATCCTTCTTGTTCTTGTTTTTGTTCTTCTTTCAAACACACCCTTCCTTATACTCTCACAATATAACGAGACTCTCTCTCTCTCTCTCTCTCTCTCTCTCTCTCTCTCTCTCTCTCTCTCTCTCTCTCTTCCTTTCGGCAACGATTTTTATTCTATCTTTTATTTTCAATATTCCATCCCACAAAGAACTTTCTTTCTTTCTTTCTTTTTTCTTTCTTTCCTTTTCACTTTCTCATTTTTCTGATTTTCATTTTTCATCATTATTTTCATTATCCTTCTTTCCTTCCGTTCTTCCTTTCCCTCTCTCTTTCTTCTTCTTCTTCTTCTTCTTCTTCTTCTTCTTCTTCTTCTTCTTCTTCTTCTTCTTCTTCTATAAAAACTTTTTTTAAAATCTCGTGATACTTCGATTCTATATTGTAAACCTGACAACTATTCACGTTTCCCCCACAAATTTCTAATTGCTTCTCATACAATACTTTGCTCCTAATTGATTTGAGAGATCAAGGGAATCCAATTTACTCTCCTATTTTGCTGAGGACATTGTGATCCATTATCTTGGACAAAAACTGTTTCATAGTCGGATCATCGGCAACTAAACCGATAACCAAACCGATTTCTTTCTGTTGAGGAGGGTTGCTAGATACCTAGCAGAACGAAAAACAAGATCTGTAAAAGGGTGGAAGGCGCTCCTGGCTCAACGACCATTTACCTTCCTCATCATGGTTGGGCGGTGTAAACGTGGTTGTGTCAGAGCTATGTCGTTTATATTAGTGCTTTTGCAAGTGAACACTTGCTTTGTCCAACAGCGTAATTGTGATCTTTCTACTCTAGAGGTGCGAATCTCACGCGCCATGAGAAACACGGGATTTAATTTAGATTTCAGATCTGACCTGACTTTGGAGCAGAGCATACGCGTTGTATCTCTTGCTGGATTCATCTCCCCCGCACGGTGATATGGGCTAGATAAAATAAAAAGCTTGATCAAGCTAACATAAGTCTTGTTAGTTGTTTTAATTACAATAAACAAAATCAGCCCTTAGATACTGTTGATTCTTCTAACTGCTTCAGTTAGAAGAATCAACACATAATCAGGGAATGAAGAAGAACATCATCTCTAAAGTAAGTCTCTAATCCGTCTGTCTCTCTCAATCGTCTGAAAAGTCTCTCATTCTTGTTTATATACCCATTGTTCGGTGTTTAATAGGAGTATACAATACATAAATCTCGCCCACACTTGAAGAAAATTCTACAACATAAAAATCATGAAAGATCAACAACACATATCATGATAAGATGATTAATTTCTTATAAAAAAAGAAACTTTCTCCAATGAAGGATATATGTCCATAGACATAACCTCTCTTACAAATTGATACCCACTTACACTCTTGATGTTCAAACTCTCAGCAGAAATGCTGAATTCATCAGATAACTACCGAAATATTACAAGTAAAAATACTTTTATCATTTATCAACAAAACTTATCAACCCAAACCGATAGCCATGAATTTAACCATCTATTTAAAGCATTTTGTAATTTTGATTTTTCAAAATTTTAGAGATTATCTCTAAAATTAAAAGTAACTATAATCCTAACCTTATGATATTATCAGTATAAAATGAAATTGAGGGTTAATACTGGAAAAATCTGCCATCCATAGTAAGAAAAATATTGTCTTAAAGGGAATTTAATAAATCACGTATTCAATGGCACTGTATCATATCAGCTGTTTGAATTTGGATGAGTTTGAAATGATATGCGAGTATTCATAGATTAAATCAGAAATTCACAGCATGAAAATAGAATATAACTATATTACTGAATAACCAATTATCAACAGATGTATCACACGAAATAATAAGTAAAAAGCTGAACAAGCAATAACTCAGCAATACCCCAGTAGGAAGGAATAAAACAAAAACGTCTTCAGCATAAAATAACCCAAGGGTTGACATGCCGTAAAACTCAATCAACCAACCAACCAACCAATCTAGTAATTGAGAGAGAGAGAGAGAGAGAGAGAGAGAGAGACAGACAGACAGACAGACAGACAGACGGAGAAAGAGACGAGAGAGAGAGAGAGAGAGACAGACAGACAGACAGACAGAAAAAGAGGCAGAGAGAGAGAGAGAGACAGACAGACAGACAGACAGACAAAGAAAGAGCAGAGAGAGAGAAGACAGACAGACAGACATACGAGAGAGAGAGAGAGAGAGAGAGAGAGAGAGAGAGAGAGAGAGAGAGAGAGAGAGAGAGAGAGAAGAAAGCGTAACAGAGAAAGAGACATATAAAAAGAGATAGAGAAGTTGTGATATATAGAATATACGAAAAAAGAATATGTGTGTTTGCGTGAGTGTTTCGTGAGAGAGAGACAGACAGAGAGACAGAGACAGAGAGACAGTACAAGAAACAGAGACAGAGACGTGTACAGAGAGACGGTGTGTTTGTAGGCGAGTGCATGGTGTATAGGGCTCGCACAGGATCTATATCAGGAAGCGACCCTATATACATCGGCATAGACATGTGTGTTATTTTATGCGTATTGTATCCCAACCCCGCATTTTCACTATCCGTCCACGCCTCTCACCTTCTTAGCTTCTTAAACACATGCGTATCCTATCAGTTGAGCCTTATTTGCTTATTTGATGGGGGTGGAGTCTGCCTTAACAAATGGTGTTAACTTTCTCCGTGCCAGCGAGTGCTAACTTACCTCCACTATATAACATTTCAATGAAGTTATTTCCCGTGTTTCTCTTTTTCTTTTTTTAGTGAATAAAAGCAGATATTAGTGAGTTGTAGTTGAAAACTTGCTCTATCAAACAGAGTTTTTGTTCTCTCTGTATCTCTATTAGTTTCTGTGTAGGCGTTCCGAGATGCAGATTTTGAAATTTTTTTTTTTTTTCGTTGATTGATTGATTTATTGATTTCAACGGCACTTCAATCCATCTAGGGTTATTTTATGCCTAGTGGTTAGAGAAGAGCGCTTATTGTACGTTCATATTTATATTTCTGTGTAATTGTTTTAAGAGTCTTTTTTTTTTTTTGGGGGGGGGGGTTACACGATCCTATCGAATTAAATAACTTTTACACAAATCTATTTGACGTATAGAAGTAAACCTAACAGTTACTACCACACAAGATCAGAGTAAACCCGAGAGTAATCCCAGAGCTTCAGAGCTGGAGCCTCACCATCAGATTCAGTTAAGAGTCATGCTCAGAACACCCTTTGGGGGTGGGTTTACATCTCTACAGGGGATACAAAGCATAGGATAATTTATGAGGAAGTGCGTCCCGGTCTCCCGCCTCAAAATCCGCTACCCGGTGACTAACAAAATAACAACCCCAGCTCGTCGTAATTCTTGTTTATTTATCGTAATTTGTTGTAATTCTTGTTTAGATATGAAGATGGATATATAGTTTTGAATAGACTGAGATAGATAGACAAACAAACAAAATAATATAGATACGAACAAATAGAGATAGATAGATCTTTTCGACAAAATGTATTTTTTTGGGGGGGTGTCGCTTCTTTTTTTGTTGTAATTCTTGTTTATTTAAACTAAAAACAAGACATTAAACAAACATGAATAAAAAAATCTTAGTATTTAAAGTAATATAGATAAATATGAACAAATTGAGATAGATAGATAGATAGATAGATGGATAGTTTTGAATAGCTTGAGCTGGGTCGTTATTTTAATAGTCACCGAGCAGCAACTCTTGAGGCAGGAGACCGGGACGCACTTCCTCATAATTTACCAAGCATTGTATTCCCCACAGACAGAACTATTTTTAAGATAAAATTTTGAGAGAGATTCTCCTCTGATCAAAACTCCAAAAAGACAGAACAGAAAATGTACGATATGTGGAGACAGAGATGTCACGATCATCCATGTAATTAGCGAATGCAATAAACTAGCACAAACTCAATAAGAGGGTAGGTATGGCTGGGTTGTAAATGTGATGTACTGGGAACTGTGCAAGAAACAAAATCTTGACCATAAAGCAAAATGGTATACGCACAAACCAGAATCCGTTCTTGAGAATGAAATGCATAAAATTCTCTATAGACGGATCACCTTATCTCAGCCAGAAGACAAATACTTGGACCTTGCCAGAAAGTGAAGGTCCTATCAATTGTAATTGGAACCATTGGAAGGGTCCCCAAAAGTCTGGAAAATAATTTGGGTGAATTGGAAATCAGAGGAAGAATCGAGACTATCTAAACTACTGATCGGCTAGAATACTCAGAAGAGTCTTGTAGACCTGATGAGATTTGCTGTCACTCTGCATTCAGTGAACCACCGGCTACGACAGGTGGGAAAACTAAATAATAATAATAATAATAATAAGATGAATTCGAGAAGATCTCGTCAAATTAATCTCAGGTGAATTTCTAATTAATTTTGGAATAATGCGACCGTCTCTTAGCCGGTGCAACAATTAAAATTGGGGCAGAAGATGTCGATGTGTAGCTATGAAAGGGTGACTCAGCACTACACAGATAAAATCCGGTGCATCTGTCTGTTGAAGTCATTTGGATTGCTGCGTCACCGCTGAGCAAGTTGATTAGGTCGCATTGTGAGTAGGTGGCACTTTCAAAGATATTTTCGATCAAGATGATGCCATCTTCTTCTTGGTTTCTTTGTTTTATGGCATTTCAGCCTTCGTGGGTTATTTAATGCCTAATCCATTCTTGTAGAAGAATAGTAAGTAAAGTCGGCGGAGCGGCATATTGTCGCTATCAGCGAGAGAGTCTACCCCCTTTTTACTAGTGCTAGACTAGGGAGATCATTTTTGCGTCTGAGATGAAGCGCTACCCCCATCAGCTCCCCACTTTATCGTACAGATCAAAGCTGTTCTACTCCAGTGCTGTTGACGAGAGACGGTATCGAACCCGGAACTTTGTGGTTCTGAGACGGATACTCTACTGATTAAGCTAAACTAGAACTCATATCTGGAGTGATATAGCGTAGACATATACCTTGGGAAATGTAAGCATCCAACTGCTCTCCATCCAGCTATGGGTAAATAGTAGGGCAGACTGGGCTCTAACCCTGGTTGGGTAACCCGTTTAGGAGTAGGAAATTAACAATATGTCACAGATTGCTTTTCCTTCATTTATTGAATATTTTACTCTGTCCATCCATTTACTGGCACTAGGCACATTGAGCTCTCATTATGGTTTACTTACATCATTTTGGCTAAAGCACACGTGGAAAGATCCTAACTACGAATATATATATATATATATATATATATATATATATATATATATATATGTGTGTGTGTGTGTGTGTGTGTGTGTGTGTGAGTGTTATGAAGGGGACACCCGTAATTGTGTCTCCCATAAAATAACTTTAAATTTCTTCATTACTTCATTTATTTCAACGCATTACTGCGGCATTTTCAGGTATGATCAAATGCATGGATATTACTGAAAGACTTCCTAAGAAGAAATGTTTTATTTAAATATATATATATATATATATATATATATATATATATATATATATATATATATATGCATTTACTTAACCCCTCAGCCACGGGAAAAATGTGGCACGATGTCAACTTTTAAGGGAACTTAAGTTGATTTTGAAATCAGTTTTCCTTTTTCTAGACTGATTGCCTAAGCAAGACAAAAGAACCCAGTCTTCCTTGTTATTTATTCATAGCTATGTGGAACAAAATTTACTCATGTCTTTACCAAAGGCATTAGTGTTGCATTATCTAAGCACAAGATGTATGCCAAATTGCCACTCTTATTTATGAACTTTCCCAACAACAGCAGACACTTCCGATAAATATTGGCCAATGAGAAACGAAGACAGAAAGTGTTGTGATGTTAGTTCAACAGTAAAAAAAGAGTCAAGTCGAGGTAGGGTAAAAAGAGACAAGTGTATTTACAATAAGGTACAAGAACGGCTAGGTTGCCGCTAAACAGTAACAGTACGGTAACAGTACCCCCTTTTCACTCGGTGTCTCACTATTTATAGTGAGAACCGGTGTATATTCTCCACTGTAGGAACGGCCGGTACAACAGAAAGCATTTAAGATCGTTTGTAACTGTTCTCAAATCAATTACTAAGTTGAACTCCCTGCAAGGAAGAATTCTCTTTTGGATCACGTCGAGGAAACCAAGTTAACAACTGAACCCAATACAAGACTTGGACATTTACGAGGCATACAAATTCGGATTTACCAACTGGATTCTGTGAACAAGTACCCCCCCACCACCAAATACCGACCTGGATTTTAACAATAAGCACTATGTAAAACGAAAACAGCTTCGTCCTGGATATGAACTCGAGTCACAGATTCCATTTACTACGAAGATAACCGCTATGCTTTGCGCGCCTCCAATGAGCAACTTGTATGCCAATTTATGAAGACGAAGGAGAAAAGACAGAGAAACAGAGAGACAGAAAGAGAGGGGAGAAAGAGAGAGAGAAAATAGAGAGTGGGAGACAGAGAAGAGAGAGAGAGAGAGAAGAGAGAGAGAGAGAGAGAGAGAGAGAGAGAGAGAGAGAGAGAGAGAGAGGCCACTGATTTTTACATCTTGCTGTTTTACTAGAATTAATCTGTCTCCTAAAAGGATTAGAGCTCAGGATGAAGAAGCCTTAACATTTTCTCTAGCGTTGTGATTTGCCAGGATAACGCTGACTGATAGTGTTTAATGTTACAAGAATGCGTCGCGTGTTAAAAATCCGCTAACCATGAGATTTTATTTACAATTAAGTACAACGACGCATAACACACACAACGAAATACCGGTGCCTTGCGCTATTGCACTACGTGAAATGATTTTTTTTATGTGTTGATACTAATACACCTGACGATTCAAGGTAACTTTATAAATCGCTAACATGGGTAAATAGTAGGGCGACTAGGCTTTTTAGCTTTAGTAAGGCGAAAGAAAGGTGGAAAAATGTATTCAAAATCAGGGAAACAAGGAAACTAGCACGAAGGCTGGAGCGAACGTAAAAAAATATAATAGAATGTAAGTGTTCCTTCGTCTTCAATAATAATAATAATAATAATAATATTAATAATAATAATCTTATTATATTGGAGATGTCACAATTCCCTTAGTTATTTACGTCACATTCTCCATGATTCTATTTCTATTAAAACCTCAATTAATAATAAAACTGTTTGACATTATTAATACTGTTGGCCTTACCTAAATACTAATAACATGCAATTGTATTTATATATACAACAAAATACCAGTTTTCAGTGTAAACGTAAAGCTAATTTGCATATTGATATTAAAAAAACTGATTTTAATAAAAATGTGATTGGTATTATTGATTTCTAATTGTTTGGTTTTATCTTAATGAATATGAGTAAAAATCTCTTCAATAAATCCTAAAAGAAATTCATTAACAAGAAGAAATAACTGTAATTTTATTCTTTACGTCCTATTTTAAATAAATAGTTAAATTAGGAAAATTTAGCATTGAAAAACGGAAGTGATAAAAGAGCAACTTTCAGTTGTTCTATTTTCCGATTATACCCCCTCCGTTTCAAATCTTTTTATCTGAATTTTTAATTAGTTTCATTAGCCTTTCTGATTTAATCTAATATTTTATTACATTTAAACTTAAATACTTGCACCCGGAGGGTGCATATATTTGCTAGTAATAATTATAATATAATAATAATATGTGTGTGCGTGAGTGAATGTGTGTGTGTGTGTGTGTGTGTGAAGAAAATAGATTAGGAGAAATCCAACATAATGTTAGGAAAAGTTATGGGGAAAAGTGAATAACGAACACAGATGATTAGATTCAATTGATATTTCGCCTCCTTTGGTCTTAGAGGCTTTCCTAGAATCAATTTCGTTTATTCATTTCTTTTATTTATCATTCTGTTTTAAACAATAAAATTCAATCTGATGAAGCCTCTAAGACCAACCGAGGCGAAACATCAATTGAATGTAATTCTCTGTGTTCGTTATTCACTTTTTCCATAACTTTCCCCTCTCAATCTCTTTCTTTCTTTCTTTCTTTCTTTCTCTCTCTCTCTCTCTCTCTCTTTCTCACTCGCTTGCACACACACACACACACACACACACACACACACACACACACACACATATATATATATATATATATATATATATATATGACGCCATAGTTCTCATATTAACCATATCCACTGGACAAAGAATACATCGACTGCATCGTCTGCAGACGGATAAGACTCCTCCCAAATAATAAGTGTCTTGGGTATGATATGGAGATTGTGGAGCACCACTTCATGGCCATTACTCCCAGGTCCACTCTGATCTGAAATGGGAGTACCTGTTAGAATCTCGTCTATCGGTCAAATAGATTTGTTTGAAAGTTATTTGTATTCGATAGGATTCCGTGGAAGAACACCAACAAAAATGTCTTAAGAAACGACTACTCAAAATTATAAATATGAACATACAATGAACGCGATTCCCTAACCTCTTGGCATGAAATAACTCTAGACGAGTTGATATTCCGTTAGAATTAATCAAACAAATCCATATCATTGCGACCTTATTCTTGTTTGAAAAGTTCTATTTAGAGATCGTTCCCGGAAAATTGCTCGGTAATCAAACAATGCTTTCTCTGATATGTGATCGAGGCCCACAGACAATACCACTTCGTACACCCACTTTTCACATGGCCAGCGGCTTAAATACATCTTCCGTATCGTTTCCGGCAACTCGAAGGTTTTTCCTGTATTATTGCAGAGCCATCTTTCTTTTCTAAACTAAGAGAGTTCACTCAGCCCTTGGCAAATTTGATGGATATGAAAAAGTTATTGTGTGTCGAACATAATAGTTTCTTTAAGGAATGGGGACAGAACGAACATGTGAAGAACTAAAAGTTTCTTACAGCAATTGGGCTGATTTCTCTTGCAAGAAACTATTGTCTACACCTTTACTAGTTGTATCTTCATACTAAATAAGATGCTCCCCTCACCCCATTAGATATCGTTGAAGATATATCAAGTGGTTCGAAGTCTTTGTAAAGGCGGGGGTGGTGGTGTAATGGAATCAATGAACCGAATTCGAGTTTCGGTCAGGGACGTTACTGTTCAATTGGCACTAATTCCATTAGGTAAAAGCATGAGTCTGCCTTTCTCTCTTTACGTCTTTAAAGGGTTTCATATGGACTGCAGATGCCCATATGAAGCCCTTTAAAGATATCAAGAGACCACAATTAAGAGAAGAGTAACTGCACTCAAAAAAGCAACATACCAAGATATATATATATATATATATATATATATATATATATATATATATATATATATATAACAGATAAGATGGGTGTGGCAATGATTCTATTCTGGAACCTCTTTTTTCTCCACGCACAGACACAGGCGCAGACTCTCTCTCTCTCTCTCTCTCTCTCTCTCTCTCTCTCTCTCTCTCTCTCTCTCTCTCTCTCTGTCTCTGTGTGTGTGTGTGTTATTCAAACAGATTTTGTTAGAATACACGGAATATATCCCCTTGATGATCTTACCTTCAACCCTTCTTGTTGCTTTTTTATATCAGGATCCAGATGGAAGAGAAAGTGTTCCATATTATTTACTAAGCGCTTTCAACCACGCCCATGCTCGTCTTCAGTGGGATTATTTGTAGTAATTGTTTTTTGTGGTGCAAGTTTTATTAATGGCGAGGGGTGTATTGTATTTTTTAATGGTTGCAGGTTTTTTTCAGTTCGGAGGATTTATTCTAGGTGGGGTGCTATGGTTATTGCGTTAGTTATTAAAGAGATTTAGTGTATTGGTACTGGCGTTAAATATTATTTTATTCATTTTCACATTTTGATAAAAAAATTGGTTTTTGATTTGTAGGTGTTTTTTTTTTTTTTTAAATCTGAAGCGACAAAACATTCAATAAATCCCCCCAAATGAGTAGAGTTCGCATAACAAAAACATCTAAAACATATAAAGTAGGTAAAGTTGACGGAGTGGCCTATTGTCGGTATCAGCGAGGGAGTTTATTCCATTTTCGCTAGCGCAAGACCAGGGAGATTGTTTTTGCTGAAGTGAAGCGGTACACATATTGTTAGCTCCCCACTTTACCGAACAGATCAGATTACCCAATCTGTGCCACTCATGGGGCCGGTATCGAACTTGGAACCTTGCATACCTCTGACTGAGCTAAACCGGTCCCTTAAAAAAGCTACAAATAAATCCTCTGAAAAAGACTATGGACGTGATTGAAAGCGTTTGAAAACAAAATATGGGACACATTCTCTACCATCTGTACCCCGATATAAAAAAATAACGACAAAAAGGCTTGATGTATGTTCATTTTTATGTTAAGAGTGACGTTAAATTCACTAGAGAAGATTGAAAAAAAATTGTCAAATATTACATCAATTCTAGAAAGCCATGAAGATAGACGCATAATACACCTTGAAACACTTACCCCCCAAAGGAATCTTCATTGCTATTTCTCCTAGGTCTCTCTGACCCAAAGTTGTTTAAAAAACTGAGTTTAAAAAAGTTTTGTCAAAATTTTGGTACGTGCAGTTCGAAGCAGTTAAATGATGGAAGATACCTGCTGGGATTGATAGTATAATGGTAGTTGGCGCACTGCTTTGTTTCACTCTATGTGTTAATTGAAATCTGCATAGATAAACATGAAATGTAGTCTAATTCGGGAAAATGCTTTACAAGTTCCAACTGGACCATAACACCAAAGAAGCAAGCAAATAGATTTGTTATGAGAAAGGTGAAGGTACAATTTATCACAGTACAGAAATCAGAAGAAAGTGGGAGTACCTGTTAATATCCCACCTGTTAGTAAGTAGATAAAAAATGAGTTAACATTTTTTTTAATATTCCACAAGAATATATAAAACGAATGTTTTTGCTATAAAATAATCCAAGTGTTGACATACCGTAAAATTCAATTATGAAGCAAGCAAGTCAAAATGACTCAACACCACATTAAGCCATCAAATACAATTACAATTTGATTAATATTAAATATCTATACTCTTCTTCTTCTTCTTCTTCTTCTTCTTCTTCTTCTTCTTCTTCTTCTTCTTCTTCTTCTTCTTATTATTATTATTATTATTATATTATTATTATTATTATTATTTACTCATTTGAGTTTTCACATCAGTGTTAGCTGATGGTCTTTCACTGGAGTCTGAGTGACAGCTAGTCTCCTCAGGTCTCCAGGACTCTTCTGTGTATTCTGGCAGATTGCAGCAGTGCAGTGTTCTGAATGGTTTCAATCCTTCCTCTGATATCCAAACTTTCCAAGCCCTTTTCTAATCCTTTTGGGACTGTTCCAAGTGCACCAACTACAATTGGTATCACTTTCACTTTCATATTTCACAACTTTTTCAATTCTCTGGCAAGGTCCAGATATTTGTCTATTTTTTCATTTTCCTTTAGCTTCACCCTGTGATCTGCTGACACTGCAAAATCCACCAGTTGACAAGTTCTTTCTTTTTTGTTTATCAACACTAGGTCTGACCTTCTTGCTGGGATAAGGTGATCCGTTTTTATCTCAGAGTCCCAGAGAATTTTGTGCGTTTCGTTCTCAAAAACAGATTCTGGTTTATGCATATACCATTTTGTTGTGTGGTCAAAATTTAATCTTTTGCATAATTCCCAGTTGATCACCTTCCCAACCCAGTCGTGTCTAGTTTTGTATTCTCGTTGTGCTTGTTTGCTACATTCGCTGAGTATATGGTTAACAGTCTCATCTCTATTACCGCAAAATCTACATTTACTATTTTGTTGGGTCTTATCAATTTTCGCTTTGATGTAGTTTGTCCTTATTGCATTATTTTGTGCAGCAATTATAAGTGATTCTGTTTCTCTTTTGAGGTTTCCCTTTCTTAATCATGTCCAAGTCTTTTCATGTGCAACCTCTTCTATTTGTCGTTTGAAGCGTCCGTATAATTGTTTTTCTTCCCATTTTTGTTTTCTAGTCTTTGTCGTTTCTCTGTTTGTCCATCTGCCGTTTCTACTATTGTTGGCCGCCATAAGTAGTTTGTCTTTGCTCTTCCTTGTGTAATCTTCAAGTTGTTGGATTGTGGTTTCTACGCATTCCTCTATGTTGGCAAGACCTCTTCCCCCTTCCTTTCTTGACATATACAATCTATCTCTATCATCTCCAGGGTGGAGAGCCTTGTGCATTTATTATTATTATTATTATTATTATTATTATTATTATTATTATTATTATTATTTTAACTCTTTTTGAGTTTTTCACATCAACGTTAGTTGATGGTATTTCACTGGAGTCTGAGTGACCACAAGTCTCCTCAGATCTCCAGGACTCTTCTGTGTATTTCTAGCCGATTGCAGCAATGCAGTAGTCTAGATGGTTTCAATTCTTCCTCTGATTTTCAGATCCTCCAGTCTTTTTCCAAGTTGACATATTATTATTATTATTATTATTAATAATAATAATAATAATAATAATAATAATAATAAATTAGATAAAGAACAATATCTTTCAGATTTTCTTTTTCTTCTTCTTATTTTGTTGTTCGAACAGTTTTTCTTTCCTCTTCATATCTATTTTTAATATGTTCATACTTTAAAAAAAATGTGTTTTCAACATGTTTTCCACGATTTTTAATGACCGTTTCTTTTTATGTCAGCCCAGGTTTTATAGATTTCTTCCTTCAGTTGAGCTCAATCCAGTAGGGACCGTTGTTAGGGAGTTCAATAATTATCTAACGATTGCGGCATCGAGTCAGAAAAAAAATCAACCTGCTCACTTACTTATGTACACATGCACATAGATACATGCCCATATTCTAATGCATACAGGCACACACGTACACGTGTTAGCTTCTTCTAGCTTTTCGATTTTAAAAAATGTTCCCTCGAATGGTTTGCTGAAATGGTAATATCCGCTAGATGACAATTTATTTTCTTCCTGTTAATTAAAACTATATTCTTATGTATGGCGAATTAGCAGAAGGCTCTCGACCGATAGGAAGACCACGCCAACGCTTCAATGACGTCTGCAAGAAAAACATGAAGACATGCCTCATCAACACCAACACATGGGAGGTTGGTGCAGAAAACAGAGCGACCTGGCGCCTCCTTGTCAAACAAAGGCACGATAGAAGTGAAACAGATAAGAAAATAGCCGCCACAGCAAAGAGAACCAGAAGGAAGGAGAGACAACAGCAGCCCCAGCAAGTAGCATTGTTTGTGTGCAGTGACTGTACCAGAGATTGCTATTCAAAAATTGGCCGGTTCAGCCACTCATGCGCAGATGCAGATAAAAAATTGTACACTACGCCATCGTCTTGAGCAGACGGAAGGATGTCAACAAAATATTATTCTGGTCGGAAATTGGATCATCAGTCTGTCTTTCAAAATTCCAGAGAATTGTATGCGTTACATTTTCTATGGCAGATTCTGGTTTGTGTCTATACTACTAGTCATCATGGTTAAACTTTAGTTTATTGCTCAATTCTCAGTGTATCATCTCCCTTACCGCCATTCATGCCTAATCTGATATTCCTTTTGAGCGAGTTTGCTGTATTTACTTATCATGTGATTAACTGTTTCATCTCTATTATCACATAGACCAAAATTGTTATTCTTCTGCATATTGTCAAATTTTGCTTTGGCGTAATTAGCTCTCATGGCATTATAGTTTTATTTTTATTTTCCTTTATCTTAACTCAGTGTTCTGTTAGAACGGCGAAATTCACTAGTTGACGTATTCGTTTCTTATTATTGATTACAATTAGGTTCATTATTATTATTATTTACTCCTTTTGAGTTTTCACATCAGCATTAGCTGATGGTCTTTCACTGGAGTCTGAGTGACAGCAAGGCTCCGCAGGTCTCTAGGACTCTTCTATGTATTCTGGCAGATTGCAGCAGTGCAGTCTTCTGAATGGTTTCAATCCTTCCTCTGATTTCCAAACTTTCCAAACCCTTTTCTAATCCTTTTGGGATCGTTCCAAGTGCACCAACTACAATTGGTATCACTTTCACTTTCATATTCCATAATTTTTTCAGTTCTCTATCGTCTCTAGGGTGGAGTGCCTGGTGCATGATCATTATCTTTCTCATCCTTTGGTCAATCTGTCTGAGTTCTTCTTTTGTCCATTTTAAGAATGGTCATGAGTATCTTATAATGGGGACAGCCCAGGTATTTATTCCTTTGATTAAATTTCTGCTGTTAAGTTTGGTTTCTAGAAGTTTTCTAGTTCTCCTGAGATATTCTTTTATTATTATTATTATTATTATTATTATTATTATTATTATATTATTATTGAAATTCGGTGTCTGTCATCTGGTGAGGACTGGGTGATCCATTTTTATCTCAAAGTATCAGAGAATTGTTATATGCCCACTTCCTCTTGCTAGGTATATACATTATAGACAGAGGGATCCATTTCGATCCTATTCTTCTTATGAGAAACACCCGTTGTTGTGCCCTCATATTTAATCTTCTATTTACTTTCTGAGTAGCTGGCTGGTATCCTACTCCCTTCTATTGGTCTGATTCTGTTAACTTCTCTTGTTGACTGGGCTGGTAAGGTTCTCTGGTAATCTCAAGGTTATCATTAGAGATATTAAATCTTAAGGATTTCTCAACTGCGCGGGTGCGGAGCCAAGCCGTCCTCACATAATGAGGGCTCTAACTAACTAATTAAACCTTCTTTCCCACCGTTTGTGTTACTTGAAAGGAAGTCGTGTCAGATCGAGGTTACTGAACACCAATCAACATAACAGTCTCCACAACACCTGAATTTGAATATGTTTCTACACGAACCATCTAAAAACCGACGGTACCCCCATCAATATATAACAATTTAAGCGTTTAATTTTCTATGAGAGATTCTGATTCGGGTTTATAGCACTTGTTAGTACGGTCAAACTTTAGCCTCTTGTATAATTCCCAGTGTATCGCCTTTCCTACCCAGTCATGCCTGCATCGTAACAGATATCTATATATTAATACTCTTGTTTCTTAATTGTACGACCGTTATCATCTTGCAATGGTTAAAAATAAGTCCGTCAAAATCGCACAAGATTAAATGTAAGAATGTAAATACTGATTATGTGATGTCGCCCATCTGCCGATTTCTTATTTCTTATAAATGTCGTCACCTCAGCTAAATAATGAACCATTCCGTATTTATTATAAAGTAATTAGAGGAAGAAAAATAGAAATATAATAAAGAAAGAAATTAGGGAGTAGGAGAAAGATAGAGAGAAGGGTCAGCTCACAGAAGCGATAACGCCAATCTGTTTCAATCAAACATAATGAAAAGAGGAAAAGAAGGAAAAAAAGAAAAAATAGTGACAGAAATTTAAATCAAGATTAATAGACTTTTTTTCATATTGAAGTATTTAGCAATAGCACTTAAGTAGACATATCGAATGTGGTAATAATTAAATTATCATACCGTGGGATATCCACAGGTCCTGCTAGTTTATTATTATTACTATTATTATTCACTCTTTTCTTATTTTTTTTATTTTGTCAACCTCGTCAATATCTTGTAGTTTTTCTCTTCTATTACTGTTATTTTCTCTTCCTTTCTACGACGACTGTAGTTTTTCCATCAGTTACCATTGTTGTCGTCTTCGATAAGACCTAATTCAATAACTCTAAGCTAATAAACACTGAGCGTTAAAGTAATCTCGTCTTATTCGGCATGCTACATACTATCTGCTTCTGTTTGCATTTGTGCAAACTTTCTCTTCAGCCTTTTTTCATTTTTTTTCCATTTATAAACAACAGCAAATAGACCTGGTTGCTGTAGATTGTACCGACATTCATTTGTAAACCTCTTCTTTATAAACCAGCACTTTGCTGCAATTGCTGCTGCTGCTGCTGGTGCTGGTGGTGGTGGTATTCTTCTTCTTCTTCTTCTTCTTCTTTCTTCTTCTTCTTCTTCTTCTTCTATCTTTTTGATTATTTTTTTTTGTTTTTTGCCTTTTCTTTTCTACAAAGATTCTTGGGAATTTAGATATAAAATACCACCTTCTCCTCCCTCTCCGTTTTCTTCTTTTTCCTTTCTGATGCTTTCTTTCTTTCTTTCTTTCTTTCTTTCTTTCTTTCTTTCTTTTCTCAATTTCGATTTATTCTTTCTTCTCTTAGCCTCCTTCTCACAGTCATTCTTTTCTTCCTATTCGTTCTATCACTTCTTCTTCTTCTTCTTCTTCTTCTTCTTCTTCTTCTTCTTACAGTCAATCTACGCTTAAAGCACCGGTTCCCTTGAGATCAACGAAGTTAAGTAGCGATTAGCCTGTTCAATATTTACTTTGGTGACCACTTAAGCAGTAAGTATTGTAAGCAAGAGTCATTTGTTTATCAAAATGATTTGATTCGGCATGACCCAAAAATGGTGGATATTGGGGAATACAAGGTGTGTCAAAAAGTACAAAAAATCTCGATACTTTTCGACTCACCTTGAGTAATCATTTTATTTATTCTATTTCTCACAAGGACAAACTGTCCTTCATGTTGACTTTTTCAAATAGGTGCTTCACATTATTTGCGTTGAAAAACATTGTCTATGAAAGCTAAACCCCGCATTCTATGAGAATATGTTTAACAGTGTGGGGTTTTTGCTATGATATATTGTAATGGGCATGGCAGATACCCCCCCCCCCAATGTAAGCGACAAAGAATCGCTTGTGCCGTGCACGAGAGACCCGGATGGGACGAGACGGAATTTGCATAAAGGGTAGCCGAGCCATAATAAAAACGGACGGTCGCTGACACTGGTAGTCAACAACAAAGCAAGTGTCTGCGAGTGAAAGTGAAATTCTGCGACTACTGTATTTTTTGGGTGAACAAGAAAGAAGTGAGAGGAACGAGCTCAGTTGGTAGAGAAGTTTGCTGAACGAAAGGAATTACTGTTGTCAATTGAACAGGCTCCAGTTGGAAAACTTTTTACATATATATTGTTGTTATAAAGGAGTTCATTGGCACAATCTTGATATAATGACTTGTTTCTTTCTGGACTTTCTGGAAGATGGTTTCCATTCTCCTACCTTGAGTTTAATTAAGAAGAGTTTATTGTGGATGTTGTTATTCCAGCGTTATTGCATGAAATTCTAACTTTGTCTGGGTCACCGCTGTAAGGCGTTGTTTCGTGTACAATATTATTAAATTACCAACAAAATAAAGTAAGTAAATTTGGCGGAGTGGCCTATAGTTGGTATCCCCTTTTCGATAGTACTAGACCACGGAGATTGTTTTTTTTCTGGGGTGGAGTGCCACACTTTTCCACAAAGATCAAATTACCCAATATGTGCTACTCACGCGCTGAGTTAACGGGCACCGGTATCGAATCTGGAAACTTGTAGTTCCTACGCTGATACTCTATCAAAAAGTTTCATATCATAGTATTCTCTCCATAACTGTGACCATGTAGCAAACTTGGTAAATTCAAACAATAATCAATGACTCCTAAATATAGTAAATTTATATGAATATATAAATAGTAGGGTGGAATGGACTCTTTAGCCTTGGTTCGGCAAACACTCTAGGAGAAGAAAAACTCTAAATTAAAACCTGTTAAACTCCGCTTAGGAAATCGACCTTGTGTCACATCCTACTTCTGTTGGTAAATATATAATCAGCAAAAATGCAAGAAAGATGCTCAAATATCCATCCCTAATTAATCCTTATATAAAAGACAGTTCGACTTTTCAAATAAGAACGCGTCCCTCCAATGCACTAAAATAGGCTCAGGTTTCTCTATATATATTTATATATTATTTATAGTAAATATATTATAAATTGAAATTGATTTAAGTTTATTATTGATTTAATGATTTTAACAGCATGTCAACCCGTTTATTTCCTGCCTAGTAAATTTTATGCCATTGTATATTTACATTTTTGTAGCTGTTTCTTAAGTGTTTTTGCATGTATATCAAGTATTCCTGTTCAAACATTTTACACATAGTTGTATGATTTCAAGTATTCTCATTTAATACTAATAACTATATGGTTTCAAGTAATTATTTCTATCGAATAATATTCCTTTGTTTATACATTGCTATATGATCTGATGTAACTAATAATAACCCTTAGTGTGACCTGATTCAGGTTTGGAAAATAGAAAAAGAAAGAAAGAAAAAAAATCGGAAGTTAAAATCTTCCGATCGTTTGGGTCAGAATTATAAGGCCGCGATTGAGATGTCCGTAGCGGGGGTGGAATCTCAAGTAGGTCAGAAGACCCCTGGGGTGAATACACTCAAGTAGCCGGAAGAGATAGCACTTGGATTAGTCAGCGGTAGTTATCCTCTGATATGCGAGACGATCCTTTGAAGTAGCTAGACTGATGTCGCTCGGAAGAGATTGATCATGATTGACACTTAAGAAAGGAGATAAAACTCTTGTTGAAAATCGGAAGTAAAGAAAATTCCTAATATATTCATGCCGGCCGGAAATAAAATTGTTCCGATTTAAATACTATTTAACTCGGACGTTTTTGGCTTGAGAAGCAGAAGAGGCCGAACGGGCAGATGAGGCCAAACGGGCAGATTTCTAGTCGTTTGAGATCTTAGCACAACGTGGGACATTCGGCTAGACTTCCAGCAAATATAGAGACCCTGCAATCCGTGGTTGATGCAGAAAATCCGATCTTGACGGCCAATTTCGGAGATTCTGTGAGCCCATTAGCTCGGGAGCGACCGACGGGTTATATTAGTAAACAATTATAGCTTCAAGTACTCGTTCTTAATAAAAAATATAATTTACAATTATATGATATCAAGGGCAAGTTTAGCTCAGTCGGTAGAGTGTCCGCCTAGGTTCCTGGTTCGATACCGACCCTCGCCAACTCAGCGTATGAGTAGCACAAGGATATGTGCGGTAAAGTGATGAGCTGATGTTAGGTGTGGCTCTCCACCTCAGACGCCCAAAACAATCTCCTTGGTCTAGCGTTAGTGAAAAGAGAATAGACTCACTCGCTGTATCTACTAGATATCTCGTTAGAGTTGACACCAAGGAATCACAAGGTTCCGGGTTCGATACCTTTCCTATGACGCTCCACCTCAACAAGAAGCAATCTTCCTTGTCTAAGGATAGCGAAAAGGGGAGAGACTTCGCTGTCCAGCTGATATCGACGACTTTTATTGA
>CM042144.1:52208771-52253771 GCA_023376005.1 Doryteuthis pealeii | reverse complement strand
TCATTTTTAACATCCGTATTTTTAGCAAGTGTTTTTATTCCTGGGTGCTGGATCATAAATTTTTAAATTTAGGTTCTTGAGGTTTTATGGTTGTCTATTTGTTTATATTAGTAGTCAATCTCTTCTGATGTTATTTGATAGGTCGTATGTGTGTGTTTCTAATTTACTTTTTCTTCTAATAATTTGTGTGCATGTTTGTGGTTTACCTTTTGTGTGTATTTGTGCTTGTGTGTGTGTGTGTGTGTGTGTGTGTGTGTGTGTGTGTGTTTATCTATATATGTCTATGTTCATGGTTGTGTTAGGTGTATGTGTATCTATATACATAAAAAAATAAAATTGATGTGTATCTTTTACATAATTTGCATATACATATTTTGCACACACACACACACATATATATATATATACATACATGCATACATATTATATATATACATACATACATACATATATACATATTCTATATTACATGATTTGTGTATTTTATTATGTGGTTAACATGTTTGTGTAGTAAAGTTGTTATTGTTGTGTGTGTATGTATGTGTGTGTTTGGTTAAGTTCAGTTTAGTTGTATGTTCTGGTGTGTGTTTTGTGTGTGTCTTTGTATGTTCCTATGTACGTGTGTCTCTGTTTATGGTTGTGTTTGGTGTATTTTGGAGATAGTTCTTTTGTTTTTTTTGCATATATTTACATACATTACATAGTTTGTGTGTTCTATTATGTATATCATATTTGTCTGTGTAGTAAAGTTATTGTTGTGTGTATGTATGTGAGTGGTTAAGTCCGATTTAGTTCAGGTTTGTATTTATCTATGAAATATTTTTCTTTAATTAGGACTAGAGTATAGTCATCAGCTTGGTATATTGGCATCAGCTTAAAATTTCCCTGATTATATTCAAAGATATGTTTCGATACATATATGTTTCTATTGTTAGCTAATCTAATGTTGCTTTTGTGTTGTGAGATTCTTTTATTTAGTGATGATGTTCATCCAATGTATATTTTCTTGTAGTTTGCGGATTCTATTATGTAAATTACATTTTTAATTTTTCATTGTTTTCAAGTAATAGCAGGACTGGAGTTTGAACTCGCTCACTACAATATCATACACCAGCACATTAGCCATTACGTCACGGGGATTATTTGTGAACATATGTATGCATGTAAACATATTTAGCAAAACCTCTACACGAGTAGGATGTGACACAAGAGTTATCCTTCTCCTAGACTGTTTGCTTAACCAAGGATAAAGAGCCAAATCTGCCCTACTATTTACTTGAAGTTATATGTGAAATCCAGGATTTGAACTCAGGTTGACGAGTTATTTCCTATGACTCTAACCATCACTCAACGCGCCTCCATGTACATAGTCACAATATCAAACACACTACAAAAATGCTATTTGAATATATAATGAAGATTTATTTATGTTATATAATGTTAATAAATTTAAATTTTATGGAGAAGCCAGCCAAAAACCTGCATTGATTTATTCCGTGTCTCTTGAAAACGGCAAATCACTAAAGAAATCTTTCGTCGGCTTCATTATTTTCATTTTTCTCTCTCTCTATCTTTTTTTTTAATGTCTAGAAAAAAACAAAATTAAACGCCGACGTTATTTATTACTAACTCTTCAGACTGACATTTTCTTTCAAAAATGTTCATTCGGCTTTGAAGATTTCTACGTCTATCTCAATGGTTAAAACATCTGCAAGTTGAGGTTTGTTTAGTTTCTTTAATGGCATAGCAGCTTTCATGGGTTATTTAATGCCAAAGCCATCCTTGTAGAAAAAACCCCAGTAGTAATACTACATTTTCTTTTCTTTTAAAATGTTCATTCAGCTTTTAAGATTTTTTACGTTTATCTCAATGGTTAAAACATCTGCAAGTTGAGGAGGTTTATTTACCTTTTTTTGATGGCATAGCAGCTTTCATGGGTTATTTAATGCCAAAGTCATCCTTGTAGAAAAAAAACACAGTAGTAATATTACTTAACCCACGAAGTCAGCGTGAATCATAGTAGTCCATCCTCCCAGGCAACACCTGCGCCCTTGATTTAAAGGTACACGGCTGGGTTTATTGCCCAGTGCATGCGGCATCTCAAAAGAGGGATGTACACAATTTTTACACTAGTCAATGGATGAGCTTCGGTTTGTGCGTGGCTTTTCAAATAAATCGGAATTGTGTTCAACTTACATGGTAGGATGTCAATAAATAACAATTATTTAACCCATAGCTGGGGGGCGGAGATAAAGGTGCTCGTACCTTTCCCCCCATGGCATTAGTCTAAAGGTGAACGTAATAATCCGATTGAAATTCAAACTCGCTTACTACGATGTTGCAGTCCAGCACATTATCCACCACACCACAAGGACACACCTCAGGATTTAAGATAAGGTCACACTGAAGGTACCAGTTTCCATAAAGTGATTGAAGTTAACAAACAGTAAGTCTGCTCACTATTTACAATGGCGACAACTTAGTATGCATTTCCCAAGTGTATTAGTCTGAAAGTGATACGTAATAGCATGACGTGAGTTCGAACTCGTTTACTACGACGTTACAGCCCAGTACGTTAGTCACCACGCAACGGAGACTCCCAAGAAAGTTGAGGTGTCTACGTTTCTAATGTGGTAACAGCACATGAATGACATTTACAGCAATGTATTTTGCTGCTTTCTCTAGGCTATGCATCAGAGATTCGGCTTGTGCAGGTGTATTTGCAAGAACTGCAAGATTATTTGCTTAGTCTGCATCCTCAATCATGCTAACAACACTGACTTCCAGAACTCTCTGTTTCAGTATCTGTCTGTCAGTCCGTCTCTATTTGTGTGTCTCTCTCATATATATATATATATATATATATATATATATATATATATATATATATATATATATATATATCAAATTCCTCTTGAAAGCAATTCCAATAATCAGCTCTCTACACTATCATCAATAGTCTTAACATTAAAGCCAACATATTAACTCTTTCATTGCCGTGTAGAATCTCTACTAGAAAATAGCGTTTATTGGAAATGATAAAGGATAAGCACTCGTCGATGAGAGTATTTAGATAAATAAAGTGAATGTTGTCTAAGAAGCAGGCAAAAGCAAGCACTGTTAAGACCAGCCTTTTTTAGTTTTTGAAGGATATCAAGGTTCTTGTCTGAAGCATTTTTCTTTTATCGGATGGTTTTGTAGACTTGCTCCTTTAAATAATCCCGTTGCCTAAACGTCTATGTGTTAAATCAGAGCTTCTGGCCTGCCACACATACAGACTCCATCTACCCATCCATCTCACAATGGTGATTCAGTCTTTCACGAGCAACAATAGCAAAATGAGGAAGAGTACCATCTTGCATAAGAATAAAGTCTTCAATATTCTCCCAAGTATTGACAACTGCATATGAAAAATATAAATAGTTTAAAATAGGGAGTTACTTTTCAATCACTCTGAATATATTAAAGCGGACTGATTTTAAGTCTGCGTCATATTTTTTGCTGAATTCGCATATTGATTCAAAATGTTTTTCATTCAAAACTTTTTTTCTCCATCGTCTGACTTATTTATTTTCTTTTACTATCTCAACACGAGTTATTTATTCTATTTAAAAATAAATCAATTTATTTATTTATTTTGCTGTAAATATTTCAAAATCACTTAATGAAACAAGAACATTCTGCTGTTTATATTTACATTTGCCATCTCGTTTGACTTGAATTTTTATTTTATTCAATTATTTATTTATGTTTTCGTTTCTTTTGATGCAACTTTTCCAAATTTAATTTAAGAAAAATTTCTTTTTTGTTGAGCTTGAACACAAAGAAAACTCCAGTCGACAATAAATGAAATAAAGCGGCTTTAAAATATCGCTAAAATGTCATTTTTTATATTAAAAAATGGTTTCCTATTTCTTTTTCTTTTCAAGTTAATTAGATTGGTCACAAACAAAAAAAGAAGCTATAAAACGAAAAAACAAAAAAAAAAACAAAAAAAAAAAACAAAAAAAAAATAAAATAAAATAAAAAACAAAAGAACAAAAGAACAAACAAAAAACAAACAAAAAATAATAAAAACAAAAAGAAACTAACACAAAACAAATAATAATAATAATAATAATAATAATAATAATAATAAGAAGAAGAAGAAAATTTTTGTGCAGTCGAGAATTATTAAGATTTTGAAATATTTTAAAAACGGTTTTATTTTATTTCCCAGAGTGAGTAACAATTTTGTAATATTTCGGTAACATGAAACCCGATTTGGCAGTTAGTTGGTTGGCTTATTTGATTTTACGACATGTTAACCCCTGTTGGGTTATTTCATGCCGAAGACGTTTTGCTTTATTTATCCTTGATGGGTAGTCAACATTTTTTTAGACTGCTTTTCAAAGTCAATTTTTTCAAACTCCTATTTTTTATTTAACCCATAGATGGGACTCTAAAAGGTACTACTACTCCCTGTTGTTAAGTATCTGGCCGCCATCCTTGGCCAGTTGGAAAGAACTCAAAGTAAATAAGTAAGTAAGTCCCTAGTTATAGAATCCTTTGGTAAGTGAATAAGTCCTGTGATATATTCCTTTGGTAAGTGAATAAGTCCAGAGGGATATTCCTTTGGTAAGTGAATAAGTCCTGTGGTATATTCTTTTGGTAAATGAATAAGTCCTGTGATATATTCCTTTGGTAAGTGAATAAAATGAATAAGTCCTGTGATATATTCCTTTGGTAATGAATAAGTCCTGTGGTATATTCCTTTGGTAAATGAATAAGTCCTGTGATATATTCCGTAAATGAATAAGTCCTGTGATATATTCCTTTGGTAAGTGAATAAGTCCTGTGGTATATTCCTTTGGTAAATGAATAAGTCCTGGATATATTCCTTTGGTAATGAATAAGTCCTGTGGTATATTCCTTTGGTAAATGAATAAGTCCTGTGGTATATTCCTTTGGTAAATGAATAAGTCCTGTGATATATTCCTTTGGTAAATGAATAAGTCCTGTGATATATTCCTTTGGTAAATGAATAAGTCCTGTGGTATATTCCTTTGGTAAATGAATAAGTCCTTCTTTGGTAAATGAATAAGTCCTTTGGTAAATGAATTATTTTTGGTAAATGAATAAGTCCTGTGATATATTCCTTTGGTAAATGAATAAGTCCTGTGATATATTCCTTTGGTAAATGAATAAGTCCTGTGATATATTCCTTTGGTAAGTGAATAAGTCCTGTGGTATATTTCTTTGGTAAATGAATAAGTCCTGTGATATATTCCTTTGGTAATGAATAAGTCCTGTGGTATATTCCTTTGGTAATGAATAAGTCCTGTGGTATATTCCTTTGGTAAATGAATAAGTCCTGTGATATATTTCCTTTGGTAAATGAATAAGTCCTGTGGTATATTCCTTGGTAAATGAATAAGTCCTGTGATATATTCCTTTGGTAAATGAATAAGTCCTGTGGTATATTCCTTTGGTAAATGAATAAGTCTGTGGTATATTCCTTTGGTAAAATAAGTCCTGTGATATATTCCTTTGGAAAATGAATAAGTCCTGTGGTATATTCCTTTGGTAAATGAATAAGTCCTGTGATATATTCCTTTGGTAAATGAATAAGTCCTGTGATATATTCCTTTGGTAAATGAATAAGTCCTGTGGTATATTCCTTTGGTAAATGAATAAGTCTGTGGTATATTCCTTTGGTAATGAATAGTCCTGTGATATATTCCTTTGGTAAATGAATAAGTCCTGTGATATTCCTTTGGTAAATGAATAAGTCCTGTGGTATATTCCTTTGGTAAATGAATAAGTCCTGTGGTATATTCCTTTGGTAAATGAATAAGTCCTGTGGTATATTCCTTTGGTAAATGAATAAGTCCTGTGATATATTCCTTTGGTAAATGAATAAGTCCTGTGGTATTCCTTTGGTAAATGAATAAGTCTGTATATTCCTTTGGTAAATGAATAAGTCCTGTGATATATTCCTTTGGTAAATGAATAAGTCCTGTGGTATATTCCTTTGGTAAATGAATAAGTCCTGTGGTATATTCCTTTGGTAATGAATTCCTTTGGTAAATGAATAAGTCCTGTGGTATATTCATTTGGTAAATGAATAAGTCCTGTGATATATTCCTTTGGTAAATGAATAAGTCCTGTGGTATATTCCTTTGGTAAGCGAATAAGTCCTGTGGTATATTCCTTTGGTAAATGAATAAGTCCTGTGGTATATTCCTTTGGTAAATGAATAAGTCCTGTGGTATATTCCTTTGGTAAATGAATAAGTCCTGTGGTATATTCCTTTGGTAAATGAATAAGTCCTGTGGTATATTCCTTTGGTAAATGAATAAGTCCTGTGGTATATTCCTTTGGTAAATGAATAAGTCCTGTGATATATTCCTTTGGTAAATGAATAAGTCCTGTGGTAGAGAATCCTTTGGTAAGTGAATAAGTCCCGCGATATAATACTACGTTCCGTCGTCCAAGAAGATCCAAGTAGTAATGATTAGTATGACCAGAAAAGGTCAGTATAAAAAAATCATATTAGCAGCAAGGCATTGCCAGTGATTGGACAATAGGTTGCCTTCCCAGGTCACGTGCTTATAGGCGAGCCTATAAGTAGGAGTAGGTATTTACCACACGCCTTATATACCAAAAAACTCCAACACGTGTCAGAGTAGACCTGGGAGTAATGGCAATGAAGGGTTACTCCATATTCTCGAGAGAATTGGAACATCACCATCAGATAGTGTTTAACGTCATAGCCAGGTTATTAAGAGCATCAGCCACAGTCTTCTAGTACCCATATGATAAAAAGGATTGTGAGTTTGCCATAAGGGCAATGGCGTTGGGACAATCATATAGGTGCTAGGGCTTGACGTGACCAGCCGATTGATTGGAGGGGACTTCTCTGACTGCCCGTCTAGCCTAAGTAAGGGCCAAACTGCTCAGCCACTAGGGTTCCATTCTTAAGCATCATGGCTCGCCACCCACAGCCAACAGGTGGCCCCATTGAGGGAGTCCTACCTCTCTGCAGAGCTGCAGTCGGTGTATTCTTCTGTCCCAGTCGATAGGGTTTCAATTTGGCTGTTCCGTGGGGCTTTTGCCGAGCTTGTGAAACGAACGAACAATACTGAACAGTAAGATGCTGCGCCTGCCTGATACTCACCAAGTGCAAACTCGCTACATTTACCTCCATGGCTTGGGGCACGATTGAGCAGAGAGGGTCCAGATTGACTTTATAATTTATCAACACTAGATTGACTTTATAATTTATCAACAGTAGCAAATAGCAATTAGAGTTCACCTTTTCAATCACCTTGATAATTTTGGAACAAGATTTTAGAAGGATAGAAAAGTATTTGTTATTTCTTTTCCATTCATCTTACACAGAACCGATCCCAACAATTCAACACCTCTCTAATGACAACTACAGTGAATCGAGAAAGAAACCTTTTCTAAAATTATCATTGAACTTGAACTTCTTTTCACAGGATGTCATATACACTTGTAATTGTCTACCTATATTAATGTTGTCAGATTGATGCTGTGATCATCGATGTATTTAAACTATTGTCTTTTGACAATAGAACAATAACTTTTGAAAGAACAATAACTTTCTTAATTCATTTGTTACAATATTTTCACTGCCACAATATGTTGATGTATCCCCTGGAGAGGGGTAACACCACCACTCCCCACCTAAAAGGGGTGTCCTGGATATAATACTAAACTGTATCTGATGGTGAGGTTCCAGTTCTGGATCTCAAGGGGGTGTTGAGTACCCCTTGATTTACTTTTACTTCCAGGTCCACTCTAACTCAAAATGGTAGTACCTGTTAGGATACTATCAATGGGTCAAATAGATCTGTTTGAAAATTATTTTTATTCAATAGGAATAATTGATACTACATAACTGTGCAAATAATTTATATTAAGAATAGTTACTTGAAGCTATAATTGTTTAATATGGATTATTATAATTAGTTACTTGAAACCATAAAACTGTCTATAAAAATGATTATCATTAAAAAGAAATTAATTGAAACCATATAATTGTGTATAAATCATTTGTATTAGATATGAATATTTAAAACCATACAACTGTATGCAACTTATTTGTATTTGATGGGAATATATGATATCCTATAATTGTGTTAAAAGAACAAAATGATTTGCAATACGATAAGTTTTAAGAAAAACAATTGATTACATAAAACGGTAGCATTCACAATTACTAAGCATGACTAAATGCCTTGTGCTTATAACAATAAAAACATATTCTTGCGTGATGCTTCAATTTTTAACACCCAAAACCATGTAATAAGAGAAGGAAAATTATATTTGTTCAAATACATATTAACAAATACCATATATATTAGTGGAAATAAATATATAACTGCTGATATGACCTGTATTAAAGTATTTTCTTACGGTAAATATATTCCTCTGTATATAATTCCCGAAATTTGGACATTGAGCTTTCAACTTGTACTATATCAAGTTTAAAATTCTGTCGTTAAAAAAAAAAATTCACACACACACACACACACACACACATATATATATATATATATATATATATATCTTATTATAATGGAAATTGTGTGTTTTTCTGTCTGTAACCGAAACTATATTCCTACTCAAGTCACAATTCTCTTAGTTATAGACATCACATTCTCCATGATTTTATTTTTATTTAACCTCAATTATTAATAAAAATTGTCTTACATTATTAATACTGTTAACTATGTCTACATATTGACAACATGCAATTATATTTATATATACAACAAAATAGCGGTTTACAGTGTGAACGGGAAGGCTAATTTGCATATTAATATTAAAAAATCGAATTTAATAAATATGTGCTTAGTATTATTGATTTCTAACTGTTTGGTTTTATTTTAATGAATATAAGCAAAAATCTCTTCAATGTATCTTAAATGAAATCCATTAACAAGATAAAATAACTCATTTTATTCTTTACTTCCTCTTATAACTAAATACTTAAATTAGAAAAAATAACAATGAAAGACGAGAGTGATGGAAGAGTAAGTTTCAGTTGTTCCATTTTTTATTATACTCCCTCTGTTTCAAATCTTTTATTATACTCCCTCTGTTGCAAATCTTTTTATCTGTATTCTTATTTAGTTTCATTAGCCTTTCTAATTTAATACAATATTTTATTACATTAAAACTTAAATACTTGCACCAGGAGGGTGCATATATTTGCTAGTATATATAACCAAGTATTTGGTACGGCTAAATTTGTATACAAGTTTAGACAACATCATACTTTTATTATAAGATCAGCTAAAAACGTATTATTCTAATAAAAAAATTCGAAAGAGGATAGAGAAACTTAAGGGCCCTTTCGACCGGTGCATTTTCAAAAGTTCTACAAGATATCTTGATCTACCATCTGATGAGACGAAAATTTTGGGGAGCTATATTAAATCAACTTAAATTCATAAGGGCCCCAATTTTGGTCGAAATAAATTTATTATGGAATTACAGGATTGAGTTTTTCCTTCCTTTCTAAGATAAATATTGCTCTGTATATAATCTAAAAAGTTCATTATACATTGAGCTCTTTTTAGTGATTTAAAGATTCACTGTATTTATACATACTGGATCATACAATAATAGTACAGTGTATCTTAGAAATCACATAGAATCATCCCTTACTACCAAGTTTTGGATACCTCTCATCTCTCTCTCTCTCTCTCTCTCTCTCTCTCTCTCTCTATATATATATATATATATATATATATATATATATATATGTGTATATATATGTGTGTGTGTGTGTGTGTGTGTGTGTAAGTAAAGATGTGTTTGCTGGTGCAAAATTTGTTCATAGTTTTAAATAGGTGATTAGCACCGAAGGCCTTTTCATTCATCTTCTAATCAAGGTGAAATCGAAGGTAATTGTTAATAACATTTAAAAAGGAAGTTTATTGTACTAAGATCAAAATATTTTTTATTTTGATCTAAATACAATAAACTTTCTTTTTAACTGCTATTTACAATTATCATCGATTCCCCCATAACGAGCAGATTAATGAAAAGACCTTCGGTGCTAACCACTTCTTATATATATATATATATATATATATATATATATATATATATATATATATATATCATCAACATCTTTTAGACTAAGATTAAATAACCACAAATCCACAATAAACTCAAATCCCCGCATAATACAATAGCACTTCACTTTAACACACTACCACACAACCTTACACACCTCAAATGCATTCTAATATAACACGTATTTCCAACAACGCAATCTCGAAAACAAGCAGAAACTAAATGGATTCTAAAATTACAAACACACGTGAGGGGACTGAACGCTGACATCTGAATACTCCGTTATTATAAATTTTTACAGACGCTGCCGCTGTCAATAACAACAGAGACAAAAGATTCGTTGAACGGGAACAACAGTCATTTGATAAAGGGTATCTAACGAACCCGAAAATTTATGATAAAAAATAATAATAATAAAATAAGTGAATTCATTACTCTATAACATCGAGTGCATTCATTTATTTTTAGATGCTTCGTAATAACGCCCAACTTAAAAAAAACCCATAAATATATATATATCATATATATATATATATATATATATATATTATATGTATGTATATATATGTATATATGCATATGTATATTATATATATATCATATTATATATTATATATATATATGGAAATACGATGAGGAAATTATATATATATATATTATATGTATATATATATAATATATTATATATATATATATGTATATATGCGTATATATATCATATATTATATATATGATATATATATATATATATATTACATATATATTATATATATATATTATATATGTACGTATATATATGCATATATATATATATATATATATATATATATATATATTTGAGATGTATATATATATGTAAACCATACACCCATTTACCTGTGGACTGGTACGCATGAACACACTAGTGTTCACCGACCATCAAAAACTCTGCGCAGAGACTGGGTGCTGACTAGAGGACGTGGAAGTTTTGATGGCTGATTGTGACGGATATATATATATATATATATATATATATATATATATATATATATGGTGATGATGATGATTTATTCTCCATTACCTGGTTCAAGCATCAAACTGATCTCTCTGATAAGATAAAGAGATAATTCTTCCAAGGTGTAGCCATGTCAATGCCACAAATGAAAAGCTTAAAAAAACAAACTAGATGGCAACTACGCAAAGATGTTGCGTGCTGTCTTGAACAAATCCAGGAAGCAGAAACCCTCAAGAAAGCAGCTGTATAAACATTACATTGTCGTGTGGATATCTACACATGGATCCCAAATGCGACCACCTTTTGGCTGTAGGTGGCGACCCGTGATGCTTAAGGATGGAACTCTGGTGGCTGAGTAGTCCATGACATACAATACTCCACTTTAGCCCTTTCTTACGCTTGACAGATGGGTCGGTAAGGCCACCTCCGATCAATCGGCTAGTCACGTCAAACCCTAGCACCTATAGTCACAACCCCTTTGACCTTATAACAAGCCTTAACCCTTTTTATCTTAGAAGGCGATGGCTGAGGGTTTTAATGTCCTGGGTATGACGTTAAACTCTATCTGATGGTGAAGTTCCAATTCTGGAGCTTTGAGGAATGAGGAGTACCCCTTCATCACCATTACTCTCAGGTCCACTCTGACCCGGAGCGGTAGTACCCGTTAGTGTCCCATCTATGGATTGAATAGAAAAGAAATAAGATTAAAAGATAAAAACTGAGTATCCAAGAAGAATGAATACAAAAATGTCTTCGGCATATAATAATCCAAGAAGGGTTGACATGCCGTAAAATCCAACCAGTCAACCAATCAACCTACACATGGAACCACCAGTATAGGCCGACCAACAAGAACCTAGACCAATCAGATCTGTACGGAGTCTGGATGCCGCGCGGAAGACCTGACAGGAGTGATTGTTGATAGGGACAGTTGAAGAGAGAGAAAACCATGGCTCTCCATGCAGTCAGTGCGACCTAATGATGATGATGATGATGGTGATGATGATGATGAAGACATGGTCGAAAATGCATTTCACTTTCTCTATTTCGATATAAGATCGAGTACTAATCAATAAAAATGTTCTGACTTAGCTCTTAAATCGAATGTTGAGTTAGCACGATATTTTTTCCCTGGCAACTACCTGCACAAGGGCATGAAACCGACACATAATTACTGGTCAAATTATTTGCTGGACATTGGCGGGAAATTGTCCGGCCTAGGGGGATAATGTGTAAATTCCGGCAGCTGACTTTTCCATCCATCTCCCTTACAAATTGGATATTTGCAACTCAACTCTGTCAGAAGAAATCACTTACATACCTCTTTCTTTCTTTCTTTCTTTCTTTCTTTCTTTCTTTCTTCTGATTCTTTTTTTCATACATAAATTAATTTTTATTTTACTTTCTTTTCCTGACTTTTGAGTTTCCATTTTGTATTTTTTCTTTCTTTCTTTCTTTCTTTCTATTCTATTCTATTCTATTCTATTATCCACATATAAATACACACATATGTACATATGTAAAGACTGCCAGAGAGATCGATCGATTCTTTTCTTCCTATCTTTCTCTTTATATATCTACTATCCCAGTCTGTTTTCATCTATCTCAATTTCTATCTATCTATCTATCTATCTATCTATCTATCTATCTCAGGCTGTTTATTTATCTATCTACTGTCAACTCTTTGTCTCTCCCTCAATGGCATAGCAGTTTGAGTCGAACATATCTTTCTCTCAACCTGTCACCATTTTGGTCACCCCCCCCGTCTTATCATCTACTTTCCATTTCTATTTGGCATAATTTCACCTGAGCCTTTATATTCATTTTTGGTTTCTTTCGGTCAATTGATTTCGTTGCTTTTTTTTTATCTGTATACATATACATATATATATATATATATATATATATATATATATATATATATATATATATATGTCTGTGTGTGTGTGTGTTTCCTGTGTGCTTTGTCTTGAGGAGAAGCAGCTAATACGCTGGTTTGAAACCAGTGGTAATAACATCTGCTTTCCTTTTTTATTATTTTTCTTCTTTCATTTCTAATAATCCTTTTGACATCATTTCACCAGTGCCTTTACATTATTTTTTTTGTTTCTTTCGGTCTATTCATTTCTTTTTTTTAAACTTTTTCATGTCCCCCTCCTCTTTTTTAATGATTTTGTTGCCTTTTTTCTTATGTTGGATCCTCTAATAGATTTTTGCAACATAGTACATAAATTGAAAAAAAAAAGAAAAAAAGAAGAGAAAACACATGTACGAAGTTCATAGTTTTTCAGTTAAAAATATATTTTCTATATGAGATAGGTTCAAAAAGTGTCAAGACTGAAGCTGTATTTACCAAGGTAATAATGAACAATGAATGAAACATTAATTTTCCTCTATATAGTTCGCTTAGCACTCAAAATACTTATTCCAGTGAGTTTTCCTTGGTCAAGGCACCTCTGACATCTTTCTTTTGATATGGTGTAAAGCTATTCCGTTATAGGTTATATATTTTGTCTAAAGGAAATAAGAAATCAGTTTATTTGGATATTTCTTCTCTTTCGTTTTCTTTTCTTTTCTTCCTTTATTCATTCATTTTGGTTCGTTTGTTCGTCCTTTTCCGTTCATTTATTTCTTTTTTTCCTCTTTTGTTTTTAAAATTTTTTCTTGTTCCTTCCTTTTTTACCCCTTCCTTCTTTTTCGTCTCCTCTTTTCTTTCATCCGTCATTCGTTCCTGTCTTTCTTTCGTCCTTCCATTCCCTTTTTACTGCCCCCATTCCTTTGTTTGTTTGTTCATTTATTCTTTTTTGTTCTTTCACTCATTTTTCCTCCTGCCTTCTTTCCTTCCTTTCTCCCTTCCTTCAATTTCGTTAGTTCATTTATTCGTTTTTTTTTCGTTCATTAATTCATTTTTTCTTTCATTTCGTATTTTTCTTGCCCCATTCTTTCATTTATCTATTTCTTTCCTTCTTTTCCGTCCAATCTTTTCTCTAGTCCGCCATTCGTACCTTACTTTCTTTCGTTATTTCATTCCCTTTTTCCTGCATTCTTTCATCTCTTCTTTTCTATTTGTTATTTCGTTCTTTTTTCCTTCCTTCATTCCTTCATTCCTTCATTTTTTTGTTCGTTCATTCTTTTCTGCTAATTCACTATGTGACATAAAATGCTGCGGCGCAAAACCCTCTTGTTCTGTAGATAGGAAACGCAAGTAAAGCATGTTAACTCTGTAAAGACTGGAGCGTCTATGAGATTTGACTTTGGATCTTCCACCTTTATATTGCTGTTCGCTACGCCACTTAGTGCCTACTGTTTGGCATAGGAGGTAATTGCCTATCATGGGATTACACCGAGAAATGTAATCCCAATAAAATGAATTAGACATCTGGCTATGAGAAAAAAAAACCTTGATATTTTCGGTGTCGTTAACGACGTATATAATCATATTTTCACAAAAGAAAACATTAAAAAAATATCTTAAACGAATAATTTTATAGAATAACTGAATTCTAAAATATCCCTTTTTGAAATAGGTTATGAGATGTCTTTAGAATGAAAGAAGATTATTTATTGGGTAAGAATAAAATTATAGATTTAAAAAATAAAGTAAAATAATTAAAAACAAAAAAAGATCTAGAATACAATGCCTGAAATTTCAATTCTTGTCCAGGGTAAAAGATTTTAATGAATAAAATCAAATCATTATTTAAAAAGTTATTTCCTAACTATTAATATATTAGTTTTATTTCAATAAAATCAAATCATTATTTAAAAAGTTGATATTTCATTTAAAAGATTTTAATGAATAAAATCAAATCATTATTAGCCAGAAATCCCACTCTGACAAAAATGATCCAGATCTTAATAAGTCACTTACAATGTTTTTAGTTATTTGTAATGAGGTGTTATCATATGATTCAATATTCCATTGATAACTTTTCTTATAATCGAAAAAAAAAAAAAATTAACCCCTCACAGAATCCGGTGAAACTAAGAAAAGATGTTGTTAATCTATATATTTATACTCCTGTTCCTGGATCTTTCGACCGTTATCATCTTGCAACACCCTCAGGTTAAAAATAAGCCCGTCCAAATTGCCCAAGATGAAATTTTAAAAGAATTTAAGTACTGATTATCTGGTGTTGCTTAATCAACGAGTTCTTATTTCTTTTGAGTGTCGTCACCTCAGCTAAATAATAATAATAATAACGTAAATCCGTATACATTTTGATAAACAGACCGAAACACATGTGTAAGTGATATCGATTAAAAGTGATATCGATAAAATTAATTTTTATCCATCTACATTTCTTTTCTTTACTCATTTTTTCCTATATATATATATATATATATATATATATATATATATATGTGGTGTGTGTGTGTTGTGTGTGTGTGTATGTGTGTAATGCCTATGCCGAGAATACTCGGGATAATAATAACAGGATAAATTTCAAACCCATATAACTTCAAAAATAATGACAATTTTATTAGAAATCTTCTCAAATATAAAAGCTATAATTAAGCAAATAAAAAACAGCCTCGTTTTGGACGGGTAATTAAAAAGTGAAAGGGAAGAGGTTAAATGTAATAATTTGAAATCCTGAGTTGTATATTATTTCAACATCCAATGTTATTTGCATGTGAAATCGCTTGGACTCTATCTTTATTTTACCATATGTGGTTAATTTAAACTTTGTTTTTGTGGAATGTTCAGCTGATTAGAACACTTAACAAGTAATTTATTATACATGCAAATCATTGACAGTAACACCTTTACGCCGCCCACATTTCACATTTTGGATCAAAATCGTTCAAATCATTTTCTCTTCTTTAACTCATTCTGTCTGTCTGTCTATCTGTCTTTCTTTCTTTCCAGCTTACCTTGTAGCCTATCATACTTTGTTTCATTCATTCTCCCTTTTCTTTTTGTCTATCTTTCTTTCTTTCTCTCTTTCTTTCTTTTTCCTTTCTTTCTTTCTCAATTTACCCTGGTTCCTATGATTTATTTATTTGTTTTATTAACTTGTTCTTTCTTCTTTTTCCTTTCTTTCTTTTCTCAATTTACCCTGGTTCTATGATTTATTTATTTGTTTTATTAATTTCTTTCTTTCTTTCTTCTTTCTTCTTCTTTAACAGCTCATATCATTTTTTCTTTCTTTCTTTCTTTCTTTCTTTAACAGCCCTTATCATTTACTTCTTTCTTTCTTTCTTTCTTTCTTTCTTTCTTTCTTTCTTTCTTTCTTAGCTTACTCTAGCTCCTATTATTTATTTATTTGTTTCATTCATATTTTCTTTCTTTCTTTTTCTGTCTTTTTCAGCTTACACTGACTCCAATTATTTGTTTATTTATTTCTTTCATTCATGATTAATGAACTCTTGGTCTCACAAGACAAAGAGGCTGAATCCACTTAAAAGCAACACGTATCTCCAACAATCAACCAAAAGTGTACAGACTAGTCAGACTCCCTGCTGAGACAACTCGCCACCCCTTCTCTACTACAAGTCTGTGTTAAATACGAGATGTTGCTGTCAATAGAACTAGATTTAATATAATTTGTCGTCCGCCATTTTTTCTTTCCAATGTTTCTTTTCCAGATGATTTCGACCATTTTGTCTGATTGTGTGTCTAGCCGCAAGCCATGATATAAGTGTTGCGTCGCCCTCTCCTTTATTCTTATCTTTATCAGGATACTGCTTATTCTTCCATCGGGGTTCTCTGTTCTTCGTATACGGGTTGAAATTTCTTTTCTCTCTCTCTCTCTCTCTCTCTCTCTCTCTCTCTCTCTCTCTCTTTCTCTCTCTCTGGGGCCACTCGGTTGGGGTAGAATAATACACCGAATACACATCGGCATAGGGTAAAATCCCATTTGCTATAAAAATATGCATATATGGCATAAATATAGCCACACTGATGAAAGGTGAAACCTCGAAACACGTGTCTGTGGATTACTTATTTAGTATAAATTACTCCCACTTTGGTTGAGTTCTCTTAATAAGGATTTAATTGCAAATTCACCGTTCTGGCGTCTAGCTAACCCTCGCTTTGTTTACAAATTGTAACGTATTGGGTTCTCAATTAGCGATATATGTTACGTGGGCTTTCAATTAGCGATACGTAACGTAGTGGGATCAGTTCGTGTATATGTGACGTTGTGGGACCTATTACGTTGGGGTACCAGTTCGTAATTAACGTTCGTACGGGTCCAGTTCGTGTATAACCTTAGTGCCTTTCCTTCTTCGGCACTACTACTTGTATATTCGTACGCACAGCAGTTTGTTTATAACCGACACGGGTCTAGGTCTAGCAGTCAGTCTTAGCTGGCCCCAAAATCTTCCTCCTTTCTTTCGTTTATGGTCAAGGGAAAGGTATCACGTTTCACGGCCGCCGCGTGCTCCTCGTTACGGCCAATTTGACGTGTTGACAAGTTTACACTTTAATGACTTTCATTCATGAGTACGATTTCTTTGCGATAGTGACTTTTACTATCTTGTTTGTATCGTGAGTCCATTCATAAAGATATTTCTTTCGTTGTAAATAGAGCAGACAACAACACCAAGTTTTTACTTCTCAAAGTTTTATTATGTTTCAAACTTCTTCTAACTTTTGAGAGAGAGAGAGCCCCGAATAATCTGTCTTAGCAAGAGGTGTATTTTAACTGGATTCAACTTCGAGTTTTTAGTCCTTAGTAAACTTCTCGGTGAACAAGCTTTTCTCAGCCTCTCCTTATCGTCCTTAGCGACAACAGCTTAACTCCGTACGATTTCTGCCTGACTATCCTTCTCGGATCGCAGACCCTAACTCTGCTCTGCTCGCGGACTCTAACTCCAACTCACTCCAAATCCAACTCTAACTAACTCTTTTGATTCTATTCGTGTGTCTTAAATAGTATTTCCAAACAATCCTCCAGAAGGTTCCACCCCAGAACGATCGAGACCTTTCGATTCGTTTCGATTTGTTCCAATCTCTCTGGTCACACAGAGTTCACGAAGCTAAGATCAAAGGCTTATTGGTGCCCAGAGGACTGTTTTTTCCTTAATCCTAGACTTATCGTCTGCTTTCTCTCATTAAAAGATGTTATCTATCCTATCTACTTTTTTCGGTGATTCCACAAAGACCACCCAGCAATCTAAGATAATCGGTAGTACATTTTTCTAAGGTTCTTTTCCAAGTCTGGCACAAGGCCACAAATATAGGTGCTGGGCGCGGCGATTATATAACAATCCTCCCTATCATCGCCGATAAAATTATATGTAATATAATTTTCAAAACTAGCCCTAATTATCATTCATTTTTCTTTCTTCTTGATTTTGATTTTTTTCTAAAATACACTATTTAACCTCTCTCTCTCTCTCTACATGTTTACAAAATATAAAACAATCATAAAACAAATACAACAACATTAGCAAAATCAATTATACAGCGAATTTGATCATGAAATTAAAATGATCAAACAAAATTTAAAAAAAAAAAATTTTCTTTTTCCTGTACAACTTCCCAAACCATTTCCCTTTCGCTCTCTCTATATTTTTGTACACATTCGTATTCTCTTCATTTTATTTTATTTATTCATTTATTTACTATAGGACATAAAAACAAAACATGTTTACGACCGCTCTTATTCTCAAACTTAGAATTGCGTCGGAAGAATTTTCACATAATTCTTCAATTACCTTTTATGGGTACAGATTATCATTAATAATAATAATAATTTCAACAGCACCTAGCGGAATATCACCGCTAGCGACAAAACAATATCTACAATTTTTAAAAATTGAATGCTGTCTTTTTTTTTTTTTTTTTTTTTTTTTTTTTAAATTAGATATACGGAGAAAAAAAACAATCGTCGTCAATAGTATCCATGTCCACTGTGTCGGGAAACTAATTCGGTCCTGCGTAAACTTTCTATCTCTCTAGCTGAAAATATCAGAAATGGCGTCCTTTAATTCCTTTCTTTTCCTTTCTCGCCATCTATCCTTCTCTTTACTGTCGATTCGAGACTTTCCTTCAGGTTTAATTTTAATATCAGTTGCTACTTTTCCTATGTCTTTTTTTCGGCCTGACTACTAACCTTATCACGCGAATTCGTTTTACCACTGACAGAATCCTGTTTTAATTCGTTTTGACGTATTTTCTTATTATTTTCTAATATTTCTTTGTACATAGCTATCTTTCGCGTTCTGAGGGGCACGAAAAAATCCTCCCTATCAGGGTCACTAGGACTCTCCTCGGTATCAGAATTTTCCGAGGGTGCATCTTTAATTACAGGCGTTTTCGTATCTGGACTAACTTTCTCTACTGGATTTGGTTCTGTGTTCGGTGTGGCCGTTTTCTCCGGCTTTTTCTCAATTTCAGTACAATTCTTAAACTGTTGCACTGGCTTATCTATCTTCCTATACGTAAAATTATTCATAAACCCTCTATTATATGGTTTATCCCTCGTATTTATCCCTTCTCCTCTCAGATTTTTTTGATAACCTATCCTATTCGTCGAGTCTATCGCACTGATAATGTACGTCTGTCTTTTATTTCGTTCGGGAGGCTGTCTATAAACTGGCACTCGCCTTTTTTCAGCATTTCTCTGGGGGCAATTCCACCTCAGATGCTTGTTCGACCTGCATATCCAGCATAATCGATTCCTTATCCACTTGTTTCTTACTGGATGTGTCGCTCTATGATCGGTCCTGCCATCACACCTAGCGTGGGCTTTTCTATCATGCCCTATTGCATTGATATGCACCGTGCGCCTTCTAGCGTGACAAATCTCCATCGGTGCAGGATCAATATTGGGAGGAGTCCTAACTCTCGCTCTTAGTTTATCCTCTGAGAATGCTAGTTGATAGGCGCTCTCAACTGTTGGGGGGTCATTTCTTAATACCGCTAACTTAACCTCAGGATCTACTAATCCTTCTATAAAGCAGTTTTTTATTTGATGTTGCACTATTGTTGCATTTTTATCCTCTCTAGAGTAGGCCTGGTCTATCAGTTTTGTAATTCTTAACATGTAATTCTGCACATTCTCCTGTCTGTACTGTTTAATATTCACTAATTTACGAAAATAATAATGTGCGTAATGGGTGACCCCAATATATTCCCTAATTACCTGTGTCAATCCTATCCATGAAATACTCTTGTTGCCTTCTATAATTTGTATATGAAATTTCCTATTTCTCCTCCCGTGCTAATGAGTGCTACCCTACATTTATCCATTTCTTTAACATCCATCAAAGTAAAATATTTCTCCATACTTTGGAGCCATACCTCAAATTTACCTTCATCCTTACTAACTAACGGTGCAATCTGCTGCAAATAAAAGTCATTTTTCAATGTATTTGACAGTGATTTTGCCGTATTAATTAACTCATCTTTAAGTGTCTGGAGTAATTCCCTAAATTGTGATTCCATCATATAACATTTAACAAGTATCAAACAAACAAGAGAGCGAAAAGAAAAGAAAATGGCCAAAAAAAAATAAGTGGGAAGTTGTACTTACGTATAGTTGTAAAAAGTTCAATCTTTCTTCTCTTTCCTTTTAACAAAATGTCCTTTGTTACAATTTTGACTTCTTTTTTTTTTGTTCTTTTTTTGTTTTTATGTCCGTAATAAACGTCTTTTTTTTTTCTTTTTCTTTTTTGTATTTTCAAAGTTTATAGAAAGTTCGTTCTTTTTCAAGTCTAGTGAGTCCTTTTGTTTCTTGTTCCTTCTTTGTTTTTGTTATTTTCGGGGAATCCAAGTTTACGTTGTTTTTCGTGTTTTGTTTTTTTTTTTTTTTCTTCTGTTTGGTGTTTTTCTTTTCTCTTTCTTTTACGTTTATTTTCCGTAAAAAAAAATTCCGGCCGATCTGTCTCGTCCCTACGTTGTGTTTTGTGGCAACCAGGTTCTTACAAGTCCTTGCGGGAACTTTCGTGGTTCACAGGCACCAAATCGCAATATGTAACGTATTGGGTTCTCAATTAGCGATATATGTTACGTGGGCTTTCAATTAGCGATACGTAACGTAGTGGGATCAGTTCGTGTATATGCGACGTTGTGGGACCTATTACGTTGGGGTACCAGTTCGTAATTAACGTTCGTACGGGTCCAGTTCGTGTATAACCTTAGTGCCTTTCCTTCTTCGGCACTACTACTTGTATATTCGTACGCACAGCAGTTTGTTTATAACCGACACGGGTCTAGGTCTAGCAGTCAGTCTTAGCTGGCCCCAAAATCTTCCTCCTTTCTTTCGTTTATGGTCAAGGGAAAGGTATCACGTTTCACGGCCGCCGCGTGCTCCTCGTTACGGCCAATTTGACGTGTTGACAAGTTTACACTTTAATGACTTTCATTCATGAGTACGATTTCTTTGCGATAGTGACTTTTACTATCTTGTTTGTATCGTGAGTCCATTCATAAAGATATTTCTTTCGTTGTAAATAGAGCAGACAACAACACCAAGTTTTTACTTCTCAAAGTTTTATTATGTTTCAAACTTCTTCTAACTTTTGAGAGAGAGAGAGCCCCGAATAATCTGTCTTAGCAAGAGGTGTATTTTAACTGGATTCAACTGCGAGTTTTTAGTCCTTAGTAAACTTCTCGGTGAACAAGCTTTTCTCAGCCTCTCCTTATCGTCCTTAGCGACAACAGCTTAACTCCGTACGATTTCTGCCTGACTATCCTTCTCGGATCGCAGACCCTAACTCTGCTCTGCTCGCGGACTCTAACTCCAACTCACTCCAAATCCAACTCTAACTAACTCTTTTGATTCTATTCGTGCGTCTTAAATAGTATTTCCAAACAATCCTCCAGAAGGTTCCACCCCAGAACGATCGAGACCTTTCGATTCGTTTCGATTTGTTCCAATCTCTCTGGTCACACAGAGTTCACGAAGCTAAGATCAAAGGCTTATTGGTGCCCAGAGGACTGTTTTTTCCTTAATCCTAGACTTATCGTCTGCTTTCTCTCATTAAAAGATGTTATCTATCCTATCTACTTTTTTCGGTGATTCCACAAAGACCACCCAGCAATCTAAGATAATCGGTAGTACATTTTTCTAAGGTTCTTTTCCAAGTCTGGCACAAGGCCACAAATATAGGTGCTGGGCGCGGCGATTATATAACAAAATGTTTGAGGACTCTAGTGAATTCATTTCCGCTCAGAAATGTAGCGATTGAATATTCTCCAATATTTGAGAGCTGCCTCTGGCCGCACGGGTATAAAGGCTTGGTGAACGAAAGTTCATTCGGGTCTCAAACCCGGTCAGGGGTAGCTGTTACGGTATAGCCACACTGATGAAAGGTGAAACCTCGAAACACGTGTCTGTGGATTACTTATTTTATATATATATATATATAAGGGTTTGATAATTTGCTTGAAGCATTGTGTTTATATTTGTTTGGTGGTTAGTTTTGAAGGCTATCACAATGCAAGTGTAAAGAAAAATAAGGTAACTATGGTGTTGTTTGTTCTTAATATTTCGAGATAAAAATCTCTTCTATTGAAGATCTCCAGAACTGGAGTTGCTGCTAGTGGCTGTCTGTTTGATTTTGTCTTATGTCTTCCAAACTCTCTGCGTGTGTGCGCGCGCACGCGCACGTGTGCGTGTGTGTGTTGTGTGTTGTGTGTGTGTGTGTGTTGTGTTGTGTGTGTGTGCCTGTTCAGAAACTGTTGAACACACACACACACACACACACACACACACATTTAATATATATAATATATATATATATATATATATATATATATATATATATATATATCACTGAAAAATACAGGATGGCTTTCTCTTTCTCTAAGAGGGAATAATATTAATATATTCGGTCTAAAAGATTCCAATAACATTACATTTATTACAAATATTAAAATGTACACTACAACTTTTTACAGTATATTTACCTTGTGTATTGGAAATGGAGTTTTTTTTCTGTTGTGATCGTATAGTAACTTTGAGAACTAATATAAGTGTTTATTTTGCCTGTATATTTGTTCCATTGTATTCGAAGTTCGTAGATGTGGGGTCTGCTGTAGATGAGAGGTTAGACTGCACTGTCCTTTTTCCACAGTACACCGTTAGTTCAAATTACTGTACTCATCTGGCTAAAATTGATATGCCTATACAATATGTAACATTAGAAGTTGCATCTGCAAGCCAACCAGATGCTGTATTTACAACGCTATATTTTCTATCCTCACTCTTTTTTTTACCTTTTATTTCTCTCCTACTTCGTCCGGCTTCTCCTACCCACTCAAACTCCGCCCCCATAAATGTTCGTTTTATTCATCCAAAATTCATCAATGAAACTTAATCACTTTTCTATTCAACTCGTACGAAAATAGCTTCAACATCAAACGACCTCTGCCACCGAACAATTTCTATTAATATCCAACAAAATGTTAGTCGCCCATTTGTTCCCAACTCGGCAGAAAGAAGCGACAGTATCAGCCGGGCATGTGTCAGCCATCCGTGACCGGTTGCCTTAAGTGATGTCTGGTCCATAATTACTCGATGTTCTAGTCTGAAAGCAGCCGGCACTGTCACAGTAACAAAAGATCGCACACCATTGGTACGCAGATAATCAGTGCTTATTGACGTCATTGGAATCATTGCTCGGACGGCAACGAACTTAAAAGTTACATAAGTCTACTTTCACTTTCGATTTTACATAGGGACATTTTTGCGCGATCTTTACGGAGAAAATATGCTTTATTACATTATATATATACTAGCAGCGGCTACCCGGCTAAGCCCGGGTAGAGGAGATAAAAACATGGTTTAATAATCGTTTGCAGATCTATTACTACTGAATACCAAGTTCGGTCCTCGAAGGATGACCCATAAAAATCAACACGTAAAAACAATCTTAATTTAATCCTGCCTGGTGGGAGGTCAGGAAATTTTCTTTTCGTCAGATTTGAAGGGAGGACATCATATGGCTAAACTTGCGAATCGGTCGGAAAATGAAAACATATTACAGGTGACTAGAAAAAACAGAACCCAAATTATTTATTTATTTTCTCATTAAACTAACCCTAAATCCCACCCCTAACCCTAACCCTTAAAACCCCCTAGTTAAAATTAACAGTTTTATTACAAAATCTGTGGGTTCTGTTTTTTTTTCCTGGGTCACTCTACATACAAAGGGACCCAGAAGAACAGAACACAAATTATTTATTTATTTTCTCATTAAATTAACCCTAAACCCCAACCCCAACCTTAAACCCCCAAGTTAAAATTAACAGTTTTATTACAAAATTTATGGGTTCTGTTTTTTCTCGATCACCGTAATTTTCCGACCGATTTGCAAGTTTAGCCCATCACATAATGATATAGTAAGAAATTTTAATTCAATGATTAACTATATTTTTTAAATAAAATATAAATGACACGATTTGCTAAACTTCAAATTAATATTTGAAAAAGAAAAAAAGAATTAAATAAAGTAATCAAATTTATGTAAAACGATAAATAATCTTTTAAAAAAATAACATTATTAATTCAAAACACAGCCGATCGAATATAGTATACTTTATTATAATAATTATAGTAAAGTATACTATATCATACATTTTATAACAATTTGAGTTTTCAGGTATTTCTGTGAAATGTATTAGGTAATCTAATGGTATTCTACATTAGTATCATGATTTATTTGTATTTCTAATATTAAAATAAATAAATTAACGCGATTATGAAAAATAAAAAAGGTTTTGTTTACAATTGACGAATGACGGGAATTTATAAAACAAAGTTGATTTGTCGCTAAATGTTTGATTTATAAAGTTTGATTTATTATTTAATTCGCTGTAAAAAAATTCTATGTATGAAAAGACATACTAATTACATATTTAGAACCAAATGAATATTTTAAAGATAGAAACAATATGCGACAAATAAGATTTGATATTATGTTAAAATTCTAGTATGAAAAAACTATACTACGAATTCTAGGCTGACTGAAGCAAAATATAATTTTTCTAACTCGCAGTAAAAAATAATTCCATTGATAAAAACTCAATCAAATTACATATTTAGAGAGATTATTTCATTCTCTTTCGAACCATATGGATATCTTATTTAACTGTAAATAGGCGAGAAAAAATGGACCGTTATTCTTCTTTCAAAAACGTTTTGAGTGTCACTGGATATATTTAATCATATTATTCTAAGAATTCCCTTTTTTTAATCGCTTGAAGGATTTTTTTCAAAAACTTTTTCGTGTGGAAGACTATTTTACATTCAGTTTTTGTAATTGCTAATTCGTATATTAATTCAAATTTGATTCGCTGATTAAAAATGAATGTATTATATTCTAAGAAATATGAAAGTTATCGTAACTAAGAAATATGAAAGTATTCGTAAAAATATTGATAAAAAAACTTTCATTTTTCTTTTTTTCGCAGTAGAAATAGAGCGGAAATAGGGTAGGGTTTGCGTGCTGATTGTAGCTGGAAATGTAGCTGCTGATAAGCAGTAGCAGCTATTTTATAGATTTCGAAAAATTGTTTGATTTTGGTTAAATTAATTAATTATATCCCTTAATCAGTAAAAATCAATAACAAAATTTGAAGTGTTTCTTGGTTAGAACGATATCAATGTGTATGCAAGATTTTAAATCTGAGTGACCTCCCGTTTTGGAGTTATACGTCGACACGTACATACCAAAATCTCTCCTTTATATATATATATATATATATATATATATATATATATATATATATATATATATATATATGTGTGTGTGTGTGTGTGTGTGTGTGTGTGAGATATTACTAAAAGTAATAGTGGTAAAGTTTTAAAGGACTACCATGTTTTCGATCTAAATGATCATATCAGCACTCTTTCTCATACTTAACTAAGTCGATGTCATTACTTTGCTATTATCGAAAAGAATACTGCGTGCGATCTTGAACAAGTCGTGGAAGCAAAACCCCACAACGAAGTAGTTGAACGGCCACTTGCCCCTATCTCACAAAACATCCGAGTGAGACGAACAAGACATGCTGGAGAAACAGAGACGAACTCATAAGCGACGTTCTCCTGTGGAAACCAGCACATAGACATGCCAATGCGGGCCGTCCAGCAAGGACCTACATTGACCAGCTCTGCGCAGATACTAGATGCTGCACAGAGGACCTCCCGGAGACAGTGAATGATAGAGAAGGTTGGTGAGAGATTGTCAGGGATATATATATGTGTGGACGCGGTTTATATTCTGTGGTTCGTTATTGGACTCGATAAAAATTACGTGGGAAATTGGCAGAAACAGCTGTTTCTGCTGCCGCCGTCGCTGCTGATGCTGCTGATGCTGCTGATGATGATAAAGTAAACATGTTTCGCCTTGCAATGTATTATATCAAATGACTGATTAAAAAGAATTGCCTTTCTGAATAGTCAGACCATTGATATAAGCGAAAGCACAAAAGCCGTATAAATTAATTAAGATTCATAAAACGTTTTTACACATTTCGAGATGATAGTCAGCAATTTCAGCTATAGAAGAAAAATCGTCTCTGATAAATACCACTTTAGATTAATAGCATTTTTACAAGGCCTGTATATTGTTTTTCTTATATATATATATATATATATATATATATATATATATATATATATATTATATATAATATATATATATATATATTATATCATTTTTACGAGGCTTGTATATTGTTTTTCGTGTGTGTGTGTGTGTGTGTGTGTGTGTGTGTGTGTGAAAACATATATGATAAATAAAAACCTAAAGATTATCAGATGTAAATTTATTTCAGCCTCTTAGCTTTTTGAAATTTGATTTCAAAATGGACAAAAATTACAGATGCGTGTCGGGTGTAAATAGATGGGGTTTGAGGGTGGGAGATGTTAATTAGATATACGATTAGATTGATAGATAGATAGATAGATAGATAACGATATGAGAGAAGTAGCTATATAGATTGATAGAGAGAGAAAACATAGGGATTAGATAGATAGATAGATAGATAGATAGATAGATAGATAGGGAGAGAGGGGTGATACTAAAGCGTAATAAATTCATTATATATATATATATATATATATATATATATATATATATATATATATATATGTTTTTAATAATGGTGTTTTAATTATTAACTCAATTTCATATGGGAAACATCTCAGTGTTACTAATAAAACACCTCATCATCATCATCATGTCGTGCAAGCAGTACAGATATCCATGACAATCTCTCGCTAATCTTCCCTATCCCTCATTGCCCTTTGGAGGTCTTCTGCACAGCAACCAGCATCCTCGCATAGTTTGGTCAATGTAGGTTCTTGGTGGGCAACCCACACTAGAATGTTCATGTGTTGGCTACCACAGGAGAACATCGCTAATGAGCTCAACCTTGCTTCTCCAGCAGTATTCTGCATGCCTAGTCCGTCTCACTCGGATGGTTTGTGAGATGGTGGGCATTTGGCCATACAGCTGCTTCCTTGTGGTGTGCTGTTTCTAATTGTTCAAGACTGCACGCAGCATTTTGTGCAGCTCTCATCCAGCTTATTCTCAAGGCGCTTCGTTAGGGTCCCAGTGGTGCAGCCATACAACAGTACTGATATAACCACGGCCTGGAAGAATTGTCAGTGTGATCAGACCTCAGTCATATAAAACACCTAAACGCCAAAAATGATGACAAGAATCGTAACTCCACGTTCACGTCCTTCATTCTGCTCTGCTTTCCAACTACCTCGCTTCGTATTTATTCACGCAACGATTTTCCTAGCGTAGATTATTCTATAGACCCCTTTGCCAATCTCTGTTCTTCCTTCTTAGTTGTATCATCATGTTTTGCGGGTAAAACGGTGCTATTGAAAAGATTGACACTAAAACCTTCGTCTTCCGTCAATTTATGTAATATATCCAATTCTATCGAAGTAGATATTTGTTATTTAAATTTAAAAAAATCAAAATGATCGAAGTGAAACGAGACAGTTTTTTTTAAAACTGCAAGAGATTTAAACTTAAATAAGGACATGACTCTTCAAACACTGCCACTAGTTGTTGTTGTTGTTGTTGTAGTGGTGGTGGTGTGTGTGCGCGCATGTGTTTTTTTTTTCGCGCGCGCATGCGTATAGGATACATGTTATTCAATATCTTCAGCCAATTACTGCCATTTTTTCAACAGTGCAACTATTCGTTAAGCTGAAACTTAGATTGGTCTAAACTTCACTGAGGCACCCAAAACCACGAAAAGTGCTCGAAAATAGATTCAGTATCAAATTGGAGCTGAATTGCAATTCCGAAATATAACTTAAAATATTCCCACCTCATGCAACGCGCGGGCACACACGCACACGCACAAACACACGCACACACATATTCACACACAATACAAATTTCCAAGAACAAAATTAATTTTCCTGCAAGAATATCTCCGAATCGATATTATCTTGCACAGGATTTCCATTTTTGGTACTTGAGTTGTTGACGAATTAAAAAAAAACGACAATTTAACCAAAAAATGATATTCCTACAATTTTATCTGATAAAAATTCTCATTTTATCACTCATTTGCACGTGCATATCAACATGTATTAACCCATTCCCTCCACACGAGCAGGATACGATACGATCCCCTAGACCGGTTGCCATACCAAGATTAAATAGCCATGTCTACCTGTACTATTTACCCATAGCTGGTCGGAGAGTAGTTGGATTCATACCATTCACAAGGGTATTAGTGCCATTTGAAATGCAAACAGACTCGAACAGGATTCGAACTCAGTTTGTCCATTTCCACGACAATAACAACTACAACACGACACTTGCTGTGCGTATCTATATATGTATATAATTGGCTTGTGGTGTAGTGTGTTACATACTCACACATATACCCATGTTGGTTATATACACAAATGTTCTTTTACTGAAGAGAGGGGAGAGAGATAGACACAGGTAGACAGAGAGATGCATTACTTACTTCTTTGGCCATTGGTGATTTCTCGTCGTTTCCATTCTTTCTCTCCATGTTGAATTCTATTTCTAGATTCTTGTTGGCTGTTCGTCTTCTTCTTGGTCGGTCTTTTTTTCCAAGACATTCATCAAGCAAGAACACCATATTATTTATTTAAACTTTTATTTACGTAACTAAAGTTCTTCTCCGAACTAACACAACGCGCGTTTGCATAATGAGTCCATGCTTCTCATCAGACATCCAAGTAGGTACTAACGGTTTAACTTGGTCCAACGTGACTTCACGTACTTCGCGGGCTTTCTCTAATATTCCGTGGAAACTCCCGCCCGTGATATGAAAAGGGGCCATCCCTTCAGAAATACAAGGGATTGACAATAATCTATGCATAGATTATGTAACATAGTGTTCATCACTCTAGGAAATGTACAAAACCTGATGAGAAGTAAACTTCGAAACACGTGTCTGTGGATGACTGATATATATATATATATATATATATATATATATGACACGCATAGGACAGGAGTACCCCAAAAGTGGTTCAAAGACGACGCGTGGAAGCTCTGGCCTCCAGCAGATAGGGTTGACGAGACACTTGCTACACAGGAGCTAAGCAGCTCAATATGAGGACGGCAGAGCGGCGACGTCTTTGTCACCATGAACAACCAAATGTAAATGGGAATTTGCCCTGCAATGTGTGTGACCGCATCTGCAAGTCCAGAATTGGACTAATGAGTCACCAGAGGGTTCACAACTGTTGAAAACATGGTGTGATGTCATCATTGTCTGCGACTGACTTCCACGAAGAAGAAGATAGAATATATATTTTTTTGATTGATTTTGTCCGTATTACAATAGTTTTGAAAGTAAAAATAAGTGTTAGAATATTTTCTATTTATGACATTCAATGCTGAAGAAATATTTTTGTAGGCTAGCATAGCCAAAAGCTAGGGACCGTTCGTTACACACAATATATGATAGAAACACATTTTCGTGGTTAAAACTAGGGACTAGGTCATACTTATTAGTATTTGGTGTTAATACTTGAAATCTTATAACTGTGTAAAACAAATAATTATTATTAAATAGGAATAATTACTTGAAACCATATAATTAGTGATAACCTAATAAGGGTTGACAAGCCGTAAAACCAACCAGCCAGCCAACCAACCAACCAACCTCGGCTTGCTTCTCAGCAGCAAATATTCATGCCCATGCATTCTTTATGCTAAACCACCGTGTGGCTTTCTCCGCAGATTCTGTATTGGTTTTAATTGCTCTTTATTATAATTCCCTCTAGTACCAATTTGAGTCAAGGTCCTGCAGAGGGATCGGCCTGCAAACCCTCGACAACCTACTGCTTTTGGCTTAGATCGGGCTCGCTAAGCCTGGCTTCTGCAGTGTTCTTCCAGCTCCAGCTATTTTGTGAGCAACCGTTCGTTAATTTTCTGCATATGTTCATCCGAGTACGCCATTCACGTTTCAATCAATTGCTAGACCGCGAAACCTATGAAGCATATTAGCAATTTTTTTCTATTTCTAAAATTACGAAGATTGTCGTCATGTAATTGGAAGCCAGCTCGTCTCGATACAACCGAGTAGTGAGTTCGATTCTCACTAGAGGACCTCTACTTGCGACCTAGTTACAAATCTAAGCAATTATTGTTAAAAAGAGAGCAAAATATGATGCAATGCTAAACGTATTGTTAGTGAGTTCTATTTTCGCTAAGGACGAGGGCTTCATAAATTTTCCAAAAATATTTATCTAAATGTGAACGTAAATGTGTGACTAGAGTTCGAACTCACTTACTTCGATGTCGTAGTTCAGCATGTTAACGACTACGGAATGGATAGAATGAATAGATTAATTGTCTCAATCTATATATTAATGCACGTGTTTATTAAAAGTGTTATTTAGCTGAATTGAAAACACTCCTGAGAAATAAGAATTCGGCGGATAAGAAATACCAGGATTTACATTTTTGCATTTCATCTTGGACGATTTGGACGGTCTCATTTTTAACCGGGGGGTGTTGTAATATAATAATAGTCGTACAACTAAGGAATACGAGAATTAATATATAGATAAGGAATTGTATTTATCGAATTGTTATTAGATTACTGTACGTCAAATGAAGCCATTACTTTCCTCAAAACTGATAAAGCCCATTATTTTCATACCTGTGGTTTTTCTTCCAAGATAAAGGGAAGTAATCAACTGTAATCAGCAGTTTTACATTTCGTGTCAATTTATACAATCTTCAAAAGAGAGAGAGAGAGAGAGAGAGAGAGAGAGAGAGAGAGAGAGAGAGAGAGAGAGAGAGAGAGAGGATAATGAGTGTGAGGAAGAGAGAAGAGAATGACAAGGAGAGAGAAGAGAAGGGAAGAAAAAATGAAAACATTGTTACTGTGGTTGAGAAAAAGAGAGAAAGAAAGATAGAAGCAGAAAGAGAGAGGGGGATAGAAGGAGAAGAGATGAAGATTAGAAGAAGAGAAGGAGGGTGAGGAGAAGGAGAGAAAGAAGAACGAGAAGAGTGGAAAAATGGAAAAAAGTATTTGAGGGATAAAGATAGTGGGGGATAAAAAGAGAAAGAAGGAGAGAGGGTAGGATTAAGAGAGAAAATAGAAGAGGGGAAAGATAAGAAGATATATATATATATATATATATATATATATAATATAGAGAGAGAGAGAGAGAGAGAGAGAGAGAGAGAGAGAGGGAGAGAGAGAGAGAGAGAGAGAGAGGGAGAGAGAGAGAGAGAGGGGGAGAGAGAAGGAGAAGGCGAGAAGGAATTTCTGAAATTTTCTGTCATTTCCTTCTTCAATTCAACAGTCAACCTGTTCCTTTTTTTCGTTGATATTTTATATATATATATATATATATATATATATATATATATATATATATATATATATATATATTGGGAATAAAACAAAAAATGAGAAAACAAAGATACTAAATAAGTAAATATATATACCGTAAATTTGTAATGTTTTTATGTGTTCCTATTTAATTTTGTTAGTTTTTCTAGTTTAATATATTTCATTACATTAATACTTAATTACTTACGCCCGGAGGGTGCATATTCTTGCTATTTTAGTTAATTTAGATTAATTTAGCACAAGGCCAGTAGTATGGAGCACCCAGTGAGAATCAAACCCACTGCTAATAGCTTGCTTAGTTTTGTCATCTGATAATTACACAGTGACAAGGTTCCTAAAGTTGTGATGGAAACAGTCATTTGATTAGCTTTTCAAGTAGCATTTGAGGTTATTGTTATTTAATCACATTAGTTATATAGAGCTTTGTAAATGAAGTTCAGAACTATTTGAATTAGGCAAATATCCCCAGTGGTTCAAAAGTTTATATTTTTAGGTGATAGAACACTAAGACATGGTTAACAATGCTAAAATATAATTTTCTTTAAACACACTAAATGATAATACGGGGAAATCCTCCAAACCTTTTTATCATAAATGTGGTAGAAGGTGGTCGCTGAGGGTCTTAATATCCTGAATATGATATTAAACACTGTCAAATGGTGAAGTCCCAATCCTGAAGCTCTGTGGAATGTGGAGTACCCCTTCATCACCATTACTTCTAGGTCCACTCTGACCCGGAGATAGCAACGGTTAGGGTCCCATCTATGAGATAAATAGAAAAAAAAACGTGAATTTATAGAAAATGTGCTTAAAAATGATTTTTAAAAGATAACTGAGTATCCATCAAGAATGAATGAAACAAAAACGTCTTTGGCATAAAATAACCCAATTGGTTGACATGCCGTAAAATCTAATCAAGCGACCAACCAGCCATCCAAACAGCATAATACAAGGTGATTGAAAAGTAATTCCCTATCTTACCATGTCAGTTGTTAATACTTGGGAGAATATTGAAGATTTAATTTTTATGCAAGATTCTTCTCCTCCACATTTTGCTATGGTTCGTTAATGATTGAATCCCCATTTCCCAGGGAGATGGACGAGTAGACACATGAGTGGCCGGCCAAAAGCCCTGATTTTACACCCTGTGACTTTTTTCTTTGATTTTAGTTGAAGGGGCAACTCTACTATACGAAACCAACGACTTTGGAAGAACTTGAAGGACGAATACGAGAATTCACGAGAGTTCCTGCGAAGACCAGTTGATGCGATTATCGAGTGGCTTGAGAAGCTGGCGATGAATGCTGGTGCCTATATAGAATTTAGAATAAAACTTTATGCTATGTGTGTTCTTGCCATATTAATTTCTTTGTGAAAATAATGATTCAGAAATAAATTATACATTTTTAAAACAGGGAGTCACCTTGTAAATAATAGATATTATGTGACAAACAATAAGTGGGACATCTCTCTCTTTCTCTCACTCATTCTATCTCCCACCTCTCTCTCTCTCTCTCTCTCTCTCTATATATATATATATATATATATATATATAATATATCAGTAAAAATAACAGAAGATTTTGCGTAATAGCCTATTTCAGGGGGCCTAGAGAAATCGTCTCGTCATTCACACTTTCAGATATCAAATGATGTCTTTTTAAAATTATTATTGGGTCAGTTGAAAACAGATTTGTTTTTCCTGCTTTCCTCTTGTGTGGGCCTCTCCTGAAGGTGATCTAGCTGTGGGTCATAAATTAGCATTTTGTTATAGTACTTTTGGTAATTTTTTTAGAGTCACTGTTAGATCAATCTATTCCAAATCCACTTTATTTTCTTGGGTTTATCTATTCATTTATTCAATTCATCTACCCATCTCATTTCATTCTTTAATTTCAATCTGTTTATTTTTTTTCTTTTCATTTATAATTTACTCAACTAAATCTACTCACCAAAGAGTGGATCGCACAATGGACATTCATACCACCCTGTTTCAAAAACTCAACAGGAATGCCATCTAGTCCTGGAGATTTGTTTGAATTGATCTGTTTTATACAAGTAATCGTTTCTGCAAGAGTGGGTTCTATGTAAAGTTCTAGCTGAAGGGTCCGCTGAGGGATATTATCTATTGCAGCAACACCCACATTGGAAGGATTATGAAAGATCTCGAAAATGTTCATGCCAACGGCACATAATTCCATCTGAAGTTTTCAATAAGGTGGTTCCATCATTTGTCAGGAGTGGTGTAGTTGAGGAAATTTTGGACCATATGCCTGACGAAGCAGAGCATAAAAGACCTCAATGTCCTTCTAATCATAAACTGTATGTATCTCTTTCGAAAGACCGGACCATCATTTGTTTTTTATTTGGCGCACGTGGCACTGAACCTTACTTTTCACGCTCAATAAGTTGATATTCACCAGAAAAACGGGTTTCAGAAAGTGCAGCAATGTCTACATTGTACCTCTACAATTCTTTGGCTAGAATTGCGGTCTTGCGTTCAAGTGTTTTCCCATTGTTAATGAGTGTTTTCACATTCCAGCAACAGAGCTGAAGTGCATATCGTTTATTATAATATTTTTGCTTAAATGGACTGCCGTTAGCCGCAGTAAGTTAAGCAGCAGATCAATGACAGATTTGTTTAGGACGCATTTTCATGTCCTCCCACAATCAGAGCAGTGCTATCATAAAAAGGCTGCTCAGTCATAAAAGGCTCCACCGAGTACACAACTGACATTGTATTGTTGTGAGAATAACATAGGAAAGCTTGATTCAATAAATTGTGTGTAAATCATTTCTACTAAAAATAGTTCCTTGAAGCTATTCTTTTTATTATTATTATTATCAGCAGTTGCTTACGGTCACGTCACGTTTATTGGAAATAAATGGAACATAATATTCAACTCAGTTCTTCATTTATTTCACTGATTTTTTTCATGCTTCTAAAAATAACTAAAAGATATTTTCCCATATATATATATATATATATATATATGAATAGACTCATTAGATATACCGACAAATAAGCATACGTGGACTTCACAACATCATATATATATATATATATATATATATATATATTACATGGGAATTTTTGTCACCCTTAGTTTCAAGCTTTAACCCATTCGTCAGTGTGAGTTGTGTGTGTTGTATGTAGAGAGAGAGAGAGAGAGAGAGAGAGAGAGAGAGAGAGAGAGAGAGAGAGAGAGAGAGAGAGAGAGAGAGAGAAATGGCGCCTGTGTCTCTTTTCAAACGAGCAAGTAAGGACAATTCTTTTCCGGTTCCAGTGTAATCTCAGACAGTTTTCTCAATGTTTCTTCCTAATAACCATTTCAAGAACCTACTCAAAAAATGTTTTAATTGCTTTTCAACCATTTAGGAACCCTATTAAAAAACAGCAAGTAAACGATTTTATTTACGAAATATTCGTCTCGTATCTTCTTGCTATTATTTTTTCTCTCCTCAAGCGATAATTAGAATTATGAAAGAAAAAAAATTCACCTGATAATATATAAACAAATGCGGTTTGTCTGCTAAAAAATAATTTCAATTTTCTCAAATAATAACTTGTGCCCACGGGAAGATTTGCAATCGTATACTTGTAAAATCAATCAATAAAACCACTGCTTTAATCCCTTCCGGGTGTTTGGAATATGTTTTTACCATTTTTTTCCTCTGGCGGATTTATTTAATTATTTATTTTCTTATTTATTCTCAAGTCTACGAGATTTTCACACCAAATTATGACTGGTGGCAATCTAATTGACAGCAAGTCTCCTCTGCTCAGTAGAACTCTGTTATATACCATCTTATTACATGGACGGTATATATATATATATATATATATATATATATATATATATATATATAATATAGTGTGAGATGGTCACTCTTTCAGCTTTTGCTGGAATGGTGTACCAAAGGCAGTTTTATTGGTAGAGTGCTAAATATAAACTAGAGCTGTTATATAATATAATAAGATAAATATATAAAAGTTTTACATATCTATTTATTAGGTGACAAAGGAACATTCATAACCATATTGGTTTCATGCGATGCAATCATCAGGTGAAGATGTTTCAAATGACATTTGAAACATCTTCACCTGATCATTGCATCGCATGAAATCAATATGGTTGTGAATGTTCCTTTGTCACCTAATAAATAGATATGTAAAACCTTTATATATTTATCTTATTTTTATATATATATATATATATATATAATATATATATATATATATATATATCTTATTATAATGGAGATTATGTGTTTGTCTGTCTGTAACCGAAACTAAATCACTATTCAAGTCATAATTTTCTTAGTTATTGACGTCACCTTTACCATGAATTTATTTTTATTTAAATCTCAATTATTCATAAAATTGTTATACCTTATTAATACTGTTGACCATATCTACCTACTAATAGCATGTAATTGTATTTATATATACAACAAAATAGCGGTTTTCAGTGTGAACGAGAAGGCTAATTTGCATATTGATATTTAAAATTTGATTTTAATAAATATATGCTTAATATTATTGATTTCTAATTGTTTGGTTTTCTCTTAACGAATCTGAGCAAAAATCTCAGCGATAAATCTTAAAAGAAATCCATAAAAAAGACGAAAGAACTGTAATTTTATTAAATACTTCATAATCTAACTAAGTAGATAAATTAGGAAAAATGAAAGACGGGAGTGAAAGAAAATGATAGAAGAGTTAAATCTAAAGCTGTTCTATTTTTCGATTATACCCCCTCAGTTTATCATTTTCTAATAGTTATAATTTTTGATACAATATTTTATAACATCAAAACCTAAATACTTGCACCCGAAGGGTGCATATATTTGCTAGTATATATATATATATATATATATATATATATATATATATATATAATTATATATATTAATATATGAAATTTAACATTATGAAAAAACATATGATGTTTGTTATGTTTTTTCATGATGTTAAATTTCATACTGTCGGATTAATTTCCATCTATTTTTCATATATATATATATATATATATATATATATATATATATATGTATATATATATATATAATATATATATATATATTCCTGGTAGTTAGGATATTTCCATGTGTGGTTTAACCAAATACCTAGCCATTGCCCAGCCCCTCTCACTTCATTCAAATGTCCTAGCCACTAAGACACCAACCCTCCCTCCCCCAAATTGATAGATTTAAAAGCGATGTTACTTTGGGAAATTCTCAGTAAGAGACATGTTCTTGTGATTACCTGAAGATGCCGTATTAATACGGTTGAAATAAATTATTGTAATGAAGCAAGTTTAGAGTTTTTTCTTCATTTACTATATATATATATATATATATATATATATATATATATATATATATTATGAAGGAAATACCCGTGGTTGTGTTTCCCATACTAACCCCCTACTTCTGTACTTCTGTAGTAGCTATCTACATGTCTTGGTTTGGTATTTCTGCTTACTTATGAGTATGATAGTCGATTCTGTCTTCCTACTCCTGTCTATCGGTTTGGTTCTCTTGTTCCGGGCGGTTTCTTAATCTTAAGATGTTGAAGATGTTTTGCGCTGTCGGTTAGTTTTTAGCGACCAACTCAAAGTATATATCTTGAGAATCACATTTTTATTTTTTAAGTTTTGGAACCAATAACCACGCGTGGTGTAAGCCTGGCTAAGTACATATTTACATCTTGACGACTCGCCACAGACTGAGTATCTATTCCCATAGTTGCAATCGCATGCGGAAGTGGAGGTCAAAATAAGGTTACTAACTGTCAGTCAAATCTACAACTGTTGCACACACACACACAGACACACACACACACACACACACACACACATATATATATATATATATATATATATATATATATGTGTGTGTGCGTATTCTATTCAGGTGTCTTATGGATTTGAAATAACCCCTGCCTAAATCTATAGGTATGCATCTGCATGGGCATAAATTGTGGATATACGGAGGATATGGATGATCCCAAATAGAATCATCCCTAACTTATCCATCGATTGGATACTTTTATCTTTATATATATATATATATATATATATATATATATATATATATATATATGAGGAATAAAGGATTGAGTAAATCCAACAAATGAAGTTAAATTGAGAAAATGTGGATAAAACAACAAATGATACTTCGCCTCAGTATTTTACAAAGCTTTTTCAAATTTATTCTGAAGACAAAATGGGCTCTACAGTCTACTTTATGCTGTAAAGGTTATTTTTTGGTGGACAGAAGATGAGAGGAGGCATACGAGGCGAAATATCATTTGAATTTAGTTGTTGTGTTATTTTATCCGCTTTTTCCTCTGTTTTTAACAATGCACACACACACACATATATATATGTGCATTTATATATATATATATATATATATATATATATATATATATATATATATACATACATATATATATATATATATATATCTGTTTATAATATATATTGTTTGGGATTTAGTAGGAAGCATTAGGTATGAAATATAAGAAACTCAGTTTTTCAATGTTATGTTTCGTTTTATTTCGTTTAAACTTAACACTAAAAAAATTGAGTTTCTTATATTTCATACCTAATGCTTCATACTAAATAGCAAAGAATTTATACTATAAACATGGAAAAGGTGACTTACAGGTGAAAGAGGTCACACTGGTTAGTTGATGCAAGATTCACTATGATAAGGCGGCGATATAACAAATATAAATTGCTCAATATGTTGGTAGAGCAAATGTATTATGATAATGGTACACGGTAATAACCTACTCCTGTAACCAACCATTTATCGCAAAAAAACATACACGTGAAATCAACAGCAATTAATCAATATCTTGATTAATCCAGTGGATTTAACTCTGAAGATCCTTATGGTGAAACTCGAGTAGGTTATTACCATGTACCATTATCATAATATATATATATATATAGTGTGGGTCGACCAGCAAAGACGTACATTGATCAGCTCTGTGCGGATACAGGATGCTGCATAGAGGACCTCCCGAGCGATAGGGACGTATAGAGAGAGATTGTCATGGATATCCGCGCAGACAGCGCGACATGATGATGATATATATAAACCAAGAAGCATACGTGGATACATCTACAACAACATATATATATATATATATAGAGAGAGAGAGAGACAGAGAGAGAGAGAAAGGGAGAGAGCGAGAGAGAGAAAGAGAGAGAGAGAGAGAGAGGAAAAAGAGGGGGGAGAGAAAGACAAAAAGTCAATGATTTCCACTTTTACATGTGTCTCTATACGAGAACAGTCTTAGACATCCTTGAGACGATAAAAACGACATGATATCAGCCATCGAATTTAAACGATGATGGAGACCGTCATTTTTGCTAAATGATTGCGAAAATGAATGACCTTAACAATTTCGGGCAAGAACATTCGAGGAACTAAATTCAATTCGACTAAAAGGTTGGCTCGATTGACTTATGAGAATCTGACCATTCATAAATTGACTAGCCGATACCGTAGGGTCTGGGAGTACTTGTCTCTAGAATTAATAGGATAAGAGCATTTGCTAAAGAGAAGTGGACATTTATTTCGTATTCTGGCCATTTCTTACCAAACTTTAATGTTCTCTTTCTGTTGCATTCATATCTTGTTTTCCTATATTCTCTTATAACAATCACTATCTTGATATGAACATATTCATCTTGGTCTAATACTACCTACCCAACTCTGCTTCTGTCTATCTATATCTATCTATCTATCTATCTATCTATCTATCTCTGCTAATATTTAATCTCATGACGGTCAAGTCACGCTGAAGACATCATTTTTCGCAGGATCACCGAATTTAAGCAACGATAAACATATTCATCTCAGTCTAATATCGACCTACCCAGCTCTGTTTCAATCTATCTATCTATCTATCTATCTATCTATCTATTTAAAGTCTGTTCATATCTGTCTATCTATCTATCTATCTATCTATGTCTTTTAATATATATCTATGTTAATATCTATCAATCAATTTGTCGGTAAACTGCATCTGATGGTGAATTTCCAGTTCTAGAGCTCTGGGAAGTATGGAGTATCCCTTCATTGACATTACTCCCAGGTCTACTCTGGAGTGGTAGTACCTGTTAAGGTCCTATCTATGAGTTAAATAGGAAAATGAGTTTTAAAAAGATGTGTTAAAAATTGAGTTTAAAAAAATGAATATCCATCAAGCATGAATAGAACAAAACGTTTTCGGCATAAAATAATCCAATAAGGGTTGACACGCCGTAAAATCCAACATACCGAACCATATCTATTTATATATCTATCTGTGTTTTAATCTATCTATCTATCTATCTATCTATCTATCTCTGCTAATATATATCTATCTTGACGGTCAAGTCAGATTGAAGGCCTCAGTTTCCGCTAGATCACAGGAGTTAAGCAACGATGAACCTGTTTAATAATTAGATGAGTGACCACTTAAGTAAAAGCAGGTATTGTAAGCAACCGGAGTCATTTGTTTATTAAAGTGAATTGATTTGGCATTAAATAACCCGAAAAGGGTTGATATGCCGTAAAAAAACGACCAATTTATCTATGTCTGTTAATATATATATATATATATATATATATATATATAATATCTATAGCTGCTAATATCTATCTATCCTCATATTTAAGTCACGCCGAAGTCTCCAGTTTCTGCTAGATCACCGAAGTTAAGAGGCGATGAGCCAGTTTAATGCTTAATTGGGCCGTCACTCAAGCAACAGCAGGTGCTGTAAGCAACCTAGTCCTTTGTTTATCAACATTTCATTCGGCATTAAATAAACCGAAAAGGTTTAATATGCCGTAAAAAACCACCAATCTATCTATATCTGTTAATATCTATCTATCTATCTATCTATCTATCTATCTATCGATCTATCTATCTATCTATCTATCTATCAATCTAAGGGATAGGCCCAGGAGTGAAACAAAATTGAATTTTCTTTCTGATACAGTCGTTTGTTTTGTTTTCCTATCTTGAAAAAGAAATGAATGTGATTTTTTAATATTCATTCCTGATAGGCATTGGCTTATGTCAATTTCATTGCATATTTGTCTACTACTTCAAGAGCATAAGTGGAAAACTCGGGGTTTTCTGACTATCTGTCTGTCTGTTTCTATCTACCTATCTATCTATCTATCTCTCTTCTCTCTCTATATATATATATATATCTGCCACCCATGAATAAATACACACTAACAATATTTTTATATTCATCAATTTTCTTTTCAGCCCCGAATACCAGTATTTTATAATTTCAGATGAATAATAAATTCGAAACGAATATAACAATTTATTACCGATGTCTACCGTATTAAAACTAAAAATAAAATTGCATGCATGAATATAAGGAGTATACTTATTTTTCCTCTGCTTCAACTCAGTCGGTAGAGCATCGGCCTATGAACCACAAGGTTCCGGGTTCGATACCGGTCCTCGCCAACTCAGCCCATGAGTAGCACAGCTAGATCTGGCGGTAGTTGAAGCGCTCCACTTCAGACGCAAAAAATCTCCCTGGTCTTGTGCTAGTGAAAAGGGGATAGACTCCCTCGATTTCCGGCTGATACAGATAATAAGCCACTTCGCTAACTTTACTTATATATTCGTATTTTTATTTTTATTAGAGTTACAATACTGTAGAGTTTGGTAATGAATAATACCTAAAAAAAAATCCATTTTTATTGTATAATATTCCATTAAAAAAAAAAAATCCTGATAAAATTAGTTTAGAAGAAAAATAAGTTATTTCTAAAGTTCAACTCCTCCTTCTCACGGTAGGGCTATGTAAACTTTATTGTGTTACAGCCATGCCGTCAGGAACTTAATTTCCTGATGGAGTCACCCAAGGCGAACAGGTGTGGCATCCAGTGGTATTAGGTCCACACCCAGCTAAAGGGGCTCTGGTGAAAATGCAAAAGGTGTTTCCATTATTGTTAGGAATCAATGGCTTTTGGCATACTTGTCATTGCACTTGTGTAAAATCTGCAGCTTGCCATTAAAATCAATCATAAAAATTTAGTAGTGAAGCTCCAGTTCTGGATCTCTGTGCATTATGAAGTACCTTTTCATTGCCATTCCTCTCAAGTCCACCCTGACATGGAGTGGTAGTACCAGTTAGGATTCGATCTATGGGTCAAATAGATCTGTTTAAAAAATTTCATATTCGATATGTCCGTGTACAAAAGAAATCTCTTAAGAAACAACTACATAAAAATATTCATATTCGATAGTAATACTTGATGTCATATAAATATAAATTATTTGTCTTGGGAATAGTTACATAAAACTGGAAAAAAAATTCAAGTATCAATAATTTGAGAACCTGACATCTGAATTACTTTTTTCACCTAAAATTACAAGTAGAACAGTTTTTTTTATGGCATATCAGAAATTAAAAGAAATGATAATGTAGAGTGATCAGTGCACTTACTGTATCTCTCATGATGGTGATGAAGGTTCGAATGAATAATATCCGGAATTGTGTAAAGCAGCTGGTTGCAAATGTATGGCATTCGTAATCATTGTCCTTTGGGAGGGAAAAAGAAAAATGAAAAAAAAACATTAAATTTAAAAAAGGGGAGAAAAAGAAAAATATATATAAAGGCAAAGATTTGTCAATCTATTTACCAGGTAATAGAAATTGACAACCCCTGCCCATCAAATAAATAAAACAAGTTTTTTTTCTCAAGAAATTTTTGGTGCTTTGAATCCTTTAAATTGTTGAAAAAAAATTTTCATTACTGAATAAAATAACTATAAGAAATTGAAGTGATCAACATTAAATAACCAGTTAGAAATTACAGTGAAGTCACGATGAAAGCACCAATTCCTACTAAATCATGAAAGTTAAGCAGCAATGAGCCTGTTTAATATTTATGGGTATTCAACATTTCTTTTAGACATCATTAAATGGTTATAACGTGAATGATGTGAGGAAAAATCAATCTAAAAAGCCACAAATAGGAGAACTTCACAAATTCCTTGAAGCTATTGTAAATGAATTCCTAATAATTGAGCAAAATATTGATAAACAGTTTATATGAAGAATAAATGAGGCAATGGGAAATGTTCGAAATTTGTTGTTTTATGTCACCATTTGAGATAGACAAGAATTTGTATGAATGTAATAAAAGAAAAGTCTGGATGAGAAATCGAAACCTCAGGTAAGACAGCAGTCACCTCCCTGGACATTTGTCAGAAATATTAGACGGAAGAATTATAATTTCATATCTCATAGCCTCCTCAAAGTTCACCAAAAGAAAGAAGAAATAAAGAAATAATGAATGAAAGAAAGAACAATAGAAGGAAATAATGAATGAATGAAAGAAAGAATGAAATAATGAACGAAATAAAGAAAATCTCGGAGATAAAAACAAAGCAGCGAATTCAAAACGTACGTACATGGAGTCTGATGAAGAGAAAGTGTTTAATTTTGTCATCGTCTCACGCTGTATAATGATGTTTCTAAAGATATATAGGTTGAATACAAAATCTGAAATAGATACTTGAAAGCATATAATTGTTAGCATTAGATAAGAATACGTCAAACCATACAACTTTGCGCAGATTATTGATATCAGTTGGTTGGTTGTTTTGTTTTACGGAATATCAACTCTTTTAGGGTTATTTAATGCCGAATTAAGTCATTTTGATATCAGGTTGCCACTAGTACACACTATTACTTAAATAATCAGCCATCAAATTATTGAACATGTGTTGCATTAGATACCTAATGATTATGGCAATAGTGTAGAAATCATAATGGCGATTAGTGCAGCTGATGGCATTGAGAGTGAGTGACAGCGCTTGACCTCACTCTCACCCTGCTTTCCAGGGATAAATCGTGAGAACCGGAAGCCATAAAAGACCCTGTTCCGGTTTAAGGATACTAAGTAACTCAGTCAAAAGTTAGAAGCCGAGCTAGTAAGATGTAAGGATCTGCGCAGACGTCTGGTTTGGGAATTTATAAATAAAGTAACATCAACGTAAATCGAAGTCTTGTGTTTATTACCTACAAACTAACAATGACACAGGGCTTCGATAAGGATAAATCCCTAACAGAAACCAGACCCGAAATCCCAACAGAAGACCAGACCTTAGAAGATACACCAGACCAAGATGTTAGAAGATAGAACCAAAGCCGACCAGAAGAGAAGACGACTAGAAGTAAGTGAAGAAGTAAGAAAGGGTATACAACATATATATTGATTTGGTACTGTGAAAACGTTAGTATATAACACAGGCTCATCGCTGCATAACTGCGGTGATCTAGCGGGAACCGGTGCTTTTAACATGACTTGACCGTAAGCTATTTGTATTGGATAGGAATACTTGATAGCATATAACTGTGCACCCCCCACCAAAAAACAAAAAAAAACAAAAAAAAAACACTCTTAGATGACAACACAAAAATGTAAATATGAATACATAATGAATGCTATTCACTAACCATACCTATAATAATTTTCTGGAGGCACGTTGTGTAATAAACATGTACACGTACGTACGAATTGAACATGGTGAAACGAGTTCAAATTCTGGACGAGGCTGTTTGAATTTCACATAGTGTTAATACCCTTAAAAAGGTATGAATCCATGTATCTAATCTATTTTCCCTCTAGCTATAAGTAACATCAGATAGGGCAGATAGGGCTCTTTAATTTTGGCATGGCAAACGATCTAGGAGAAGGAAAATTCAGAATTCAAACGAAAGGTTCTTTCTTCTCTAATCAAAACTACTTTGAGAGCCCCCTATTCATCTTCCCCTTCCTCCACCTAATAATAATAACCTGTATACATAAAATAACCCAAGAATGGTTGATATGCCGTTAAGATCAACCTGTAATCTATTTGTAAGATTTGTTATCGTTGTTGTCATTTTGCACACGGATATTTTAAAAAACTAGTAGATCAGGGATTGTCAATAATAATTATTATCAATTCTAATTCGTATTTTTCAAATCATTTTTCTTATTAGTATTTAATTTTTGTCATATCTCGTCATTCTATTTTTATTTTTTTACTGATTTCGTTCCTGCTTTCTGAATGATTTCAACTTTTTTATTTCCCA
>CM042144.1:52198771-52203771 GCA_023376005.1 Doryteuthis pealeii | reverse complement strand
CTCCTATCTAATATTATGTGCACATAGTTATATGGTTTCAATTGCTCCTATTTAAGTAACTATCTCTATTTAATTATAATAATCATTTGTTTTATACTGTTATATGGTTTCAAACATTTCTATCCAATACAAATTATAAACAGATCTATTTGACACATACAGGGGACTCTAAAAGGTACCTCTTTCGGTCAGAGTGAAGTAGAATGTGACACATGGACAATTTTTAACCGGAGTAAAGCTGATTTGAATTCAGAATTTTCCTTCTCCTAGACTGGTTGCCCTACCGAAGCTAAATATCCCAGTATCCCTTACTATTTCCTCATAGCTGGGGGAAGAACCAATGTATTCATGGCTTTTTTAAAGGACATTTGCGTGAAGTGAAACGTAAACAGCCTCGTGCAGGATTTGAATTCCTGTTGCTGGATCCATTTCCTATGACGATAAGCATTCTGTTAAGTATGTCTCCCAAAGTGGATTTGAGAATAATAGCAACGAAAGGGTGACTCCCCGTTCCCCAGAGCTCCAGAACTGACGCTACCCCACCGGATTAAGCTTAGTTATACTCAAGATATAAATATTCTGTAAGGGGTGCAGCTGACGCATTATAGGCCCCACTGACAGAGCAATGACCGACGTAGACATGTACGTCAGCTACTGTATATGCATGAATAAAATACATGACTTTTCAGAAATATGAAATTCAGCAAGATCTCTTGTAGTTCATGCGTTAAAAATTAGAACGTGTCTTTTAAATATAAAAAAATCTCTTGTTTCATAATTAACAATTTTCTGGAGGAGTAAAATGAAGTACCTACCCAATCTTCTCGCTTTAAAATCTGAAAATCGTGATGAATTAAAAATATGTTGAACGAGCTGCATTTTAGAGCCAGTCTTAATGCATATTACTTCTGCTTCTAATCCCACGAATGAAGGAGGCGTGGAACCCTGTGGGGGTGGTGGCTAACATGCTGGACTGTGACATCCTAGGAAGCGAGTTAGAAAATCCAATCGCGTAATTACGTTCTCTTTCGGACAAATACCCGTAGGAAAGCTAAAATAGGTAAAATAGTTCTATTTCTATTCTTCTACAAGGATGGCTTTGACATTAAATAACCCACGAAGGTTGATATGTCATTAAACAAAGAAACCAAACCAGTAGTGAAAGATTACAGACTACCTGAAGTAACCGCCTACGTCTGGCGAGACGTGAGTTTATACACAGTGTTATCAAAGCATCCCATCGTGGTGTAATGTTTAGCAAGCTAGACTCACAGATCTATTTCCACTGAATAGCGAGTTCGATTCTTGCTGGATGCTACATACTTGCAGCCTTGTGTCACATCCTATTCGTAGCAAATGGTTTGGGTAGTTTGGATATTTAAGATAAATGTTAATATTTCTCTTTATCTTTATTAGAAAATTAGAACTGATATTACGGATATCATCTGGGTGAAGAGTTCAATAACCTGTTGACAGGGATGGTAAACGGGTGGAGACATTAAAATCATTATATATATTTACCAACCTCTCCACACGAGTAGGATGCGACACAAGATCAATTTCTTAAACGGAGTTTAACAGGTTTGAATTCTTCCTTTGTTTTCAGGTGACCTATCCAAGGTTAAAGAGCCCATTCTGCCCTACTATTTACCCATAGCTGGAGTGAGAATATATGGATTCATACCTTTCCATGGGTATTAGCGCTATGTGAAATGCAAACAACCACGTCCAGGATTCGAACTCAGGTCGACGAGTCCATTTCCTACGACTCTAACCATAACACCACGCACCTCCATATTATAATAAATAAATCATTATATCATGATGGAACTACCATAGAAATGTTAATATTTTTATAACACCCTGCATTAATATGAAGATCACTATCTACACACCTTTTTTCTCAGGATTTGGCGTACCTCACACTAAGAAGAAAATGTTGATTTATTGATTATAATCGCATGTCAAATTTTTTATTTTATGCCTAGAGGTTAGGGAATTTGGTTCATATCTACATTTTTGTGTAGTTGTTTTTTAAGTTGTTTTTTTCACCATGTAGGGGTGGACATGGGAGTAATTGCAAGAAAGGGGTGTTCCACAATCCCCAGATCTCCAGAATTGAAGTCTCACCATCAGTTGTAGTTTAGTGTCATACCAAGTACACCCCTTTGGAGGGGAATCTTGCCCCTATGTAGGGCATATAATCAGCGTATTCGAAACCCCATAAACAGGTCCATAAAAAAGAAAGAAATAGACTAAGTTAATGAGAACCTAACCCCCTTACCAACTCGCGAATTTATTACTGACAGTTTGACATGCAGTTAAAATTGTTGCGATTCTGGTCGCCATTTTAGGCGTTTAGGTCCCCTATTGGTAAATCTAATGGTAGAAAAGGGTGTAGTCTCAGTAGTAGAAAGTCTGTTGTATTCCTTGAATTCCTCGGTAGAATTCCTTGTAGAAGAGAATCTTGTTAATAACTGATTCTAGGACAGTTGCAAAAGATGTTAAAATGCTTAAATGTTTTTCTGTGCTCGTTTCTGATTGGCTCATTTTACCGGAAATGCCCACTGCTGCTATTTAAGATTGGTTTACATACATAGATAACTGTCAAGATTCTGGTCGCTATTTTAGGCTTTTAGGTCTCCTATTGGTAAATCTAATGGTAGAAAAGGGTGTAGTCTCAGTAGTAGAAAGTCTGTTGTATTCCTTGAATTCCTAGGTAGAAAAGAGTGTACTCTTTGTAGCAGAAAATCCAGTTGTATTTCTTGAAATCCTTCAATAAAAAAACCCAGTTAATAACTCATTCTAGGAAAGTTGCAAAAGATCTTAAATTCTCAAATGCTTTTCTGGGCTCGTTTCTGATTGGCCTATTTTACCAGAAATACCCGTTGCTGATATTTGGGAAAGTCCATAAATACAAGTGTGAATTTTACGTACATCTTATACCAAGTTTTAGCCCAACAAAAATCAATCAACCATTCAATTTATTTTAATTATATATTAGCTTAATTAACGCCCGATAGGGTAGCTTTTAAGTTTAATAACTAAACATTCTTCGTTGCCATAATTCTAGTCAAATTTCCTCGTAGATTTCTAAATTAACCAAATTTTATTATAAAAAAGTGGTAATTTCTTCTTTATAGATTTACATTGGATTAATAGAAAAACACCGTTATAATAGAGTGGAACCTCTATTATAATTCTCCAGTTACGGGCTTCCAGAATTTTCATCATAGGGGTTTTTACCCCTATTAGGGTAATCTTAATATTATTGAAATTTGCTGAAACTTTGTGAATAGGCATCATATCTTATCATTTACCTAGGGTTTAATTTGCATATAAATCGAAGGAAATACATTTTCAGTGTTTTTTTCCCGCCTAGAGACCCTTTGGATTAAAATGCAATATACTTATCTAAGTCTTCTGGGTTATGTTGTTTCAGAATATATATAGTTATATTCTCGAAAAACCCTTATCATAGAAACCTTGAATTTTCAATATGCGGGGTTAACCACAATTATGGTGTCTTAATATTGACATTTGCTGATATTTTGTGAATAGGCATAATTTCTGGTCATTTGAATATGATCTAAATTTCATTAAAATCAAGCGAAACAAAGTATTTAGTAGGGGTTATACGCCCCCGTGGGGAGCCCCTTTTATCAAAATGAAATATACTTATCCAAATACCGAGCTAAGGTAATTTCAGAATATATAGGGTTTAGGGTGTCGATCTCCAAACACCACAAAAATCTTTCTAATAACATTTTTTCACAAGATCTCTTTCTGCTAACTATGACCTTAGGTTGAAACTAGTTGAAAACAATCAAAAAATCAATAACATATAAGAAATATTCTTATTTGTCTTATCCCTTTTGTTTATATATATATATATATATAAAAGTAATTGGTAATTTGCTTGAAGCATTGTTGAGTATGTTATAAAATAATAAAATTCGTAGGCAATACAATGCGTAAAAAATAAAGACAAAAAGATGTTTTATATGTCTAATCGATTTCAAAGCAAAGCTTTATCATCAGAGTTTAATTTCAGAAATGACGTGCTTATGTTTTTTTTATTTGTGTGGTTATAATTTCTCTTCTTATTTCCTTTTCCTCTCCTTTTTTTCCTCTCTTTCTTCTTCTCCTCCTTTATGAATGGGCAAATAACTGTAATTTCTTATTTCTCTCTTTCTTTTTTTCTTTCTTAAAAGTTTGTTGAGAACCGGTAAGATGTTGCAATGTGTTGCGACCGTGTGGGCATGTCAGAATTTCAAAAACAAAAATGAACAAATAAATAAAAACCGTTAATAGAAAATTTTTTTTACATACTTAGCTTTTGTTTCGCTTTCACCTTTCCTTTCTTATTCTTTCTCCCTCTCTTTCTTTTTTTTGTGTTATTTCCCTTATTTTTCTTTTTTTTCTTTTATATCCCCTTTGTTCTCTAATTTAAATTATTTTTTTATAGTAAATAAGTAAATAAAAGAATTCTCTTAAATTATGTATTAGTATTGATAGAAAAAATAAATAAGGAAATAAGAAGAGAAATTATAACCACACAAATAAAAAAAAAACATAAGCACGTCATTTCTGAAATTAAACTCTGATGATAAAGCTTTGCTTTTAAATCGATTAGACATATAAAACGTCTTTTTGTCTTTATTTTTTACGCATTGTATTGCTTTCGAATTATATTATTTTATAACATACTCAACAATGCTTCAAGCAAATTACCAATTACTTTTATCCCTACGTCTGAGCGAGACAGAATTTGCGATCACAAGAAGACTATTCCAACTATCAGAAGGACGTGCTAAAATGGGCTGCCGAATCAACTTTCTTAAAAGATGTCTAATTAATAATATAACGCCGAGCACCATAAGAAATATTAAACTTCCAACATGCTTCAAAACACCAAGCTTTCAACACTCACTGGACAACCTACACAAGTTCTGTATGAAGAAATCAATACAATATTTACACCTCACACTACATAGACA
>CM042144.1:52126271-52193771 GCA_023376005.1 Doryteuthis pealeii | reverse complement strand
TACTCGTATCTCTTAGTTGTACGACTGTTATCATCCTGCGACAACCTCTGGTTAAAAATGAGATCGTCCAAATTGTCCAAGATGGAATTCAAAAATATAAATTCCTGATTATATGTTGTTGCTTATCCGCCGAATTCTTATTTCTCATGAGCATCGTAACTTCAGCTAAATAATAGACCATTTCGTTTTTTTTATAAAGAAAGAAAGGGAAGAAAAAGGACATGCTAAAAATATAAGAAAAACGAAAGAAAGAGAGTAAAAAAAAAGATAAGAGTAAGAGAAAGGGTGCGGTAGTGATGACGGTAATCTATTTCAATCAAACATAATTAAAATATCAAAAGAAAAAAAGGAGAGAGAGAGAGAGAGAGAGAGAGAGAGAGAGAGAGAGAGAGAGAGAGAGAGAGAGAGAGAGAGAGAGAGTTAAATCAAGATTATTATACTTTTTACATGTTGAACCATTTTTCATAGCTCTTAATACTTTTTACATATTGAACTATTCGCACTAGCTCTTAAGTCAAGATGTAAAACGTTGTAATAAATAATCATATTGTGTTATATCCACGGGTCCTGCTTGTACGATGATAAACTTCTGTCATTTGAAACTTTTGAATCTACAGTGTTTGCAGTAGAATCAATCAAAAATCCATGATAGTATTTGCATCCTTTTTTTATTGGCATTAAACGTGATGTTTTGCATTAAGTCGCTATGTTAATGGAATCATACAGAACATAATGACTACAATTTGTTGTTCTCTCTTTTTACACTTGCATCCCCACAGATGTCTAATTGAGCGTCAATAACCCGCCCCATTGGGATGCTGCAGTTATGGTTTTATGGGACTGAAATTAACATGGGTTTTTTGGCTTTATTGTTTATTTGTTTTTTATTTGTTAATGTGTGTGTGTGTGTGTGAGTGAGTGAGTGTGTTTCTGTGTGTGTGTTTGGGAGAGAGAGAGAGAGAGAGAGAGAGAGAGAGAGAGTGAGAGAGAGAGAGAGAGAGAGAGAGAGAGAGAGAGAGTTGGTGATAGATAGAAAGGGAACAACACGGAAAGAAAAGTTCAGACTTAGAATTATAGACGAAAAAAGATAGATAGATAGATAGATAGATAGATAGATATGAGCAAAGTAAGATAGATAAATAGATTGATCGATAGATAGATATATAGATATGAACAGATAAAGATAGATAGATAGATAGATTGATAGACAGACAGATGGATAGATAGATAGACAGATCCGAATTGGCTCAGATAGATAGATAGATAGATAGATAGATAGATATGAACAGATTGAGAAAGATAGATAGATATAAACAGATTAATCTAGTTAGATAGATAGAGATAGATGAACATATTAAGATAGATAGATCCGAATTGACTCAGATACATAGATAGATATGACCAGACTGAGATAGATTGATTGATTGATATGAACAGATAGACACACACACACACACACATACACACACACACACACACACACACACATACATATATATATATATAAATATATAGTTCAATGAGAAATCAAAACAAATAAAAGTTTTTGCTTTTATTTATTCAATTACGGGAACGGTATTACGACCAGCGGTTTCTTGCTTAGAGCATTCATCGGGTAATACGAAAAGTTCCTTTAAAGGAACTTTTCGTATGCTCTAAGCAAGAAACCGCTTCGTAATACCGTTCCCGTAATTGAATAAATAAAAGCAAAAACTTTTATTTGTTTTGATTTCTCATTGAACTATCAACGCTCTATCACAGATATTGAGCACTCTTCTAATAACACTGTACGTTGGATTACTATCACTTTTTCTAGTATACTAGTGCCAACCATACACATTAATAATATATAAATATATATATAGATAGATAGATAAATAGATCCGAACTGACTAGGATAGATAGATAGATAGATAGTGAGAGGAAGTTGGTATTTGACTCTCAGTTTCTACATGAGTTCTTTTTTTATCTGAAATGTCAACTCAAAGAATCTAAGTACTCCATTAGTCATTGACCAAAGCACTGAATAAAAACACTGAATAACCAAATCAAGTGACGCTTATCAGGTTAGTCAGTCACGGGTGCCATTTATAACGAGGGACAGGCATTTTATTTATTCTCGCTTCATTCTTTTTATGGATCATTTGCCTAACAACCTGTTCGACTTTGAACTCTGACTGCTCTTTTTTGTGGCCTGATTCAACCATGAAACTTGCATATGAAGCCAACAACTGCATCATCATTGATTTGAAATTAGCACTGACCATTGTAGAGTAGGAATGGACTGTTCCATTAGATAATGGGGGTTTCTACAGAAAGCACTAAACTATACAAGTTACTATTTCTCTGAATGTTTGAGATGAGGCTTGAAGATTAGTATTATCTGCGTTAGTACAAATAACAATGAAGATGGGGACAATAATCCGAATAACGCAGATAATACTATACAAGTTACATCCTCCAATTGAATTTGAACTTGGTTCGCCGAGTACATTTCCTACAACGATATCCATTACACCAAGCACCTCCTTTAGAAAAAAGAATATTTTCCTGACCTCTCACCAGGTCGGATTAACACAAAGTCTTCTTTCTTTACATGGGGATTTCAATGGGGAATCCAGGGAGGATCAAACTAGCAATTCAATGATAAAGGATCTGCGAGACTAACTTGCTAACCACTATACCACGATCTACCTTATAAACATGAAAATGCTGCACAAACAAAACTAATCTCTTAGACGAGGTGCTGAGTTCAGAGGATTTGGCCATGAAAACAAACTACTTACTATAACACGTAGATTCTACCATTTCCATCGAACTGTCCCCTTTGATATGGATTATTCCATGTCAAATTATCCAGAAAAAAAGTAAAATTGTCACCCACCTGCTTCAATTTTTCTGAAATTTTGTAGAGGTGTTAAAGTTAGAGAATTCCTAATTTCTATTTCACTCTAACAGCTATTTTGCTCCATATAGTAGTATCAAAGGGATAGTTAACCAAGATAGGGATGTCACCAGATTATAACAGATAAAATAGAAAAAGAAGAATTTCTTGATGAGGATGAAAGGGTTAGCTTTTTTTAAGCCTTTGGCACTAGTACTATCAGAAGGGTATCCTTTTTTTTTTAAGTGCTTTAGTTCTGGAAATTCCAAGCTGGAGAAGTGGTTTTCTTTTCTGGAAGTCAGGACCCCATATACACAAGGGAGAAATCAATGGTGAGACAGGACTTGTGACCCAGAGCAATATTAGCTGTGCTGCTTGACTGAGCTACTTTCCTTTATAGTTGGTCACAAGAACATACAGCAGATACAAGGTCCAATCAATGGCTGAACGGAAACACTTAAAACATAAAAGGGCAAAATTTTAACTGAGGTTGTAACTTCGGTTCTGAGCAAAAACCAGACAAAGCTTTTGGTACACATAATGTTCAATATGATTAAAATAATAATAGGAACTTTTTTTGTCATAGATGCATTCCACATCTGGATATTGATCTTGCTATGAAAAATCAGAAATCATTAATAACTTAAAATTGGTTAACTTTGAGACTTTTTTCAATAGCATTTTTGGATTTCCCAGGTTAAAATGCTTTTTCAAACAAATTCTCAAGAGTATGGAAGCTTTAGAACTCATTTTACAGACAAAAATAGATTACTAAATGTCGCCATTTTTCACGAACCCCAGCAAATTTGGAGAGCTAAAAATCGATATAACTCCGCAAATTTTTTCGATTGGGAGTTCAAATTTTGGGATTGTATAACTTTAACATAGTCCAGACCTCCACAAAATATCAGAAGAATAAAAGGGGGTGGGTGACCTGGCCTGGATGATTTGACATGGAATTACCCATATGTATACAACGATTACAAAATGTGTACATGAGTTGTGGCAAAAGTCTCTTTTACATTTAGTTTAAATTAGCAAAATTTCGTACTTTTCCAGAATTCTACACAACAATCACACCAACATATAAAATTTACTCAAAATCTACTGAGACCGGACTGGTTTGAATTTTTCTTTTTCTTCCGATCAGTCATAACCAGGATTTGAACTCAGCACGCCGATTCCATTTTCCGGGCCGATAACCGATACTTCCCCCATGCCTCCTATTGAGATTGCATAGTTGGATGAACAGGCGACTGCTACTTGCTGACACTTGTTTCCAACAATACACTGAAGGCGTGAATCCCCGTGATGCCCTCTCGATTTTATACAATGATAGAAGGAAGGAATGACACAGACATCTTTTTGATCAGCTTTATACTTTTTTAGGAGTTTTCATGCAGTTGTTTTGTTTTGTTTTTGTTTAGTTGTATATCAACCTTCGTGGGTTATTTAATGCCAAAGCCATCCTTGTAGGAGAACAGTAGTGGTGCTATTTAACCCATAGCTGGGGGCGTTATATACTCTTTTTGTATCGGGTATATAAATGTAGAGGCGGGAGTTCTTAGGAGAGTTCTATTTCACCGACTGGCCATCTTCTTTTGGGGTGATTTCTTCCTCTGGTTGATGCGGCTTCTTTTATTCTGGGCTCCGGTTGTCTGTTCTCATTCTCTTTTGTTTTGAAATGATGACACAAGACTTAGTTTATTTTTCAGATGTCTTTATTACCCTTAGCCCAACAGGGTACAACTGCGCGGTGAGAAGAGGGTTTAATGGGAAACAGACGACCATCACATCTGGCCCCTTCGACTAACCGCCAAATTCTAACTACCCTAACTCAGTTTCCTTCACACTCTTTTCATTTATCCAATCAGAAATCAGTGCCTATGTCAGTGAAAGGTGAACTGTTTTCAATAACTTCTATAACGGTCATGCTATGATTCAATGGTAATTTTCCATTTACAAATACCGTTATTTAAATTTTACTACACTACATCACATAATTCGTAGGCAACACACGAATCATGTATCAGGGGATTCGTACCTTTCCCATGCGTATTAGTTCGAAAGTGAATGTAATACCATGACTAGAGTTCGAAATCGCATACTACGATGTCGCAGTCCAGCACGTTACCCACTACGCCACGGGGACTCCTTCTCCTCATCCAGTTAGCTACAAAAACAAAACAAAAATAAATTGAAGAACTCTGCTCAAACCTTTTCTCAGTCCATCCTGCATAAGTCTTAATCGGTGAAAAAGTTCTGATTGTTATTTCCTTATCTGTCCACATGACACGTCACGTGATACCTGTTGTACCGGCCGTTCCTACAGTGGAGAACATGCACCGGTTCTCACTATAAATAGTGAGACACCGAGTGGAAAGGGAGGACTGTTCCCGTTAACGACAAGCTAGTCGTACATGTACCATTAATTTTAAATAGACTTGTCTTATTTTACCCCATCTCGACTTGACTTCTTTTTACTGTTGGGACTAACATCACAACAATACCCCCCCCCAAAAAAAAAAAAGAACACGCTCAGATTTCGGGTGCGATGACTGCCTATCTTCAAAATTTTAAAATTTTTTCGTTGACATTTGCACTTCCTTTATTTCTGCACTCGGGAACGTTGAAGTCATCTGTAGGTCACCGCACCACTTTGTCATCAGTTACATAGCACTGTTATTATATGTAGCATAGGATATAATGACCGAAAAGTTTGTTGTTTCCCTTATTCAACAAGGAACGCTGTTTGTAATGGATAACGGTTGGCATCAATTTATTGTGGAAGTTCTTGTGGCTATAACGGTTGCTGGGATTACGTATAGATTCCTTCTTCCTTAACGTCCGCAGCTTAAACCGACGAGGATTTGTTAATGCTCTTAATGCAAGGTTTTATTCGGATAATGGGGGATTAAGAATCAATCCTGAACTTAATGAGACAGACAAAGGATGGTTATGAAATTCAAAGGAAATGATGATTGGATAGTTTCATCAAACTATATATATATATATATATATATATATATATATATAGTTATTTACTAAGCGTTGCTTAGATGCGGCACAAAGCCAGAAGTATGGAGCGCCCAGTGAGAATTGAACTCACTAACAATGGTTTGCTAATCTAGCTTTCCAACCATTACACCACGTGAGGATATATATATATATATATATATATATATATATATATATATATATATAAAGTAAAAAAATAAAGCTGGAGGAGTGGCCTATTGTCGGTATCAGCCGGACAGCAAGGGGGGGTTGTGCCCTTTTCACTAGCGCTAGACCAAGATTTTTAGTTGATGTGGAGCGCCACACATACTGTCAGCTCTCCACTTTACCGCACAGATAAGATTATCCAAGCTGCGCTCTTAATACGCTGAGTTGGCGGAGACCAGTATCGAACCTGTAACCTAGCGATACCTTGGCGGATACTCTACCAACTGAGCTAAACCGACCCCTTACGAGAGTAATCCCAAAGCTAAGTTCTCTAAAATATTTAGAAATCATTTAAATGTTTATTGTTTATTGTCAATGATGTTTGCATCATTTTAAAGTTTGAACATGTATCTATTTTTGTACCTAATCGACATTTCGGCCGATGTATTTTTGTAGGCGCTGTGGTAGTTTTTGTAGGCCCATAACAGCTCGTCGCCATGTCATTGAGGAAGCGTTGAACATTGTCGTCTCTGACTTGGGTATATTAAATAACCCAAGAAGAATTGACATGCCCAACTAACCAACCAGTTACAATTAACTTTTATATAAAGTAAAAGTGTTTCATATAAGGGTTGAGTTAATACAATTCTAAGCAACAATCATCCATAGGTTGCAGGTTCAATACTGATCAAGAGCGATAATAACACAGAATACTTAAGATGAATTAAGATTATTAACAGTCTAGCCCGTGAATTGAGTGAAGTTTTCAGTCCAAAGTTTCATGAAAGCTCTCGATCACAACATGAAGGTTCCCGATTTCGACAAGAAGTTTCCCGGGTTCAAAGAGAAGGTTCTTGAGTTCAAGAGACACATGAAGAAGTCCAGAGGGCACATCGGTTGAAGCGTTGTGTATATAACAATAAAGATGAGGACAACAGAACGAAAAATCCAAATAATACAAATTATCAAGCCTCAATCTAAAAAAAAATCGGACAGTATTTTCTATCATGTATGACCGTCTGAAGAAGGGTGAAATTCTCAAAATTGAAATAAATTTACAACTGCTAATAAGCCTTTCCTTTACCAATCTTAAATATTAATCTGTATATAATTATCAAAATATTATACATTGAGCTCACCAAATGAACCACAAAATTTTTATATATTTATATAAAAAGGAACCTGAATAGATTCATTCCCACCACCAACTTATCTGGTCATATATATATATATATATATATATATATATATATATATATATATATATATATATAGAGAGAGAGAGAGAGAGAGAGAGAGAGAGAGTATGAACAAAAAGTAATAAGACAATCAGGAATATTTCTTGTATGTTGTTTATTCTCAACTAGTTTCGACCTTAGGTCATCGCCAGGAGAAAATTTCTTATTTGAAGAAATTGTTTATAGATTTTTTGAAAGGGAGCATTATAGAAGAACTATAACAATTAAAGTGTTTTTGAGGATTTTACATGCTATTAAAATCCGGGTAGACGAGTGTGTTAGTAGTAGCATTTTATTGCTCTTGTTAAAATGGGTCTGTTTTCTGATTAAAGCCAAATGGATGAAAGCTTTTTATCTTTTTTATCCATCTGTACTCGTGGTTTTTGATTACAGATTTGTTGTCGGTATCTCTTTGAATTCTTTCAATGAGGGTAAATTTAGCGTCTCTTTCAAAGTCATGGTCATCTAGTCGGAAGTGTTGCTCGACTGGGATGAGCTTGCTATAGCCTGTATTTTTTATTCGGTATCTGTAGTTATTAAGCCAAAAGTAAAATGCCCACTCAGATTTCCCAACGCATTGCTTCTTGCATTTAATACAATCGAGTTGGTAAATCACGTTTCTGCTTTTGCAATTTGATTCATGGTAGATTTTAAAGGTTTGTTTTGTTGTTGAGCTTGTAAATGTGTCTGTTGTTTTTATTTGTTTTCAGCAAGTTGTTTTTGTATTACAGGGCCGGCAGAATTTTGTGGAGTTATTATATATATATATATATATATATATATATATATATATATATATATATATATATATATATATATTATAGATAATACGGCAGCTACATTGTTAATAGCCAGTATTCAATATCATTGCTAGGGCATTTATGTTCAAGTTAAGGTAGGGTGGACATGGAGTCATCATCTAGTTATTGACAGTTTCTCGTCTATGCGATCTTGGTTTGAAGATCGCATAGGCAAGAAACTGTCAGTGAGCAGGTGTGTATTTCTTGTCCACGCTACCTTAACTTATATATATATATATATATATATATATATATATATAGATAGATAGATAGATAGAGAGAGAGAGAGAGAGAGAGAGAGAGAGAGAGAGAGAGAGAGAGAGAGAGAGAGAGAGAGGCATTATTATACATTGAGATCTCTTTAGCGATTTACAAAAATCCTTGTATGAGTATATGTTTGCACCTACAAGATCATACAGTATGGTTGTAAAGTAAAATTTCGAAGATCATAAATAGAATCATCCCTTACAACCAGTCATTTGGATTAGCTTGCAATCATTATATATATATATATATATATACAGAGAGAGAGAGAGAGAGAGAGAGAGAGAGAGAGAGAGAGAGAGAGAGAGAGAGAGAGAGAGAGAGAGATATGTATATGTGCATATTGGAAATTCCTTTTTAAATATAAAAATCTTTGTTCATATAGTTTCACCTGTAAACAAAAGACCTTGGCCTGATTTTCCGCCATTTCAATAACTCTGGCTGCTGGTCATTTGATATTGTAAAAGCAGACCTTTCTTTCTAATCAAGAGTGCGATGTATCTAATCTGTACATAAAAGAGATTTGTTGGAAGATTTACAGAATGAATACATATCGGCTAATAGGTAACTCATTCCAAAGATATGGTTTTATTGATCACAAGAGCAAATTTGGTAGAGTTCCGGCGCATGCGCAGTTAGATTTAGGAGTAAACAGAATTAAGGAATGTTTTTAGTCATCTGCCGTGGGCTGAATGAACGCCAAAATAGCTGAAACATGAAATCAGGCAAAGATGTGAGAGAGAAAGTTCATTTGCAAGAGTTCATTAGAAATCGGGAGAGAGAGAAGGATAATTCACCCCTCTCTCTCTCTCTCGCCCAATATATATATATATATATATATATATATATATATATATATATATTTATGAAGGTAGGATGGATGGGCTTAGGATCCGACGATATGATGTAGATAGAAGGAAAGTGGTCAAGAAATGAACAACTCAAAACAAGTCACAGGATGAAATAATTTCGTCCGAAATCACGCGGACGTCTTCAGTCAGAGTAACTTTATTAAAGCAAAGTATACGTTTAAGTACATGTGGTTTGGTGGTAGTGGGAGTAGCAGTATATATATTGTTATCGTAGTAGAAAATGGACACTACAAACCCAGTTTAAATCCTGGATGCTAATCTCCTTGGGAAAAGTGGGAATCCAACTGTTCTCCCTCCATCTATGGTTATATAGTAGGGCAGACTGAGTTCTTTAACCTTGGTAAGGCAACTGCTCTAGGACAAATAAAACCCTGAATTAAAACCTATTAAACCCCGGTTAAAAATTGACCTTGTGTCACATCCTGCTTGAGGTGGAGGGTTATATATATATATATATATATATATATATATATATATATATAGTTTTTTTCCGTAGTTAGGGTCTTTCCATGTATGGTTTAACCAAGCTGATGCAGGTAGACCATAAGGAGAGCTCAATGTGCCTAATACCAATGAGTAACAGGACAGAGCAAGAAATTTAGTAAATGAAGAAAAACTCTAAACTTGCTTCAGTCATGTTCTTGTGATTACCTGAAGATGCCGTATTAATACGGTTGAAATAAATTATTGTAATGAAGCAAGTTTAAAGTTTTTCTTCATTTACTATATATATATATATATATATATATATATATATATATATATATATATATATGTGTGTGTGTGGGGGGGGGATTGTGTGCGTAGGTAGGTTAGCGAAGACATAAATTCAATGGCGCTCGGTCACTGCCAATTTCTCGTCTTGGCTTGAAAATACATACGCGAGATACTGACACCTACCTAGCGCCGTTGAATGTATGTATTCCCTAACCCAACTCAAATATACATACTCCAACTTGTTATCAATAATATTAAATATTCTTTAATGACAAATATAGCAAACTATATTATCAATATCAATTTAAACACATACACAGACAGACAGACAGACAGACAGACACTCACACACACACACACACACACACACACATATATATATATATATTTATTTATATGGTAAATGTGTATAATATATGTAAAAATACATACGCAAGATATTAGATATTGTACAGAAATTAAATACATACAGAGCACACAACAGAATACTATTACTAATAGGGACGGGTGGCGAGAGACAGAATCATGGGGATCCGTGTTGTCATCACGACCTGATGATTATGATAATGATGATAATTATACTTGTAAACATTCAGCTCCAAGATAAGGGACTGTTACAAGATCAGTTTGTACTAACTTTGGAAGCAGCAACCCACAAAAAGCAGCTGTGTGGCCACTTACCTCATATCACACAAATCATCAAAGTAAGACGAACAAGAATAAAAGGACAAATTATATATATATATATATATATATATATATATATATATATATATATAAAGTGAATGACTTACCGGTAAAAGATGTTGAGTTCATCCCAATATTTGATTGATACAATATTAATCGAATAAGTCAGTGTTATAACAAATATAAAGTGCTCAATACGTTAGTAGAGCGGATTTAGGTTGATTCCGTACACACCGAGTAGTTTATTTCTGTAAATACTGTAATATACATATATATATATATATATATATATATATATGTGTGTGTGTGTGTGTGTGTGTGTGTGTGTGTGTGTGTGATAATCGAAATACTCGCAGCCTTGTCTATATAATTGAAAAGCGCAAACATAAACAAGATCTTCTTCGCACAGGGAGTTTTAAATGTATTTAAAATATATAATCCCCCCCTTTCTCAAACAGCCACGTGTCATCAGTCGTCGCCACACTGATTCATACCATTTTCATTTGAACCGCGAACATTACGAGATGTAAACTGATATTTCAGTCATTCTCGCCAACTTCGATTAAATCTTAATTGCCAGCATCTATGTCGTTCTTAAGCAACCGTCGTTGTCTCTCTGTCTCTGTCACTCTGTCTGTCTATCTCTGTGTTTGTCTGTCTCTTACTCGCCTACTCTTTGTTCACCCTTTTACCTACATTTATCTAAGTATTAAATATTTAAAATGATTGTGAAGATACATTTTTGTACCTTATATTCTTCTGGTGAAGTTCTAATTCTGGAGCTCTGAGGAGTGTGGCGTATCCTTCATTGTCGTCATTCCCAGGTCTACACTGATTCAGAGGGGTAGTACCAGTCAGCGTCTCATCTATGGGTTAGATAGATAAAAAAAATGAGTTTTGAAAAAAATGTGTTTAAAAAAGTTGACTTAAAAAATGTCTTTGGGATAAAATAACCCAAAGGTTTATATGCCTTAAAAACCAACCAACCAAACAAACAATATTCTTTACCATTCTGTTTCTCTCATCTCATTACTTTATATTGTGCTATTTTTCTTTCTGGTAATTGTCATCAATTCATTTTAAAGACTATATTCTCCAACCGTCTAATTATCCTTACTTATTTTTCTATTTATCTATTTATTTATTTATTCACAAGGAAGCGACTAACGAGTGATAAATAATACCTTAGAGACTGAGCTGACTGTTTCTGTCATTTCTTTTTTTTCTCTATTTCCATATAAGGAAATTGTTAGCTTTCCTTGTTCCTGAGTAGAAAGTATTATTTCCCAATCTTTTATGCCTAAAGTAAATGAAAAAGGTTTATTTTCTCTTAAAACTTTGCTTTTGTGACCAACGAGTGAATAACAAAAACATGATAAGAAACTATACTTGGGGGCTGAGACGTGAAAGCAATTTATATTATAGTTGCAAATCTCGAAAACTACTTACTTCTAAATGTTTTTGTTCATTGCTGTATAACTTTAATATAAACACATGTAAATCTGTATTCAATGTTGTTTTATTCATACCTTATATAATTTAAACTGAATAATTTTGTCCGTTTTTATATACAAAATAAGCTAATTACTAAATTTCGATATTTTGGACACAAAAACAAATTTTGAAAGGCCATTTTCTAAGATTTTATAATATAAGCCATTAAGAAATGACATGTATTATTGAAGAACAAAATGCTGTATAACTTTACTATAAACACATGTAAATTTGTATTCATATGTTGTTTTATGTTTTATTCATACCTTATATGATTGAAAATGAATAAATTTGCCCGTTTTTTATATAGAAAATAGGCTAATTACTAAATTTTGTTATTCTGGGCACAAAAACAAATTTTTAAAGAAATAATGGCCATTTTCTAAATTGTTTTAATATAAGCGATTAAGAAACAACGTGTATTATTAAAGAACACAATGTGTGTTACATAGCGTTATCTATATCACTAAAGCAAAGTTTGAATAATTGTCATCTTCTATAACATAACCAATCAAGAAAAAATACATACTATCCATGAACAAAATTTGTGTTGCATAGTATTATCCGGGACAGAAAAACAAATTCTGAAGACAATAATGACCATTTTCTATACTTTTATAATATAAGCAATTAAGAAATAAAACATACAATCCAGGAAAGAGATTTGTGTTATATAGGACGCAAAAGCAGATTGAAGGGAATAATTATCATTTTCTTTTACAATATAAATATACAATCCAGCAGAAACATTGTGTTACATAATGCTATTCAGGTCATAATAGCAAACATTGAAGGGAATATTGGCCATTTTCTATACTTTTATAGCATGACCAATTAAGAAATAATACATACTATCCACTATTTAAAAAATGTATTACATAGTGTAATCTCGAGCACAAAAGCAAACTTTGAAGGGAATAATAGACATTTTCTATACTTTTACAACATGAGCAATTAAGAAATAACACAAACTATCCAGGAACATAATTTGTGTTATACAGCATTATCCAGGTCACAAAAGCAAAGTCTGAGGGAATAATAGCTATTTTCTATACTTTTACAACATGAGCAATTTAGAAATAACACGTACTATCCAGGAACAAAATGTATATAACATAACGTAATCGGAGAGTATAATTGTTAAACTGACTTACGCATAAAATAACATATTAAGAGTTTACATGCCACAAAAGCAAGTAACCAACCAACCAATCATATTGTATATGATATTCTCTGGATTCTTTCAGATCGTTATGTTTTTCTCTGCCATATTGGATTTCTGTTATTCGAGGCTGCAGAAGTGTGTGCAAGTCGATGCTGTCGACTAAACACATTGGATCTCCACTATTCATGATCAGCTGCCTTTGATATAGCTAAAAAGATAAAAGCTTACAAAACAGTGTTCACGTTAGAGCTCCAATGCCGGCGGTCGAGTCTGAAGAGCGGGAAAATCAGGTGTGTTGTTTTTCTTTCTTGAACTGTGTCTTTACAGTTACTACACAAACATAAAAAAGCACAAAAGCAAATTAACCCATGTGTAATGCGCAGTAAGAGTAACCCGAAGCAAGACTTTTACACTCAATATATTTACCAACCCCTCCGCACGAGTAGGATGTGATACATGGTCATTTTTTAACCGAATTTAACAGATTTGAATTCAGAGTTTTCCTTCTATACAAGTAGCCATACCAAATTTAAAGAACCCGGTCTGCCCTACTATATATATATATATATATATATATATATATATATATATATATATATATATATATATATATAGATAGATAGATAGATAGCCGAAACAATAATACTTGGATGCATATCTTTCCCATTGGAATCAGTCGTATGTGAAGGGCAAACAGCCTCTTCCAGGATTTGAACTTAGTTATACCGTGTCCATTTCCTGTGGCGACTAACTGTCGCACAACAAAAATCTCTTTTTAGACCTTATTTTTCCGGAGCAGCTACAATTAGGGAACAATAAAGGTTTTGGAAAACCGTCCAAATATACATAATTTCCTAAATATAAGGTGATTGACCATGTGTTGCATACTACTCGGAAAGAGGGGTTGGGAAATTGCATAACATGGAGTCCAATGAGACAACCCCAGCCGGATAAGAGATAAAAAAGAGGGACCCGGCCCCGATTCAAGAAGAAACTCGAGTAGAAAAATAAATAGACTCGACTGCACAACACACTCTCACGAAATTTCTAAAAATGACAACAAAGATAGTATTAAAATGTAATTTTACAATAAGAAAGAACATATAGTAATTCATCGGATAGTTCCAAAAGTCTCCTCTTAAATTCTTACCATTTTGTCCCTGAAATCATCCAAATTATTCTTAAATCTTTTACGCGACTGCAGTTTTTGATCTGATTGGTCAATTTCTTCTCAAAATATATTGCTCACTTAGCAAAAAAAAAAAAAAATGGTTAATAGATTTAGTTTTTGAAATCTGCTTTGACAAGATTTGAGTTGGCTGGAGAAATATTAAAACAATATCTACCATTAGTATTATCTGCGTTATTCGGACTATTGTCCCCATCTTCATTGTTATTTGTACAACGTTTCGGCTGATATGCCCTCCGGTCTTCTTCAGGTATTTCTTGTCGGACTCGGGAACCTTCTTGAACGTTATACAAATAACAATAAAAATGGGGACAATAGTCCGAATAACGCAGATAATACTAATATTCAAGCCTCGTCTCAAACATTCAGAGAAATAATATCTACCATAATTAGAAATTATGTTGATTATTTTGCAAGTTTCAATTAGATCACCTCTCTTTCTTTCACGTAAGTAAGTAAGTAAAGTCGTTGGGGCGACCTAAAGTCGATATTTGCCAGACAGCGAGGGTGTCTATCCCCTTTTCACTAGCGCTAGACCAATGAGATTGCTTTCGCGTCTGAGGCGAAGCGCTACACCTACCATCAGCTCCTTAACTTTACCGCACATATCCCTGTGCTACTCATACGCTGAGTTGGCGAGGACCGGTATCAAACTAGGAACCTTGTGGTTTCTAGCCGAACGCTCTACCGACTGAGCTAACCCGATCCTAATTTCTCTAATCTCTGTATGTAATAATTCTTTACTATTTTTATAATTTTTGTCACTCCTTTGTGAACTCCCTCCAATATCAATATTATACACCAATTTTTATGGAGCCCAAGTAGGAGTACAATATTCTATTCAAAGTCTTATTAGGGTTTATATATTCTTAAAACAACATTCACCTCCCTTGAAATGATATGTCTAACAATTCAGCCAATAATTTCATTTTCCCTAGACAGAATAAGATAATTAGCTTTAAAAGTAACATCAAATCAATCCCTTGATTTCATTCCTCGTGTACGTTTTAAAAAAAATTCCTTGATGCTTAATTTATATTCAACTTTAATGTTTTTGGATCCTATGTTAGATTTTAATTTCCAAATATCTTCCTGATATGATAATTCATTTAAATGTATGGATGCAGTTCTAATTTTGGTTACATAATTTCAATGTTGCATAATGTTTCTGTAGAAATAATTGAATTAAAAGAAAATGAACTTTTATAAAAAGTTGTTCGGGTCTTACCTTATTATGGGCAATATTGTTACACAACACACACACACACACACACACACACACACACACATATATATATATATATATATATATATATATGTGTGTGTGTGTGTGTGTGTGTGTGTACATATATCAGATCACAGTTGTAAAAAACTAATTTTCCACTCTAATCTGAAGAATCCATACTTCATTAATTGTTTCCGAATCGGTTATAGTAGTAGTAGTAGTAGTAGTAGTAGTAGTAGTTAGTAGTAGTGGTGATGGTGGTGGTGGTATAGATCCACATTTACTTATCTTACAATAACAAATCAGAAATGCAAAAAAAAAAAAATTAAATAACACCTGAAATAAATCTTGGTATCTTTGGTTTCGAAGAAAATTCACTTTTGATAATAAAAAAATAACCTAGGGATATACTTATATATGGGCAATATTCTCTCCCCCCCTTTCTCTCTCTCTCTCTCTCTCTCTCTCTCTCTCTGTTTCTTACATACACACACTCCACTCACTGTTTCCGCTCTGCCCTCTCGCTTTGTCTCTACCTCTCTTTTCTCTCTTTCTCTTTTCTCTCTCTCTCTCTCTCTCTCTCTCTTTCTTTAGTCTCTTTCTCTTACACACACACACACACACACACACACACACACACACACACACACACATTTTCTTTCCTCTATGTCTCTTTCACTCTATCTCTCCCTGTCTTTCTCCCTGTCTTTCTCCTGTCTGCTCTCTTTTTTCTCCCTGTCTCTGTCTCTTTCTGTCTCTCTGTCTCTCTTCCTGACTGTTTGTCTGCTCTCTCTCTCTCTCTCTCTCTCTCTCTCTCTCTCTCTCTCTCTCTCCTCACTCTCTCACTATATATATATATATATATATATATATATATATATATATATAAGATGACGGTTGTCAATAACTAATCTTATACTCTAATCTAGCAAATCCATACTTCATTATGGAATCGTTTCCCGAAAGACCGTAGCCGTAGTAGCAGTATTAGGATAGATCCATCTTTGCCAAGCGTGTAATAACGAATTGCAACAAAAAAAAAGTGCGAAGCAGTAACAAAAAAACAAAAAACAAAAAACAGTAGAAATGGAATAAGACGTAATTACTGGAGAAGAGAAAAGAAAAAACGAAATGCGAAAATGAAAGGAAGAAATGGAAATCGAATTCAACTCACTTACTCGGAGAGTAAACGGATAGTGGGATGAGGGTGGGGTGTTGTAAATTCAACGACGATGTTTTTCTTTAAAATAACATCGTCGTTGAATTTATTGAGGAACTGTTGTGTAATTTAAATAAGACGTCTAAGGGGTCAATGTTTAGGTACTGGACATGTATGCTTAAAATGGGGGGGGGGGGGCTTTAAAAATTGTAATATTCTAAAAATGTATCTGGTGCCTCTAAAGAAGGCGGCTTCATTTCCTGAAATGAGGTAACCAAGTGAGTACATGTTAGTACTGTTAGTACTTTTGTAAATTAACCATTGTAGTTCTCTTTGACAATAACAAAATAGAATTATTCTAATCAATCATTATTCTGATTGCAATCTATTAAATTTCCATATGCCATAATTGAATGAGCTGTTTATTTTTATTAAATGTTAAAAGAACTTGATTAATTAAGTTAAAAATTAAAATTAATAGAAACAATGACATCGCGACATGCATTTAAAAAAAACTGAAATAGTTTATTATAAATTATTTGAATTTATTATCTAGATATATAAATGAATTATTTAATAATCTTCATACGATGACTGCTATTTACACAGTAGCATTGCAACCAACAAAGCCTTCATCAGATGATGACTTTGGGTTCAGGTATGGTTTCGGGATCGAAGCATCATTACCAATAACCCAGAGCGCCCCATCAGTATCTCACGACACCACCAGACTTTGTCGGTTTGATGTCACAATGTAGGATTGCCATATCCATGCTGATGCGGTTAGAGCTTTATCCTGGTTCTTTTTTATGTATTTCCTCTTGTCTGGTGGAAAAAATGCTAAGGTTGAGTTGGTAATAAATCCCCGGCATCCGACTTCGATTGGAAATACATCCGTTATCCATCCGATTCTGACACATTGTTCTCGTAGATCTTCATATTTTTCCAACTTACACTGATGTGCCCGGTCAAGATTTTCTTCAAATGGAACTGTTAATTCAACGATGATATATATTATATCTACATCTAGATAATTAATGTTATGCTCAAGGTATAGATACCAGGTACTTTTCACAATATAAGCATTTTTCATTAAAAGGATTCCACTTTTCGGCATAAAGTAAGTAAAGTCCTCGAGGTGGCCTGAAGTCGGTATCAGCCAGACAGCGAGGGAGTCTATCCCATTTTCACTAGCGCTAGACCAAGGGGATTATTTTTGGCATCTGAGGTAGAGCGCCACACCAACCATCAGTTCCTTACTTTACTGCACAGATCCCTGTGCTACTCATATGCTGATTTGGCGAGGGCCGGTATCGAAACCGGAACCTTGTGTTTCCTAGAAGGATGCACTACCGACTTAGCTAAACCGGCATGTCTGCTTATATATGTATTGTGATGTCACCTCGTAGCATATATTTTCACCTCTTGTCGCCTAAGTGCCAGAATAAGCGAGATCAAATGTAGAAGACAACTCGATTCTGTGGTGTAATTGACAGGTGTTACTGTTCAAATAAATAAATAAACACACACACACACACACACACACACACAGAGACACAGACACAGACACAGACACAGACAGACAGACAGACAGACACACACACACACACACACACACACATATATATATATATATATATATATATATATATATATATATATATATATATATATATATATAACCCTGGACGACCAAATAGCGCTAAAAACCTTTGGGAAAGGTATGAAACTGGTTTAACTCTGCTTAAAAGTTAACCTTGTGTCACATCCTGATCGTGTAAGAGGTTGGATAAGTACAGATATATCATCATCATCATCAGGTCGCGCCGAAAGTGTTGATCTCCATAACACTTCCACACCAACCGTCCCCTATCAGTCATCGCTCCTGTTACGCAAACCATCCAGGTGAGACGAATCCGACATGCTGGACACTGTTGAAGAAGCAACGATGAATTCACTATTGATATTCTTCTATATATATATATATATAATATCGTACCTGGTTTCTGATAGGCCAAAGCGATTTGTAGGAACGGGAGGTGGATTTGGAATTTCGGTAATTTAGCTAAGATTTTCGGAAAAGGCAGACGTGTCTCCAAGATGGCTATTTCTCTCACGCGTGATGGTTAATTTGGGCTAAATAAAGACGTTTGAAAAAATATCCAAATCTTTGTGTTCGTTACGAAGAACAACGGACACAGAAATTAAGAAGACCCAAGGTGTACCAAGAAAGCAGACTAGAAGTACAAAGAAAACCAGAGATAAGTACAATATGATAAGAAGAAGTAAAGAACTATACAAGAAGTACATATATTTTCCAAACCGAGCTCAGTTTCCATGGAAACAGAGATCATATAAAAGTCACAGACACTTGGATACTAAAAAATGATTTTTATTCAACGAATGGACATCAGAAGATTTAAATAAAAGCTCAAACTTAATCAACAATCTTTTTAGTATTATCTGCGTTATTCGGACTATTGTCCCCATCTTCATTGTTATTTGTACAACGTTTCGGCCGATATGACCTCTGGCCTTCTTCAGGTATTTCTTGTTGGACTCGGGAACCTTCTCGGACTTAATACTAATCTTCAAGCCTCATCTCAAACATTCAGAGAAATAACAATCTTTTTATAAAAAAAATCTCTTCAATGTTGGTATTATTCACTAACATTTTGTAATTGATAAAATTTGTAAAAAAAAAGTTTATGAATAGTTTACAAATAAATATTTTAATTTTTAATTCCTTGAATATCTTAAGAGATTAAACAATAAAACATAATGAATAAATTTTACAAAAAATCTCATTCCTTTTTATTAACAATAAAATGTTTAGACTTTTTATTTAAATAGATTCCAATAAAAAAATAAACAAATTAAGATACATTTTATGATTTAATTATTTAGTATTATTGGGACTATTGTCCTCATCTTTATTGCCATCTGTAAAACGTTTTGGCCAATGTTTCCTCCAGTCTTCTTCAGGTGTTTCTTCTAACTCAGGTTCCCGCGTTCGAAAAGAAGGGAACCTTCTTTGTGTTTAAGAAGGCTCCCGAGTTAGACAAGAAATACTTGATTAGACAAATAGCTATATTTCTTTTATGTCATTTCTTTTTTGGTTGTTTTCAAATTTGATATGCCATTAGAGAAGTTTTGCTGCCATTGACTCTATAGCGAATACGAGACTTAAGTGACGTCATCGTCCGTATCGATGAACAACGGTGATCATTTTCAGATTAGGTATTTGTTTACTGTGTGGAAAGTAAAGATAATTGGTGGTCATAACCGTGTTTTGCACAAATCCATTTACGATAGAGAATCTTGTTTGGAAGGTAAGAAAGTAAAAAAGCAAAACAAAAAATAAATAAATAAATAAACGTGCGAGACTAGTACACTAAACAGATACTGTTTCATATGAGATAATTACCAGTCCTACAAAATGCGCTTTACAAAAACATCAAAATATGCTTATATTACTTTTTGGTAGCTAAACAATAATGTTTGATGTATTCAAATTTCCGATTGACTAAAAGATGGTTCTTATTTCCACATAAAGCATGTATATATATATATATATATATATATATATATATATATATATATATATATATATATGAGTATAGATAAAAGGATATGAAAACACCACAAAATGCTGTTAAAGTGAAAACATGTTATAACATATTCATAGCTGATATTGAACAATATTTCGATTTTATCATCAAGGTTTTTGTTTTGAACTCATATGACTTTTGCCTCCGCTCTTGACAACACGGAGTATATAAAATGTTTTCACTTTAACAGCATTTTGTGGTGTTTTCATATCCTTTTATCTATACTCATACCGTCGGATTCATTTCTTTTCTTTTAACTTTATATATTTTAACTTTATATATATATATATATATATATATATATATATATATATATATATATATATATATATTAATAAGTCATCCACAGACACGTGTTTCGGCATATTATGCCTCTTCAGTGTGACTAGACACAACTATCCTTGGGTAGGGTCGAACTCAGACTGACCGATATGGTAGTCCGATATCTTATCCCCTCGCCCACTGACAGCTGATGCGGGGACTGCATTTAAACTATTAAATACATAGGAATGTATGTATCTTTCGGTCACTGAGAGATCAAATTTCCGGAGAAATGATCATTGCTTATTTGCTTAGTAGTGAGAGTTAATTTAAAATACCAATTAGAGAGCTCATTACCTAAATTTATGGGAGCATATATTAATAAGTCATCCACAGACACGTGTTTCGGCATATCATGCCTCTTATATATATATATTGAGTTAAGTTAGCGTAGACATTGAGTCAACACCTGGTTACTGATAATTGCTCAGAAGATAGCATAGGTGAGAAACTGTCAGTAACCAGGTGTTGACACAATGTCCATACTACCTTAACTCAAATATGAACGGTTTATTGGGCACTGTCTTGGAAATATAGCACCCATATTATCTATAATATATATATATATATATATATATATATATATATATATATATATATATACACACACATAACGTCGGATTCATTTCCTTTCTTTTAACTTATATATATATATATATATATATATATATATATATATATATACGAGGGTGAGTAAAAAAGTAATACCATTTACTTTATTCCATGTGAAGTTTTCTTTTATAAAACTAAGGCCTACATTCAGACCCTAACGAGGCTCAGAGAAAGAATCCGACAAATAAGACATAACTTGCAAATTGAAAATGTCCACCTTATGCATGACAATGGTCGACAACACAAAAGCATTAGGACAAGGGAGAAAATCACCTCATTCGGGTGGACAACTTTACCGCATCCTCCATACTCACCAGATTTTGCCCCTTTGGGCTATCTTCCCTTCGTTCCCATGAAAGAGGGTTTGAGAGGCAAACATTATTCCAGTGACGAGGAAGTGAAATCTGTAGTGAAGAAGTGGCTCGAAGAACAGTCAACAGAATTTTATGGGGCAGGATACATGCTTTCATTCGAAGGTGGAACATTGATATTGAGAGTAACAGTGACCATATGGAAAAGTAGTGATGTGATCCACAGAGGACCAGTTTCATTTTGATGTATGATACATGTTTCTGTGTTGGTAAATATAGCTGTCCTAGACAAAATAGTATTACTACTTTTTTTTTTGCTCACCCTCGTATCTCTATATATAAAAAGAAGTTTGGTATGTACGTATCGATATATAACTCCAAAACGAGAGGTCACTCAGATTCGAAATATTGCATACACATTAATAACTAAGAAAAACGCCAAATTTTGTTATTGATTTCTACTGATTAAGGGATATAATTAATTAATTAAAGTAAAATCAATCAGTTTGCGGAACGGTCCGTATACAAGCTCCTGTTGCTATTGTATCAGCAGGAGTTACCTATATCAAGCCATTCAAAATGTCCGCTCTATTTCTACTAATAAGTCAACATTGTTGAATGCGATTGTTTTGTAATTTAGTATGAACTGTTAAATTTTTTTTGAGAACTAAACAAATTAACTTTTCAAACCAAGAGTAACTTTTTAAATGTAAAAAAGAAAAAGAAAAAACTTTTTCTCAATATTTTTTACGAATACTTTCATATTTCTTAGAATAAAATATATCTATTTTTAATCAGCGAAACTCAAAATTTTTTAAAGAAACTATTTATTGAATAATACAATTTGAATTAATATGCGAAATATTCTACCTATAAATAAGTTATGTTTAGTTATTAGCAATTACAAAAACTGAATTAAAAATTGTCTTACGAAAAAGTTTTAGAAAAAATCCTTCAAGCGATTAAAAAAAAGGATTTAAAAAAAAGTGGATACCCACATACTATTATTTTCATATTTCTTAGAATGAAATATGATTAAATATATTCATTTTTAATCAGTGAAACTCAAGACGTTTTTGAAAGAAGAATAACGAAATTTAAATTAAAACGCGAAATATAATGTTTAGTTGGTTTCTTTTAGGGCTAAAAAAACAAAACAAAAACAAAACAAAACAATGTTACATTTTATTTCTAACTCAACAAGCAATTAAAAACTGAATTTAAAATTGTCTTACGTACGAAAGATTTTTAGAAAAAATCATTTAAACCATTCACAAGTGACTTTTTAAAATATTATTCTCAATGCTGTAAACAAAAAAAAATCGCAAATTCTTAGCGATATTAGGGGATATTAAAAAAGGGGATATTAAGAAAAACACATACTATTATTATTTTCAAATTGCTAACTGGATTTATATTTAACACAATTTGAACTTGAATAAAGTTTAATATAATCTTCAACATTTTTGAACCATTCAAAAAGAAAAAAAACATAAAAACAACTCCTGATGATTAAAAAAAAAAATTTCAGCTTACGGAAATAACAAAAATTATGAACGAAAACAATGTTTACCTTTTTGCACCGTTTAATCAATTGAAATTTACAGTAGCCAAAAACAAGTTATGACTACCGGATTTAAAAAAGATTGTATGAAAAATCAAAAATTATGGGGCTACCATATCATATGAACCTTTCAGCCCATCCTGGTATATATATATATATATATATATATATATATATATATATATATGTGTGTGTGTGTGTGTGTGTGTGTGTGTGTGTGTGTTTATAATCACGTCGCGCTAACAGCACGGATTTTCATGACTTCCTCGCCGCGCATCTCTATCGGTAAGTTTACTACACGGCATCCATTATCCGTACGGAGCTGATCGATGAAGGTTTTTGTTGGTTGGCTCCCCCCCCACACACACACACAATATATATATATATATATATATATATATATATATATATATAATTGGGATTTTTGCAATATATAGATAAATAGCGGACGGTTTAGGGGAGGGGGAGAGTAAAACGAATGTTGAAGCTTGCGTGGGAGGTTTGAAAGTTATAATATTAAGTTGACTGACCTAATGCTTCTTTAGTGATTTACTGCTTCAACATCGTTTCCGTATCTGTATGATTTGCCGCCATTTTTCTGACGATTTTGCCTTTAGACATTAATCTTATCAGTCGTGTTTGCCAAACAAAAGAGCGCAACTCTGGCAGTTGAGTGAGATATTAATAAAGAATCTCTTTGATAAAATCATTCAATGCTGGCTCCTACGCGAGCCAGTTGCTTGGATGATCAGACAGATTCAACTAAGAATAATGAATAATTATAAGAAGTCCTTGTGCCGATAATGATTGTCAGAATAAAGAGCATATGCCAAATTATCGTAGCAGTAGACAGCATATTAACGTGTACAAAAGTATCATTAAATAATATCGTAAGAATGAACATCAATGACGCAACGTTTCTCTACCAAATTGAACCCGTATGCCTTGATCGAGGGTAAATTATTTGTCAATTTGAGGGTAGCAAGATATGAGTGTAGGATTCCATTTATTTTAATATTTCAAATGGCTATTTCCTAAGGTCACATCTGACCATATTAAGGTATCTATGTTGTATACCCTTTCTTTACTTACTTCTATTCTTCTTCTGGTGTCTTTTCTAACATCTCTTCTAGCGTCTTGGGCTTCGTCTTGGTGGTCGGTCGCACTTAACTCATTTCTTCTTCTAGATCAGTCTTGTTACCAAGACATTCACCAACTACAAAACCATGTTCTTTTCTTAAGCTTTTATTTACTTAACTAAACATTTCATGTAACTAAACATCTGACTAACATAGCGCGCGTATGCAGTGAGTTCCAGTTAAGGCAGGACATCTTCTCTGCCTGACGTCTAAACTGAAACTGAGGACCCAACCAGGTCCCACGTGACTTCACGTATTTCGCGGGGTTTCTGTAATCTTCCATGGAAAGTCCCGCCCGATATCTACAATCGAAAACAATTGGCCATGGGCTCTACACTCGTTTGGTTAGTTTGTTAGGTTTTACGGCATGTCAACCTTTGTTGGTAAATTGTATGCCGAATACATTTCTTTCTTAAATATCATGAATCCTTCTTTTGATGATGACGCTCTAATACGATTAATATTTCACGTTATAAAGTTCCCAGAAAATAATTCTATTTGATAACCAGAAAAAAAATATGAAAAAGCAAAAGCAAATGTTGTTCATTAAATTCAGAAATCTAAGTGAATGATTTTTTTTCTTTTTCTCCCTCCTTCTTTCCAAAGTGGATTCTCCACCCCCACCCCCAACCATATTGTATAAGTATTTTGATTTCTTTAAAAAGAATAACAAATGTGCTATCCAAGATTTATTGTTTTTTCTAGATTTGGGGAAAATATAAAAAAAGGAAAAACAAAAGAAAAAGAAAAAGAAAAGAATTATGATGCGTATTAATTGTTTTTATATTTATTTAAACACAATCTTTTAAACTCATTTTCTTCTAATTCACCAACATATAAGACCCTAATAGGTACTACCACTCAAGGTCAGAATGGATCTGGTAGTAATGGCGATGAAGGGGTACTCCACCCTGCCCTAGCTCCAGAATTGGAACCTCACCACAAGATGCGGTTTAACGTCATACCCAGGACCCTCAGCCACCGCCTTCTAACACATATGCGATAAAAAACTTTGGGGTTTGCCATAAGGGCAATAGGTTTGAAACAATCTTTTAGGCGCTATGGCTTGGTGTGACTAGTCAATTGATCAGTGTCGACCTTTCCAGCCATCCAACCGGGTGGCTGACAAGTTAGGATTTTTTTCACTTGAGAGAGACAAGATACTTTGTGGGATTCCATTTGTTTTGTGATTTTTTCTTTTATAAATTAATCATTTTTGTTTGTTTTTGCAACCAACCTAATTAATCATTGATCTGAGGTGAAGATATGGCATGAAATATCTGTAGAAATTCCACGTTTTATATGTTTTCTTTATTATTTTGAAACATTAATTTATAAATATTGTTTTATTATGTTAAAGGTGTTCATGATAATAAGCTAAATAACGGATATAGTTTATAAAAATATTACGATGTACAAGGTGTGTCATAAAATTATCGAGATTGAAGCTGTATTTACCAAAATAGAAATGAACAATTAATGGAACGTTAATATTTTTTCAGAATACAAGGTGCGCCATAAAAGTGCCGAATTTAAAGCTGTATTTACCAAGCTAGATATGAATAACGAATGGAACGTTAATTCTTTCAGAATACAAGGTGTGTCAAAAAGTACCTTCAATATCAAAACGTTTTTGACACACCTTGTATATTAATAGTAAAACTAATTTTCTCATGCTTGATGACGGAAAAACTGTAACAAACATGTTTTTTATAATATTTATAAAACCGTTTTTTTTTAATTTAAACAAAAAAACAATTGGTTATTTTTAATTTTTGTAAACAATTTAATTAAATATACGTAAAAAGACAAAATCTTTGTTTTCTTTATAGATTACTTCTCAATGTTCTCTGAATGTTTGAGATGAGGCTTGAAGATTAATATTATTTGCATTATTCGGACTATTGTCCCCATCTTCATTGTTATTTGTACAACGTTTCGGTCTATATACCCTCCGGCCTTCTTCAGGTATTTCTTGTCAGACTCTGGAACCTTCTCGGACTCGGGAACCTTCTTTTCGAACTCGGGAACTTTCTTGTCGTATTCGGGAGCCATCACGGAACTTTGAACCTAACCCTTTATTTATTCCACGGGGGTATCCTGTTCTCATTCCGTTAACCATAGCTAGGGTAGGAGTTGTGTTAATTAATTATTTTTTCTGCTTTCACTCAGGATTGAACTCGGGTTCCAGAGATAACTGTCACTTAGAACTGTCTTAACCTGATACGACAAGAAAGTTCCCGAGTTCGAAAAGAAGGTTCCCGAGTCCGAGAAGGTTCCAGAGTCCGACAAGAAATACCTGAAGAAGGCCGGAGGGCATATCGGATGAAACGTTGTACAAGTAACAATGAAGATGGGGACAATAGTCCGAATAACGGAGATAATACTATTACTTCTCTATGTTCTCCATCTTCAACTTTGACCGAATTCCTTCTTTCTTACTATTCCATTAAAGCAGACGATAAGCTTCCTCTATCTAAACCTTTAGTAATTTATTTCTTTATTTCTTTCTTTCTTTCTTTTTTCCAGTAATAATTGCATTCTTTTTTTTTTCTGACGTGTCGCGCCTTCTTAATCTATTTTTCCCTCACAATCATATCGGAACACTCCGTTACTATTCTGAGCTGACGAGAGGGAAGTGACATTTCCACCGTTGCTTGGAATAGTCCCCATGGGTTTGGAAAAGAGTCAGTGAATTGGAAATCAGGGGAAGAATCGAGTCCTTCCAAACAACACTATTATCAAGATTGGCTGGAAACTCAGAAAAGTCCTGGAGACCCGAGGAGAAAGTTGTCACTCAGCCTCTAGTGACAGACCTCCAGCTCAGGATCGTGTGAAAAACTCTTCATTATTAATTAGTGAATTAATAATAATAATAATAATAATAATAATAATAATAATAATAATAATAATAATAATAATAATAATAATAATAATAATAATAATAATAACAGAAAATAAATATGAAAAAAAACCAATTATATGGGTACTTCAAACGACAAATTGGAGAGGTTGCACATGAAAAGACTTACACATGTTTAAGAAGAGGAAACCTCAAGAGAGAAACTGAATCACTAATAATTGCTGCACAAAATAATGCCATCAGAATAAATCATATCAAAGCAAACATTGATAAGACACAACAAAACAATAAATGTAGACTGTGCGGTGACAGATGAAACTGTAAACCATATATTAAGCGAATGAGAGAACGTGCCAACTGGTGGCATTTGCAGTTCCAGCAGATCACAGGGTGAAATTTAAAGAAAACAAAAAGATGGACAAATACCTGGACCTTGCAGAGAATTGAAAAAGCTGTGGAATGAGTGTGAAAGTGATACCAATTGTAGTTGATGCACTTGGAACGGCCCAAAAAAACTTGGAAAAAAGACTGGAGGATCTGGAAATCAGAGGAAGACTTGAAACCATCCAGACGACTGCATTGCTGCAATCGGCTAGAATACTCAGAAGAGTCCTGGAGACCCGAAGAAACGTGTTGTCACTCAGACTCCAGTGAAATACCATCAGCTAACGCTGATGTGAAAATTTAAAAGGAATAATAATAATAATAATAATAATAATAATAATAATACTCAGAAGAGTCCTGGAGACCTGAGGAGACTTGCTGTCACTCAGACTCCAGTGAAGAACCATCAGCTAATGCTGATGTGAAAACTAAAAAGGAGTAATAATAATAATAATAATAATATAATATAATAATAATAATAATAATAGCATTGCTGAAATCAGCTAGAATACTCAGAAATGACCTGAAGACCTGAGGAAACTTGTTGTCACTCAGACTCCAGTGAAAGACCATCAACTAATGCTGGTGTGAAAAACTCACAGGAGTGAATAATAATAATAATAATAATAATAATAATAATAATAATAATAATAATAATAATAATAATAATAATAATAATAATGTTGGCCATAACCAATAGATATTTCCTGTTTGGGTTTAATTGCCCAGAGACATTTTTGAAATTCGTGAATAGCGGATATTTGGATCCCATTGAAGGGCGAACAGTTCTCTCTTTTTTATAATATGGCGCGAAATCTATTTTTGAAAGAAATTAAAATCAATACAATAGGGCTGCCGTTTATATTCTGCTCACATCTATGCAACAATTACCCATACAATTATACACGTTTCTTCTTTTTTTTAAAGTTATATTTGTCCAATATGTGTGAAATTGAAGCGAGTAATCTCATATTGTGAAATAAATCAATATTTTCTTCTTTTTTCATATTGAATATGAGTTAATAAAATATTGTATGTTCTTTGGGGAGAGTAACACTGGCGCCAAATACAAAATCTCTTAAATAGCGGCTTGGTGTCTCCTCGGCGGCGTTGACTGTTGTCTGAGCATTGCAGACGTAGAATAGTTGCTTATCGCTGTGTGACCGTCTTGTAGTCTAAGAATAAATGGAGTAAGTGACGTTCTCCTATGAACTCCTACACATGGGCAGCACATCTTTGTTACACTAGATAAACAAATGCAGTGCATTACAGAAGAGTAAGCTAAAAAGTCATAAAATATCAAAAATAAAGTTTCTATCGCGTTTCCAGAGAAGGAAACATCTTCTCTGAATTTTCTTTAGATGAGGCTTGATAATTTGTATTATTATTATTATTATTATTATTATTATTATTATTATTATTATTACTAGTATAACAAAACCGCCCTTCGGGCGGTGTAAAAATAAAATTTTGAAAAATATAGCCTGAGCCGAGTGGGATTTAAAATTCAATGTCAGAGGGGTAGTATCCAAGTAAAATTAATAAATGAATTGAAGTAATAAAAAACAACAATGCCAAAATATGCCAAAAACTTTAAAAAGACATTCAACATTTAATGATTTTAGTAATTAAAATCATCAAATTCATTAAAGGAGTAAAAAATAAACAATTTGAAATAGAAATTAGGAAAGTTAACTTTCTACACCAAAGTTTTTCCTGAAATAATATTTAATGATAAAATTAAATTTGGTTTATCAATGAATAAAACAATCAACTATACAAAATGATTTTTTATTGTTTTGATTATTTCTAAAAATTTTGAAATAAAAAAAAATAAACATTCACCTTATTTATTTTACATTTAACAAACATTTAGTTTTAGTGTAAATAAATATTACATAAAATAAAATAGAGTAATGATACTTAAATCAATTTTTAAATGCTAAATAATATTTAATATTAATTTTTTTTTAATCGGAGTAAATAAAAATATCTAATTTGTAGATTTATTTTCAACTAAATTTTATTTGGTAAAATTCTGTAAAATATAAATTCTTAAAAGATTTTCTTCAATAAATAAAATCTTTTGATAAGAGATTCAGTATCAATTTGTCTGTAACTAAAACTATGTTGATGTAAAATTAATAAATCAAGTAATAAAAAACAACAATGCCAAAATATCCCAAAAACTTTAAAAAAACATTCAACATTTAATGATTTTAGTAATTAAAATCATCAAATTCATTAAAGGAGTAAAAAATAAACAATTTGAAATAGAAATTAGGAAAGTTAACTTTCTACACCAAAGTTTTTCCTGAAATAATATTCAATAATAAAATTAAATTTGGTTTATCAATGAATAAAACAATCAACTATACAAAATGATTTTTTATTGTTTTGATTATTTCTAAAAATTTTGAAATAAAAAAAAATAAACATTCACCTTATTTATTTTACATTTAACAAACATTTAGTTTTAGTGTAAATAAATATTACATAAAATAAAATAGAGTAATGATACTTAAATCAATTTTTAAATGCTAAATAATATTTAATATTAATTTTTTTTTAATTGGAGTAAATAAAAATATCTAATTTATAGATTTATTTTCAACTAAATTTTGTTTGGTACACTTATGTAAAAATATGAATTTTGTAAAAAGTTTTTTCAATAAATAAAATCTTTTGATAATAGATTCAGTATCAACTAAAACTACGTCACTGCTTACATCAAAACACTGTCATTGATAAAAATATTATTTGATTAATAATCAATAGATGCATGCAACATTTTGATTTGAGGGGGACAGAAGTAAGTTTCCATTTCAAATGGTTTCATTTTTCTTTACTCCTTTAATAAATTTGATGATTTTACCGATAATACAAACCCTCTTATATGGAAATTTTAACTCAGACAATATCTTTCAAAAATTAATTTTTATAACCGCCCAGATGGCATTTTTTGCTAGTTTATGTAAAAATGTTTGTACAATAAATTAATGAATATAATATATGTTGTTACACTCTTAATTCATTTTCTTAGAGATTTAATAAATTTTATATCCATTAAAGTAAGCATTAAATTGAATAATTGGCAGACCTGAGCATCTGGAAACCCCCCCCATCTAAAATTTTTGTTTTTAATTTTTTTTTCTTCTTTTAATGGATTATTATCAATTGCACACCAATCTATCAGATTGTAAAAGAACAAAAAATTCAAAAAAGTTATTTATTTTTCGCGGTGCTCAGTTCCCCGTATAAGTTTATCGTAAATCGATCCCCCATATCAGAACCGCTACAAAATTTATTCATTTATTTATTTTATTGTTTTCCTTCAATGGATTATTATCGATTACACACCAATCTATCAGGTTTTTTAAAAAATTCTTAAATGTTCTTTATTTTTTGAGTTTTCAGGGTGCTCATGCCGACATATAAGTTTATAGTAAATCGCTGCCCCATATCAGAACCGCTCGAAAGGAAACTGGCGCAAACATGTCAAAGTTAGAGTGGCCCAGAAAAACAGAACCCAAATTATTTATTTATTTTCCCATTAAACTAACCTTAAACCCCAACACCAACCCTAACCTCAAATCCTAACCCTAAACCCCCTAGTTACAATTAACAGTTTTATTACAAAATTTGTGGGTTCTGTTTTTTTCAATGTCACCTTAATTTTGACACCTTTGTGCAAATTCAGCCCAACTGTTAAGGTAGAGCGGTTCCGATATAGGGGGAGCGATTTACTATAAACTTATACGGGGAAATGAGCACCCCTGAAAACTCAAAAAAAAAGAACTAAAAAGTTCTTTATTTTTGAATCAGGCGCTTTTTTTTTTTTTTTTTTTACAATCTGATAGATTGGTGTGTAATCGATAACAATCCACTGAAGGAAAAAAAAAAAAATTTTTAGCGGTTCCGATATGGGGGATCGATTTACAATAAACTTATACGGGGAACTGAGCACCCCTGAAAACTCGAAAAATAAATAACTTTTTTGAATTTTTTTTTTACAATCTGATAGATTGGTGTGTAATCGATAATAATCCATTGAAGAAAAATAAAAAAGATTTAAAAATTTTAGATGGAGGGTTTCAGATGCTCAAGTCCGACGAATAATTTTATTTATTTAATTTTTAAAAACAAAACAAAATTTATATAAACTCGAAGTAAAATGCTATTTTCAATCATCTAATACAGAATAGTAATCCTCTTATTGATGAATGTGTATTGTTTAAACATTGTTTAAACATTGAACAAAATACTATTAATTTCTCGCTACAATTAATTTAAATAAATGATGAAAAATAACATTAGTAATAAATATGAAATAACCGTAAACAAATTTTGAATTAAAAATAAAAGTAAACATCTTTTTTAATTCCTAATAGGAATAATAAAATTTGAAATAAAAAATACTTGTTATATTTGTGAAGGTGCCGCGAAAATTAAAAATAAATTTTGTCTATAAATTTTTTCATGGTGTTTGTAAAAAGTCCCCTACCTAAATCGATTAGGTAGGGGACTTTTTTTTTTATCACCGCTTTTGTTTATACAAACCGAACTTCGGTTAAACATTGTTGAATAATGAATTTTAAAAGTATTGCGTCAATTATGATAAAAAATAAAGATTAATTTTTAGTTTAAGAAAGAAGCGCTAAGTGTTAAAAAAACAAACACGTAAAATCATTTTTTTTTGTTTTTTGTCGTCTGTTTCTGTAAGGGAATTTATGACAAATTAAAATTAAAAGATATTTCTTAATTTCTAAATAAATCAGGGTCATCATATTTAGCGGAAAAGCATCGCTCAGAACTGGTTGTTATTTTAATTTTAATATTAGTAATATGGAATAACCGTAAACAAATTTTGAATTAAAAATAAATGTAAACATTTTTTTTAAATTCCTAATAGGAATAATAAAATTTGAAATAAAAATACTTGTTATATTTGTGAAGGTGCCGCGAAAATTAAAAATAAATTTTATCTATAAATTTTATCTTTTTAAAATTCCTAATAGAAATAAAATAATTTGAAATAAAAAATACTTGTTATATTTGTGAAGGTGCCGCGAAAATTAAAAATAAATTTTATCTATAAATTTTTTCATTAAAAATTAACTCTATTAAAACTTTAAAAATATATTTTTTTTTTTTTACCGCAACGAAAACGGGAGTAGTCACGGACAAAAGACCATAACTAATAATTTAACGTAAGATTGAAATTAGTGGCTGTATCTTTATTTTTAAATTAATTTCTCGCAAAACTTTATACATGAAATAATTATAAATACAAATAAAAATTAAAATATCAATTAGAAACTGTTTAGAACTAAACATGCATTTATTAAAAGATTCGTTGAAAATTGGCTATGCAAATATTACAAACCAGCAAATATTATAAACGCATCTTAATACTTGTATATAAAGCAATTTGTTCCTTTAATATTAAGTATAACACAAATTGATTATAAATTAGGTTCTCATTGATAAACGCTAGAGTTAAGTTTGGAATATCTGACGTCAGCCGTGACGGAGTTTCGGCTTCAGACAAAAATGCAGTCTATCTCCATTATATATAGATATAGATTAGTGATGAAGGCTCCTGACTATGACATGAGGGCTCCCGAATTCAACAAGAAGATTTCCGAGTTTGAAGAGAAGGTTCTCGAGTTCGATAAAAAATACTTAAAGAAGGCCGGAGTAGACATCGACCGAAATTTAGTGTAAGTAAAAATAAAGATGAGAACAATAGTCCGAATAATCTAAATTATACAAATAAATCACAATGCAAGTGTAAAGAAAAAAGAAGTTAACTGTGGTGTTGTTTGTTTACCTTTGATTTATTCTCAATTGTTAATATTTCGGGATAAAAAATCCCTTCTACAGAAGATCACTAGAACTGAAGTTGTTGCTAGTGGCTGATCATTTGTTTTGTCTCATATCTTAAAAATTCTATGTGTGTGTGTGTGTGTGGGGGGGGTGCTTGTTTATGTGTGTGTTTGTGTGTGTAAGAGTGTGTATGCGCGCACACACACACACACACTTACACATCGAAATATTAAGAATTGAGAATAAATCACAGGTTAACAAACAACACCACAGTTACCTTCTTTTTTCTTTACACTTGCATTGTGATAGCCTCCAAAACCAAACAGCAAACCAATATATATATATATATATATATATATATATATATACCAACTCCTCCACACACAAAGTCAATTTCTTAAACGGAATTCAACAGGTTTGAATTCAGAGTTTTCCTTCTCTTAGACCGGTTGCCTAACCAAGGTTAAAGAGCCCGGTCTGTCCTACTATTTATCCATAGCTGGAGGGAGATTAGGATTCATACCTTTCCCATGGCTATTAGCGCTAAGTGAAATGCAATTACCACATCCAGGATTTGAACTCGGGGCGACGAGTCCCTTTCCCATGCCTTTAACCATTACACCACGCACTTCCATATATTTCCAAGGTTTTAACCATTTTTTATTCTCTAGAAATGCGATAGAAACTTTATTTTTGATATTTTATGACTTTTTAACTCCCCCTTCTGCAGTTACTTCTAATGCACAGAATATATATATATATATATATATATTATATATATATATATATATATATATATATAGAGAGAGAGAGAGAGAGAGAGAGAGAGAGAGAGATGAAACTTATCCATCGTCAAAATCATACCCATGTAGCATGCTTTCCAAGTTGTCCCCATCGGAATGTCTAGCCTTCAAAGGGAAAACGAGTGTATATCTTTTTCAGATTTATGTACTGTACCGGCACAGTGATGTCATTTCCGGAACGATTATGCAAATCATTATGCCACCCATTTATCAATTGCATCTTAATGTAATAAAACCCGGCGCCATTTCGCTCGGCCAATTTTTATTTGCGTATTCTTTATCATCTGCCAAAGATACTTTGGTGGTGGCGATAGAATCAAGTCTCAAAACCTGTAAAAGAAAATGAAAATAAGATGAAACATGAAAGGAAATGAAATGTCTTGGAAAAAAGGTCTATAAAAAGCAAGTAGAGTTTTGCGATTGATGTTTTAGTGGCACCTTTGTATCGGTTCCGGAAAAAATTCCAGAATATTGTTATCAGGTGGAGCCAAAAAAAAAAAAAAAAACAACAAAAAAAAGAAATAAAACTAAAACAAAAAAAATAACAGAAAATAAAACAACCCAAAGCAAAAAAAAAAAAATAAATAAATAAATAAAAATAATAATAATAAAAAAATGGAAATTACGTAAGTCTTTTCTGTTTTGAACTTGGAGATGATCCAGGGTCACTGAGTACAAAACAAACGCCAATCTATGTGATCGTTCTAAGAAATGTCTTTTAGAATAATATCTCGAAATTAGGAAAGCAGTCGGGGAAGTTTAGTCTACGATAGGAAAGACACACTAAAAGCAAAAATCAAGATAATCTGATCCGGGGGTGGGGGGGGGGGGGTGAGGCTTATCATCCGTGTTCACACATATCTCCAAGTTTTAACCGTTGTTTATTCTCTGGAAACGCGATAGAAACTTTATTTTTGATATTTTATGACTTTTTAACTCACTCTTCTACAGTTACTTCTAAAGCACAGAATTATTTTATTTACTGTAACACAGGTGTGTCCATGTGTAGGCGTTCATAGGAGAACGTCGTTTATGAGTTCGTCCTTACTTTTCCAGCAGAATGTCTTGCTTGTCTTACATGGATTTTTTTGTGAGATGGGAAGTAAGTGGATGTGCGATTGCCGTTTTGTGAGATGCTGCTTCCATGGTTTCTTCAAATCAGCACGTAGTGTAGTTCCCATTTAGCTTTTTCTCCAAGCGTTTCGTTAGAATCCAGGTGGGGGGGGGGCACCATACAATAGTACTGACGCGGCTACAGTTTGGAAGAATTTCCGATTTATTTGATCACGGAGATCAGATTTCTATAATGGTCGTTAATGAGTCAGTAGCAGACAGTGAATTACCAATACGTATTTCAGTTGATGGGATATTGCTACCCAGGTATATGAACTGGTATACTAATGTCAGTGCCTTGTCATTTAATGAGATGGTACCAAAGGCTTGAATCGGTTATTAATGTTTCTTTGATTCAACGATAATTTATTAATTCATCAGATGCCAGGAAGAATGAATATGGTTGCTAGCCATGTACAATTACAAGCACCATTAAATGATATGGATTAGAATCAAGAAAATATGGTAAGCTACACTCTATTTACCCTTTCTTTTCTTTCTTTCTTTCTTTCTTGTATTCTAAATATTCAGCAGGACACCACAATGAGCTCAGAGCGGTTTGTAAATACACACATAATGAGTTTATCTATATATGTTCGTGTTCCTTAATTTTACGGCAATTATCATCTTGTAGCAGCCTCAGGTTAAAAATGAGACCGTTCAAATTGTCCAAGATGAGATGTAAAAATGTAAATCCTGATTATCTGATGTTACTGATCTGCCGAATTCTTATTTCTAATGAGTGTCGTCACCTCAGCTAAATAATGAACTATTCCGTTTTTATAATAAAGAAAGAAAGGGACGAAAAACGATATGCTAAACAGAAGAAATATAATAAGAAAGGGAGAAAGAGAGAGAATAGAGAGAGTGTGAGGGTGTGGAGCGGTAACGTTTATCTGTTTCAATCGAACATAATGAGAATATGAAAGAGGGCAAGAAAGAAAAAGGAGTGAGAGAGTTTTAAATCAAGATTATTATACTTTTTACATATTGAACTATTTTGCAATAGTTTTTTTTCATTGCGAGATAAATATTCCATTTCTTTTTCGACACTGAGAGAATCTTGCAGATTGACTGTTTGTTTTGCGCGGGAAGTCGAAAAGACAAAGGAAAATTGAACAGGGAAAAACAATAGATAGGCGAGACAGAAATCTTAGTATAACAAAAGAGGTGTGGCAAAGGACTCATCTAAACGCTAACTTGAACAAAGGGAAAGGACTTCCGGTCAAGGAACAAAAGAATGTGTGGGCGGTCGTCAGTACTTAAGCGGTCATCGGAGACCCGAGGAGACGGCGAAGAAAGCAGAAGGGTCTGACCGTCGATACGGTCGGGCGCTGCTAGCGAGCAGTGAGGCTCGCCCACCACCTTCCACCACATAAGTAGTCGTAGTGTCATTTTCCATGCCCGCCACTCACCTACCACACACCGAAGAAAATAAAGAAGAGTCATCTTTTGTATACGCGTATCTGTTGTTATTGACGTAGCTGACTACTAGATACATCGTCTAGGGGTCAGGAACGATGTCCGCTGTATACCCGCAACGTATACGAGTCAGAGTAGCGTGAGTTTGAAGAAGCCAGTATACAACAAGAAAAGAAGAATGTAACATTCGAAAATAAAATGGTAACAGCCGGTAAGCAAAATCATAGCATCCCCAACATGAAATTGTAATATCCCGAAAATAAAATTGTAACATCCCCAACATGAAATTGTAATATCCCGAAAATAAAATTGTAACATCCCAACATGAAATTGTAATATTCCGAAAATAAAATTGTAACATCCCCAACATGAAATTGTAATATCCCGAAAATAAAATTGTAACATCCCCAACATGAAATTGTAATATTCGAAAATAAAATTGTAACATCCCAACATGAAATTGTAATATTCCGAAATAAAATTGTAACACCCCGAAGTGTTTTCAACCATCGTGTAACATAGCACCATTTGCAACATCCTGTGAACGTACAAACCTTTATGAAAATGTTATCAGTATATGCAGACTACGTAGACGATCTAGCACTGTTCGCAAATGCACCTGCAATTTACTACTGTTAAGAAACACAGTAGTAAATTGTAGTGTTCCCTAAATTTAGAGTGATCGTAAGTCTCCTAAGTTAAGGACTCTTATTATTCGACCAGTTATAGAAAACTATAGAAAAAATATCAAGAACATAACCAGTTCACCTGGACTCATGAATAGGATTTCAAAGAATAAAGGATATTTTTGGTACTTCCAATTCACGTTTGAAAATTTTTGGAATGTTATAAATATTCGATTGTTCTCGTTTAAACTTTCAAGTAAATCTATCAAGTCTGGTAACTATTTTGAGATCTTCATAGCACGAAACTTAATGTGAAAGGTCTGTGATTATTGTTGAATGAAAATGGCGACATAATTACAAAATGAAAGCGTTTACAATGACTATCTTTAGACGGAATGATTGGCCAGTAGAAAGTCTTAATTAACCGTCTTAAAAATCACCATTTGTTTCTTCTCATCTTCAAACTTTTTTATTATTGAAGAGAACTTTGTTTTTTGTAGAAATCCTTTTGCGTTTTTTATGTGTGTCTGTCAATTTTCATTATTATGAACGCCATTTTTTTCTCCTCCCGCCTTTCTTATTTTGTCGCTTTCTAATTTTTTAAATTTGAATTTTGATATTTTTCTTTTCTTTTTTACTTTTGGAAACGTGATTTAAAAAAATCCTTTTCTTTTTCGACACTGATATAAATGAAAATTGTAATATTCCGGAAATGAAATTGTACCACCCCGAAAATAAAATTGTAACTATCCGGAAAAAAGTGTAAAACCCTAAAACAAAATTGTAACATACCGTAAATGAAATTGTAACACCCCGAAAATAAACTTGTTACACCTCGAAAACAAAATTGTAACGTCGCGAAAATAAAATTGTAACACAGCAAAAAAAAATTGTAAGATCATTAAAATGAAATTGTAACTACTCGAAAAAAAAGTTTAAAAGCTCGAAAAAAATTGTAACATCCCGAAAATGAAATTGTAACATCCTGAAAATGTAATTGTAACACTCCGAAAGTGAAATTGTAACATCCCGAAAATAAAGTTATAGCCTCCTGAAAAAGAAATTGTAACACCCTGAAAAAAAATTGTAACCCCCCCCCCAAATTGTAACATCTCGAGAATGAAATTGTGACACACTGGAAATAAACACATCGAAAACAAAACTGTAACATCCCGAAACAGAAGAGTAACACCCCGAAAATTAAATTGTAACATCTCAAAAATAAAATTGTAACACTTCGAAGTGTTTTCAGCCATACTGTAACGCAGAACCATCTGCAACGCCTTGCAAACGTACAAACCTTTATAAAAATTGTGTCAGCTTATGCCGACAACGCAGATGATCTAGCACTTCTCACAAATACATCTGCACAAGCCTAATTACTGCTGCATAGCATGGAGAAAAGAACGAGAGGCCTTGGCCTCTATAGGAACTCTGATAAAACGTAGTTCATGTGTTTTAAACAAGATGGAGACATTTCTACACTGATTGGTAAGCCTCTGAAATTAGTAGACCAGTTCACATACCAAGGTAATATCTCTTCTACAGAAAGTGATGTCATTATACAGATAGGAAAGGCATAGACTGCTATTGACATATTATCGATCATATGGATATCTGATCTCTCTGATGAGATAAAGCAAGAATTCTTCAAAACTGTGTCAGTGCTATTCTATGGAAACATCACTTGGAATTTAACGAAACACTTAGAGAAAAGGCTAATTGGGAATAACAGAATGAGTCAACGTGCTGTCTTGAACAAATCTTGGAAACAATACCCTGCAAAAATAATTCTATATGTTGCTAAAGAAACAAGGACAAGCTCATAAGTGACGTTCTCCTGTGGACATCTACGCATAAACACACCAGTGTATGCCGACCAGAAAAAAAAACTTCATCAATCAGCTCTGTATGGATACTGGATACTGTGCAGAAGACTTGCCAGTGGCAGTGACCGATAGCCACAAGTAGAGAGAAAGAGACACGCGAATCCAAGTTCTCAGCACGAATTGATAATGATGATGATGATGATGATGATGATGATGATGATGATGATGGAAAATCAAAAACTTCAAGGCTCAGTTGAAAAGTTCAGAGGCTGACCAAGATACTCTCATGGATTGTGTCGAAATGAGGAATATTTTTCAACATAGTCCCATTTAAAGTCAACACACGTCTTCCTTCAGTGTTAACTCCAGTCTTACTGTTACGTTCGGACTAATACTCTTAGGAAAGGTATGAACTCCCTCATCCTCCACCTATGGGTTAAATAGTACAACTGCTAGAGTAGCTTTGGTATTAAATAATCCACAATGGTTGATATGCAATTAAACAAAGAAACCAACCCATCCTTCAGTGTTGCAGTGCTTGGATCTCATTGGAAAAAAGTCAGCAGCAGTTATGACGTCATTATATGAACTTTTCAACCCATCCTCGTGGACCATTACTGGCTATACGGAGTGAAAAAAAAGACTGATGTTAATTTGAATTTTCTTTTTGTTTTTCATGGGGATGATACAGGCACAGTCAGACTCACACGCACACACCACACACACACACACACACACACACACACACACACACACACAAAGAAAAAACAAACAAAAAACAAAAACGAATGTATTTGTATACGTTTTTGTTGTTTATTTTTGTAAGTAAATGGGTAAAGTGAATTGATAGAATAAGAAAAAAATGATGATCTGAAACTGACAGAATGTGCAAACTTTTTCCTGTATTTTTCGTAGAAGTAGTACTCTCTCTCTCTCTCTCTCTGTCTCTCTCTGTCTCTGTCTCTGTCTCTGTCTCTGTCTCTCTCTCTCTCTCTCTCTCTCTCTCTCTTGAAGAGACTACTACTTCTACAAAAAATACAGGAAAAAGTTTGCACACCCTGTCAGTCTCAGATGATAATTTTCTTCTTCCTACACCCTTTTCCTTGTTCTTGTTCTTGTTCTTGTTCTTGTTGCACTTCTTCTTCTTCTTCTTCTTCTTCTTCTTCTTCTTACACCTTTTTTTCCTACACTTTTTTCCTACACTTCTTCTTCTTCTTCTTCTTCTTCTTCTTCTTCTTCTTCTTCTTTCTTCTTCTTCTTCTTCTTCTTCTTCTTCTTTTTTTCCTACACCTTTTTTCTCTTCTTCTTCTTCTTCTTCTTCTTCTTCTTCTTCTTCTTCTTCTTCTTCTTCTCCAAGGAAGTGCAGTCTTTTCCAACCCACTATATACCCCCCCCCATTTTTGATTTTCTATTCTAACACTTTAAGCAATGTGATATTCTACTGAATGGAAGTCTCCATTTGCAGATATCTAATTCAACAGCGCATTTGACTGTTGGGCGCAATTTAGTCCAATATTAAATAAAATGTCTTCTATTCAGAATAGAAATCTTTTTCCACAATCAATCATTCCCGACCAGAACTCAAGTCAATTTAGCTTTTGGCAAGGAAACACTTTAAATTAGATCCCTTAAGCAAGGTTTCAGTTATTCATAATCATTATGAATCTTCTTTTTGGATAATCTCAAGGAATCGTGTCAATGATACGTCTTTGTTACTGGATTAATATTTGATTACTCAGAAATCTTGACATGAGAAATGATTAGCATGTTGGTTCCGCAGATCGTTACTGCAAAGTATCTGTTCTCACCTAAGACACTATATTTTGGGATCTTATTTTAAGGTAAAGTAAGTAAAAACTAAAGTTTGCGGAGTAGCCTATTGGCGATATTAGCCGAACAGTAAGGGAGTCTATCACATTTTCGCTGGCACTAGACCAGGGAAATTTTTTTGCTGAGGTGGAGCACTACACCAACCACACTTTACCGCACAGATTAGATTACCAATTTGGGATCCTCCTGTGATCCTTGTGATTCCTAATTGGGTGCTCTACCGACTGAGCTAAACCAGACCCTATTTTAAGGCAATGTTATCAAATAAGAAGTATTATTAGAAAAGTATCATGCCTGAAACAAAGATCAAGATCTTTTTTTAAAAATTTATAATTTATAATTTAATCCTCCTCTCGTTTCTTTAATTCATCTATTTTCATTTAATGCCTTTATTTTATCTATATATCAACACTAGTATTCCTTAATTGGACGATCGTTATCATCTTGCAACACCCCCTGGTTAAAAATGAGACCGTCCAAATCGTCCAATATGAAATACAAAAATGTAAATCCTGATTATCTGGTGTTGCTTATCAGCCGAATTCTTATTTCTTATGAGTGTCGTAACCTCAGCTAAATAATTGACCATTCCGTTTTCATCAGAAAGAAATAAACGGATAAAAAGGGCATGTTACACAGAAAAATATAAGAAAGAAAAAAAGAAAGAGAAGGATAAAGTTAGCAAGAGAGGGGGTGAACACGTGGAAACGATAACGCTAATATGTTTCAATTGAACATAATGAGAAGATGAAAGGAAGGAAATAAAGAAAAAGAGAGAGAGTGTGTGTGTATCAGAGAGAGAGAGAGAGAGAGAGAGAGAGAGAGAGAGAGAGAGAGAGAGAGAGAGAGAGAGAGAGAGAAAGAGAGAGAGAGAGAGAGAGTTATTAATTTTTATTGGACTATTTTTCAATAGCTCTAAATAAACATATCAAACGTTGTAATTATTGAATTGTCATACTGTGGTATATACATGGGCCTTAGTGGTATTTTAAAATTTTCTCAACTGTTCTCGTGTCCTAGAAATTATGTTAAACTGTATGTAAAGGTGATGTTCCAATTTTGAGAGTGTGGGGTATCCATTCACTGCTTCTAGGTCCACACTAATCCGGAGTGAGGATACCTGTTAGGGTCCCATCTATGGATGAAATAAATAGATAAAAAATGAGTTTAAAAATGTGTTTAAAAATGAGTTCAACAAATTGAATACATAACGAGAACGAATATAAGAAACACGAGTTTGGCATTAAATAACCCAAGAGTTGACATGCCGTAAAATCCAACCAACCAGCCAATCAGCTTCTTCTCTGCTTCTTTTGTTTTGTAAACCTCATTTACTTTTTTCTTTTCTTCTCTCTTCTTCCTTCTTCTTGTTTTTACTTTTAACATCTTTCTTTTAAAATAAATTTTATTCTAGGCGTTTTTCATCTTTCATTATTGCCACCCAAAATAGTTCTAAATCTTTGATTTTCCACATCAATTTTCTTTTTTTTACACGATTTGAAAAAAAATCAGTTTTTTTTCATGTCTCTCGTGTTTTGACTGAACTTTTTAAAAAAATCTCGAAGATTTTTACGTTATTTCTTCTTTCTTATTATCACTAGCAAATATAGTATTTAAGTTTTAATATAATAAAATATCATGTTAAATTAGAAAGGCTAATGAAACTGAATAAGAATTCAGATAAAAATATTTGGAACAGAGGGGGTATGATTGAAAAATAGAACAACTTTGAAACTAACTCTTCCATCATTTTCCCTTACTCCCGTCTTTCATTGGTAAATTTTCCTAATTTAACTATTTAGTTAAAATAGGAAGTAAAGAATAATATTACAGTTATTTCTTCTTGTTAATGGATTTCTTTTAAGATTTATCCCCGAGATTTTTGCTCATATTCATTAATATAAAACCAGACAATTAGAAATCAATAATACTAAGCATATATTTATTAAAATCAAATTTTTAAGATCAAAATGCAAATTAGCCTTCCAATTCACACTGTAAACTGCTATTTTCTTGTATATATAAATACAATTGCATGTTATTCGTATGTAGATATGGTCAACAGTATTAATGATGTAAAACAATTTTATTAATAATTGAGGTTTAAATAAAAAATAAAATCATGGAGAATGTGATGTAAATAACAAAGGGAATTGTGACTTAAATAGTAATATAGTTTCGGTTACAGACATACAAACCAACAATCTCCATTATAATAAGATTATTCCTTTCTTTTTATTTTAGCAACTAAAAATCATCATGTCTGGACGTGGCAAGAGAGAAAAATTTAAAGCGAAAGAGCAAGATTCGTTCATCCCGTAGTGGACTTCAATTCCCCGTTGGTCGTATCCATCGTCTTCTCCGTAAAGGCAACTGTGTCCAGAGAGTTGGTGCTAGTGCCCCGTCTACCTGGCAGCCGTCATGGAATATTTGGCTACTGAGGTTCTAGAATTGGCAGGAAATGCTGCCAGAGACAACAAGAAATCCAGAATCATCTCCCGTCACTTGCAATTGGTCATCCGTAATGACGAAGAACTGTTGTCCGGAGTGATCATTGCCCAGGGTGATGTCCTCCCCAACATCCAGGCTGTTCTTCTGCCCCCATCCCAAATTAAAAACAGAGAGCCGCCAAGTAAACTTATTTCTACTTCGATGCACAGCTTTCTTTTAAATAATGCTATTCTTTGTATTTTTCATCCTAAATTGTATTATAGTCGTCAGCCGTACAGACACATTAGAAATTAAAACATCGCTTGCTCTGTTATCTATAACGCAGTCAGAGTGAAATTTTCTTGAAAAGGAAAATGATAGACTCAATAAATCTATTTACCAAACTCCCCACCACGAGCAGGATGCGACACAAGATCAATATGGTAAACGGGTTTAACAGGCTTGAATTCAGAATTTCGTTTCTTGTACTAGCCCGATTGCTATACCAAACTTAAAGAACCCAGTCTGCCCAACTACTTTATCCATCGAGTCAACGGTGCTCAATAACTGTCAGTTTATCCTCTATGCGATCATTCGTCTGTTCTTTGCATAGACGAGAAACTGATAGTTACCACGCGTCGTTGACTCTATATAAACCCTATCCTAACATCCAAAAATAGTTTTAAACTTTTATTTCATTTTACTCATCATCTTTTCTTTTCTTTTCTTTTTTACAATATAAAAAATAAACCCTTTCCTTTTACGTGTCTTTTATATTTTGACCTTAAAGATTTTTCACATTATTTCTTCTTTCTTATTATCATTATTCATTCCTTATTCTTCTTTCTATTCTTTTATTTACCATTTCTTTAATCTCTTTAATCAATATTTTTTATGTAGGAATTATTGTCTTTTTCTTCTTTCTTTTTGTTGATTCTTTATTATAATTTCTCTCTTTTCATTTCTTTTTCTTTCGTTGTTTTCTTCCTCTAGTCATCATTCTTTATTCCCGCAATACTTAACACCACACTCTTCACTCCCCCTCTCTCTTTATCGCTTATATTTCTTTTTCATTCATTTTTTTCTAAGCACTTTTCTTTCCTTCTTTGACCTTCACTAATTTCTTTCTTTCTTTCTTCGAATTCCCATTTATTTTTTCTTTCGTTCCTTCTTTTTTCTTCTAACTACCCTTCTTTCTTTCTTTCTTTCTTTCTTTCATCTTTCTTTCTTTCTTTCTTTCTTTCTTTCTTTTTCTTTCTTCGAATCCTGATATCTTTCACTTCTTTCTTTTGTTTTGCATTGTTCCTTATTTTTCTTTCTTTCTTTCTTTCTTTCTTTCTTTCTTTCTTTCTTTCTATAACCCTCTATAATTATTGCCTTTGATTTTTTTTTAATCATCGTTTTTCTTTCTTTCTATCTTTCTTTCTTTCTTTCTTTCTTTCTTTCTTTCTTTCTTTCTTCGAATCCTGATATCTTTCACTTTTTTCTTTTGTTTTGCATTCTTTCTTATTTTTCTTTCTTATTTTTCTTTCCTTCTTTCCTTCTTTCTTTCTTTCGTTCTTTCTTTCTTTCTTTCGTTCCCTGACCCTCTATAATTATTGCCTTTGATGTTTTTTTAATTATCACTTTTCTTTCTTTCTTTCTTTCTTTCTTTCTTTCTTCTTTTTTCTTTCTTTCACTTATTCTTTCTTTTTTACTTTTTTCGAATCCCCATATTTTTCATTTCTTTTTCTTAATTTTATTCTTTCTTTTTCATTCTTTCTTTCCATCTTCTTTTTATTACTTCCATTTCTTGCATCCATTTACAGTTCACATGTTTTGAGTTGGATGATTTAAAAAATATTATTTGATATTTTTCTTTTTTTTATTTCTTTTTCTTGCACTATTCTTTTATTTACTGTTTCTTTCACCCCCTTCTCAACCTTTACCAACAACTACTACTACTACTACTACTACTACTACTACTACTACTACTCTACTACTTTCTTTCTTTCTTTCTTTCTTTTTTTTTTTCTTTGTTATCCATTGCTTTTCGTTTTTGGACAACTATCAGAAACCAGTTTGAATCCATGTCTTTAACTGGATAGTTATACGATAGAGAATCAATTTAGCAGGTTCACCCACGCGCATACGTATAGGCAAAGGATAATAAAAAAGCTACTCCAACTAGCGTCCGAAGACTTTAGATCAATTCGGATGTTAACTTTTGTTCAATAGGGAGGTGCTGATACGAGGATGGGATCTCCATGCCCATACTCATCATTTTCTTTGCTGTGTCCAGCCAGACCGAAAAAGTAGAGCAGATACTACAGATTAATCACAAGCTAGAGCCTGGAGAATGGATCTCTAATCTCATCGTACTTTGGGGAGGGTGAGGCTCCAACCCTGGAGCATTGGGATGTGTGGAGTACCCCTTCAATACTCACAGGTTCATTCTTCCTCGGAGTATTAGTACCTGTTATGATACAATCTCTCGGTCGAATAGATCTGTTAGCAATTTATTGAAAATTATTTCTACTAATTTATTATTACACATGAAGTTTATAAAAATTATTTCTACTAATTGATCAATACACATGAAGTTAATTAAAATATTTCTACCTATTTATCAATATACATGCAGTTAATGAAATTCATTTCTCCTAATTTTTTTATTAATGGTTATTACAGATGAAGTTAATGAAATTTCTCCTAATTTGTTATTACAGATGAAGTTAATGAAATTCATTTCTCCTAATTTTTTATTACCATGAAGTTAATGAAATTCATTTCTCCTAATTTTTTATTACACATGAAGTTAATGAAATTCATTTCTCCTAATTTTTTATTACACATGAAGTTAATGAAATTATTTCTCCTAATTTTTTTACACATGAAGTTAATGAAATTCATTTTCTCCTAATTTTTATTACACATGAAGTTAATGAAATTCATTTTCTCCTCATTTCTCCTAATTTTTTATTACACATGAAGTTAATGAAGTTTGAAATTCATTTCTCCTAATTTGTTATTACAGATGAAGTTAATGAAATTCATTTCTCCTAATTTTATTACAGATGAAGTTAATGAAAATTCATTTCTCCCAGATGAAGTTATGAATTCATTTCTCCTAATTTTTTATTACACATGAAGTTAATGAAATTCATTTCTCCTAATTTTTTATTACACATGAAGTTAATGAAATTCATTTCTCCTAATTTTTTTTATATTACAGATGAAGTTAATGAAATTCATTTCTCTAATTTTTTTACATGAAGTTAATGAATTCATTTCTCCTAATTTTTTATTACACATGAAGTTAATTCACTAAATTTTTTATTAACATGAAGTTAATGAAAATCATTTCTCCTAATTTTTATTACACATGAAGTTAATGAAATTCATTTCTCCTAATTTTTTATTACACATGAAGTTAATGAAATCATTTCTCCTAATTTTTTATTACACATGAAGTTAATGAAATTCATTTCTCCTAATTTTTTTATTTGAAGTTAATGAAATCATTTCTCCTAATTTGTTATTACAGATGAGTTAATGAAATTCATTTCTCCTTAATTTTTATTACAGATGAAGTTATGTTAATTTTTTATTACACATGAAAATGATTTCTCCTAATTTTTTATTACACATGAAGTTAATGAAATTCATTTCTCCTAATTTTTTTATTACACATGTAGTTAGTGAAAATTATTTCTACCAATTTATCAATACCCATGAAGTTAATGCAAAATATTTCTACCAATTCATTTATACACATGAAGTTAATGAAGAATCTAGCATAATATCATCTCTACCGATTTATCAATAGAAAGGAGTACCCCACAAAGAACGAATAAAACAAGGCATAAAGTAAAGTAAAGTCGACGGGGCGGCCTAAAGTCGATATCAGCCAATCAGCGAGGGAGTCTATCCCCTTTTCAATAGCGCTATACCAAGGAGATTGTTTTTTAGCATCTGGTGTAGAGCGCCACACCTACCATCAGCTCCTTACTTTACCGCACAGATCCCTGTGCTACTCATACGCTGAGTTGGCGAGGGTCGGTATCGAACTAGGAACCTTGTGGTTTCTAGCCAAACGCTCTACCGACTGAGCTAACCCGATAAAATAGCCAAATGATTGACCTGCCGTAAAATAAAACCAACCAGCTAACCAATCTATATTACAAATCAAAGTCAGAATGCCTGAGGTATTTATCCTGCTACTAACAACAATACTCGCCTTTCAAATATCCTGAGTTCACCTTTTAGGAATTTGGAAAATAAAAGTTGTCAATTTTATTTACACGAAACTGCAACTATCTATTTCCCTTCATCGATTTGCCCCGATGAATAGAATTTTTTATCTTTATTTTTTATTTATTTATTTAATTGATGATTCATTTCCCTGACAAAAGAAAGGACGTGAAGCTAAATATAGTCGCTGGTATCTTTACTGCAACTCAGTTTTCGTTTACTTATAGGCATTTTATGGTTTCACGGGTTTGGCGAAATTACCTTTTTGTGTTTTGCAGATCGAAAGGCGGTGGACATGAATTGAAGAACGACTGAATGCGAAGTGATACAATCTCTTTTTTATATATTGATGAAACAGTTGGTTTACAAATATAAAACAGTCCATCGTGGTGTAATGGCTAACGTACTTAACTGCGACATTGTAGGAAGCATGTTCGAACTCCAGCCGTGCTATAAAATTCACTTTCGGACTAATATTCTTGTGACTTATCAATGTTTTAAAAACCGGGTTAGCTCAGTCGGTAGAGCGTTCGGCTAGAAACCACAAGGTTCCTAGTTCGATACCGGTCCTCGCCAACGTTATGAGTAGCACAGGGATCTGTGCGGTAAAGTAAGGAGCTGATGGTAGGTGTGGCGCTCCACCTCAGATGCTAAAAATAATCTCCTTGGTCTGGCGCTATTGAAAAGGGGATAGACTCCCTCGCTGTCTGGCTGATACCGACTTTAGGCCGCCCCGTCGACTTTACTTTACTTTTACAATCATTTTAAACTAGTGAATATTCATGCTTAGTTGCCATATCAATATTTTAAGAATTATTGTATTAATGTAATTTTACACTAATTTTAAACAGGTAAACACTTAATGATTAGTTGCAATAGTAATGTTCTAAGAGCCAATAAATCAATGCAGTTGACAATCATTTTAAACAAGTGAATATTATGCTTAGTTGCCATATCAATATTTTAAGAATTATTGTATTAATGTAATTTTACACTAATTTTAAACAGGTAAACACTTAATGATTAGTTGCAATAGTAATGTTCTAAGAGCCAATAAATCAATGCAGTTGACAATCATTTTAAACAAGTGAATATTTTATGCTTAGTTGCCATATCAATATTTTAAGAATTATTGTATTAATGATTTTACACTAATTTTAAACAGGTAAACACTTAATGATTAGTTGCAATAGTAATGTTCTAAGAGCCAATAAATCAATGCAGTTGACAATCATTTTAAACAAGTGAATATTTATGCTTAGTTGCCATATCAATATTTTAAGAATTATTGTATTAATGTAATTTTACACTAATTTTAAACAGGTAAACACTTAATGATTAGTTGCAATAGTAATGTTCTAAGAGCCAATAAATCAATGCAGTTGACAATCATTTTAAACAAGTGAATATTTATGCTTAGTTGCCATATCAATATTTTAAGAATTATTGTATTAATGTAATTTTACACTAATTTTAAACAGGTAAACACTTAATGATTAGTTGCAATAGTAATGTTCTAAGAGCCAATAAATCAATGCAGTTGACAATCATTTTAAACAAGTGAATATTTATGCTTAGTTGCCATATCAATATTTTAAGAATTATTGTATTAATGTAATTTTACACTAATTTTAAACAGGTAAACACTTAATGATTAGTTGCAATAGTAATGTTCTAAGAGCCAATAAATCAATGCAGTTGACAATCATTTTAAACAAGTGAATATTTATGCTTAGTTGCCATATCAATATTTTAAGAATTATTGTATTAATGTAATTTTACACTAATTTTAAACAGGTAAACACTTAATGATTAGTTGCAATAGTAATGTTCTAAGAGCCAATAAATCAATGCAGTTGACAATCATTTTAAACAAGTGAATATTATGCTTAGTTGCCATATCAATATTTTAAGAATTAGTATTAATGTAATTTTACACTAATTTTAAACAGGTAAACACTTAATGATTAGTTGCAATAGTAATGTTCTAAGAGCCAATAAATCAATGCAGTTGACAATCATTTTAAACAGGTTAGAATAATTAGTGGGTATTAATTCAAAATCAACACTAAGTCATTAGATCATCCATAGATAATATAACACATCTATATATAATGGAGATAGACTGCATTTTTGTCTGAAGCCGAAACTACGTCACGGCTGACGTCAGATATTCCAAACTAAACTCTAGCGTTTATCAATGAGAACCTAATTTATAATCAATTTGTGTTATACATAATATTAAAGGAACAAATTGCTTTATATACAAGTATTGAGATGCGTTTGTAATATCTGGTTTGTAATATTTGCATAGCCAATTTTCAAGGAATCTTTTAATAAATGCATGTTTAGTTCTAAACAGTTTCTAATTGATATTTTAATTTTTATTTGTATTTATAATTATTTCATGTATAAAGTTTTGCGAGAAATTAATTTAAAAATAAAGATACAGCCACTAATTTAAATATTACGTTAAATTATTAGTTATGGTATTTTGTCCGTGACTACTTCCGTTTTCGTTGCGGTAAAAAAAATATATTTTAAAAGTTTTAATAGTTAATTTTTAATGAAAAAATTTATAGATAAAAAAATTTATAGATAAAATTTATTTTTAATTTTCGCGGCACCTTCACAAATATAACAAGTATTTTTTATTTCAAATTTTATTATTCCTATTAGGAATTTAAAAAGATGTTTACATTTATTTTTAATTCAAAATTTGTTTACGGTTATTCCTTATTAGTAATATTAAAATTAAAAATAACAACCAGTTCTGAGCGATGCTTTTCCGCTAAATATGATGACCGTGATTTATTTAGAAATTAAGAAATATCTTTTAATTTTAATTTGTCATAAATATACCCTTGGACCTTGTCAACCATTTACAGAAAATAGTTTGTTGATTTAAAAAAAAATACAAGTAGGTCTGAATCAGACGACAAAAAAAAAAATGAAAACAAAAAAATGATTTTACGTGTTTGTTTTTTTAACACTTAGCGCTTCTTTCTTAAACTAAAAATTAATCTTTATTTTTTATCATAATTGACGCAATACTTTTAAAATTCATTATTCAACAATGTTTAAACGAAGTTCGGTTTGTATAAAACAAAAGCGGTGATAAAAAAAAAGTCCCCTACCTAATCGATTTAGGTAGGGGACTTTTTAAATACAATAAAAAATGATACAAACACCATGAAAAAAATTTATAGATAAAATTTATTTTTAATTTTCGCGGCACCTTCACAAATATAACAAGTATTTTTTATTTCAAATTTTATTATTCCTATTAGGAATTAAAAAAGATGTTTACTTTTATTTTTAATTCAAAATTTGTTTACGGTTATTTCATATTACTAATGTTATTTTTCATCATTTATTTAAATTAATTGTAGCGAGAAATTAATAGTATTTTGTTCAATGTTTAAACAATGTTTAAACAATACACATTCATCAATAAGAGGATTACTATTCTGTATTAGATGATTGAAAATAGCATTTTACTTCGAGTTTATATAAATTTTGTTTTGTTTTTAAAAATTAAATAAATAAAATTATTCGTCGGACTTGAGCATCTGAAACCCCCCATCTAAAATGTTTTAAATCTTTTTTCTTTTTCTTCAATGGATTATTATCGATTACACACCAATCTATCAGATTGTAAAAAACAAATTCAAAAAAGTTATTTATTTTTCGAGTTTTCTGGGGTGCTCAGTTCCCCGTATAAGTTTATTGTAAATCGATCCCCCATATCGGAACCGCTAAAAAATTTTTTTTTTTTTTTTTTTTTTCCTTCAATGGATTGTTATCGATTACACACCAATCTATCAGATTGTAAAAAAACATGATTCAAAAATAAAGAACTTTTTAGTTCTTTATTTTTTGAGTTTTCAGGGGTGCTCATTTCCCCGTATAAGTTTATAGTAAATCGCTCCCCCTATATCGGAACCGCTCTACCTTAACAGTTGGGCTGAATTTGCACAAAGGTGTCAAAATTAAGGTGACATTGAAAAAAACAGAACCCACAAATTTTGTTATAAAACTGTTAATTGTAACTAGGGGGGTTTAGCGTTAGGATTTGAGGTTAGGGTTGGTGTTGGGGTTTAAGGTTAGTTTAATGGGAAAATAAATAAATAATTTGGGTTCTGTTTTTTCTGGGCCACCCTAACTTTGACACGTTTGCGCCAGTTTCCTTTCGAGCGGTTCTGATATGGGGCAGCGATTTACTATAAACTTATATGTCGGCATGAGCACCCCTGAAAACTCAAAAAATAAAGAACATTTAAGAATTTTTTAAAAACCTGATAGATTGGTGTGTAATCGATAATAATCCATTGAAGGAAAACAAAAAAATAAATAAATGAATAAATTTTGTAGCGGTTCTGATATGGGGGATCGATTTACGATAAACTTATACGGGGAACTGAGCACCGCGAAAAATAAATAACTTTTTTGAATTTTTTGTTCTTTTACAATCTGATAGATTGGTGTGCAATTGATAATAATCCATTAAAAGAAAGAAAAAAAAAAATTAAAAAAAAAAATTTTAGATGGGGGGTTTCCAGATGCTCAGGTCTGCCAATTATTCAATTTAATGCTTACTTTAATGGATATAAAATTTATTAAATCTCTAAGAAAATGAATTAAGAGTGTAACAACATATATTATATTCATTAATTTATTGTACAAACATTTTTACATAAACTAGCAAATGCCATCTGGGAGGTTATAAAAATTAATTTTTGAAAGATATTGTCTGAGTTAAAATTTCCATATAAGAGGGTTTGTATTATCGGTAAAATCATCAAATTTATTAAAGGAGTAAAGAAAAATAAAACCATTTGAAATGGAAACTTACTTCTGTCCCCCTCAAATCAAAATGTTGCATGCATCTATTGATTATTAATCAAAATAATTTTTATCAATGACAGTGTTTTGATGTAAGCAGTGACGTAGTTTTAGTTGATACTGAATCTATTATCAAAAGATTTTATTTATTGAAAAAACTTTTTACAAAATTCATTTTTACATAAGTGTACCAAACAAAATTTAGTTGAAAATAAATCTATAAATTAGATATTTTTATTTACTCCAACTAAAAAAAAATTAATATTAAATATTATTTAGCATTTAAAAATTGATTTAAGTATCATTACTCTATTTTATTTTATGTAATATTTATTTACACTAAAACTAAATGTTTGTTAAATGTAAAATAAATAAGGTGAATGTTTATTTTTTTATTTCAAAATTTTTAGAAATAATCAAAACAATAAAAAATCATTTTGTATAGTTGATTGTTTTATTCATTGATAACCAAATTAATTTATTATTGAATATTATTTCAGGAAAAACTTTTGTGTAGAAAGTTAACTTTCCTAATTTCTATTTCAAATTGTTTATTTTTTACTCCTCTAATGAATTCAATGATTTTATTTACTAAAATCATTAAATGTTGAATGTCTTTTTAAAGTTTTTGGCATATTTTGGCATTGTTGTTTTTTATTACTTTTATTTGATTTATTAATTTTAAATCAACATAGTTTTAGTTACAGACAAATTGATACTGAATCTCTTATCAAAAGATTTTATTAATTGAAGAAAATTTTTAAAGAATTTATTTTTTACAGAATTTTACCAAATAAAATTTAGTTGAAAATAAATCTATAAATTAGATATTTTTATTTACTCCGATTAAAAAAAATTAATATTAGGTATTATTTAGCATTTAAATATTGATTTAAGTATCATTACTCTATTTTATTTTATGTAATATTTATTTACACTAAAACTAAATGTTTGTTAAATGTAAAATAAATAAGGTGAATATTTATTGTTTTATTTCAAAGATTTTAGAAATAATCAAAACAATAAAAAATCATTTTGTATAGTTGATTGTTTTATTCATTGATAAACCAAATTTAATTTTATTATTGAATATTATTTCAGGAAAAACTTTGGTGTAGAAAGTTAACTTTCCTAATTTCTATTTCAAATTGTTTATTTTTTACTCCTTTAATGAACTTGATGATTTTAATTACTAAAATCATTAAATGTTGAATATCCTTTTAAAGTTTTTGGCATATTTTGGCATTGTTGTTTTTTATTTCTTCAATTCATTTATTAATTTTACTTGGATACTACCCCTCTGACATTGAATTTTAAATCCCAATCGGTTCAGGCTATATTTTCAAAATTTTATTTTTACACCGCCCGAAGGGCGGTTTTGTTATGCTAGTATTAATAATGTATATAAAATGTTTAATTAAGATAACATGTTATAACAGATACAGGATACACACGTACCAAACAAATTAAACACACGATGTGTTCCATTAATAAACCACAGAGAGTAATAACAAAAGAGTTAATAAAGACTTACAAGTATTCCATGGTTATTCTGTGGGGTGCCTTATGCTCTATGGAAGGCCAATAGTGAAGATTGGCGAAAGAGATTCATGGATATGCGTGCTGACCTGACGACGACGACGACAACGACGACAACGACGACGACGATGATGATGATGATGATGATGATGATGATGATGATGTATGAGCAGATAAAGAAAACAAGAAAAAAGTCACACTATCATACTGAGAGGCGCTTTTGATAATAAGAAAAACACTACTTTACTAGTGAAGGCCGACCAGCAAAGACCTACATCATTCATCTATGTGCGGATTCTGGATGCGGAGGACCTACCAGAGGCGAGGGCCAATAGGGGCGGTTTGCAAAAAAGTTATTGGTATCCGTGCTGTCAGCGCAACCTGATGATGAGGATGATGATGAGGAGGAGAAGGAGGAGAAGGAGAAGAAGGGAAGAAGGGGGACATTTAAACAAGATGGAATAATGAAACTTCTATAAAAAAAGTGAAGTGAGTTTATTTCTCCTCAAAATTACAACTAAATCTTTTTTTCTTTCTTTCGTTTAGTGTGGTACATTTTTTTGTTTGTCTAAATATTTTCTCCGTTTTTTCTTTCTATTCATGAAGCGCGTTTCTGTCTGACTTCCGAGACTCACACAACTTCCACTTGTGAATAACCGGAAATCAGACGCTGCCACATCCGGTCTGAAGGAAGATTGGAGTGTGTATTTTTTCTGGATTCTCGCTGATTTGTGCCATTTGTGTCATTGGCGGTGCATCTGACTTGCTTCGTTGCGAGATTAAAAAAATAACCTTTCTTTCAGCTTTTCATTCTCATATACAATCATTGCCACAAATAGCTTTCATCGCGTTTATGAAATTTGATTGGCGCACAAAAATTTAAGCGACCATATTTTTCTCATGAATTGTTGCTTCATATGTAACTTCTCATTTGTGTCACACAACGAACTTAACACGGATCACGTTTCAACAGGAAATATAGTCGAATAGGAATTCAAATATGTTCCTATTTGTAATATTAATAGTTAAAGAACATACTTATATTTGAACACCCTCCATCATATATATATATATATATATATATATATATATATATATATATATATGTATATATGAGGGAGGGTGTTCAAATATTTGGCGAGCGTAAGTTCATTCGGGTCTCGAACCCGGCCAGAGGTAGCTGCTAAAATGGTATAACTGCACTGATGGGAGGTGATACCTCGAAACACGTGTCTGTAGTTTACTCTATTATACGCTCCCAATTCCGGTTGAGCACTTTATTTAGAACGGATTTAATTGCAAAATTCACCGTATTCGGCGTTCAGCTAAGACTCACTTTGTTTACAAAGTTTGAGACCTCTAGATGAATTCATTTCCGCTTAGAAATGTAGCGATTAAATAGCCTGCTATACTTGGCAGCTGACTGTGGCCGTATGGGTAAGAGGTTTGGCGAGCGTAAGTTCATTCGGGTCTCGAACCCGGCCTGAGGTAGCTGCTAAGATGGTATAACTGCACTGATGAGAGGTGATACCTCGAAACACGTGTCTGTAGTTTACTCTCTCTCTCTCTCTCTCTCTCTCTCTTCTCTCTCTCTATATATATATATATATATATATATATATATATATAATATATATATATATTGGATAATATGGGTGTTATATTTCTAAGCAGATAGTGCTCAATATCATTGATAGACCGTTTATATATGAGCTAAGGTAGCGTGGACAAGGAGTCAACACCTGGTTACTGACAATTTCTCTCACACAAACATATATATATATATATATAATATATATATATATATATATATATATATATATATATAAGCATGAAAGATTAAAGATAAACATTCTAAATAGAAATTTAAAAGAGGGAAAGCAGAATCAACACGAGTGCAGTTATGGTGATTTCAAAGTGATGACGTTTTATCAAATAAAATAGCGAAAAAGCATATATATATATATATAATATATATAATATATATATATATATATATATATATACTCGGAAAGGTACATCTCAGCTTGAGAAAGACTTTTAAGGATCTGAAGCAGGTGTCGGGTTGAATTAAACAATTAAAAATAGAACCATTTTGCAGCCCTTCTTTATATATATATATATATATATATATATATATATATATATATATATATATATATATATATATATATATATATATATAGAGAGAGAGAGAGAGAGAGAGAGAGAGAAGAGAGAGAGAGAAGAAAGCTAGAATGGCCATTATATTTTAGACTAAACAACTATAGACACAGAATCAAATATACGAATCACATCAAATTAATACCTATAGAACAACACTTCTGCTCAAACGGTCACGATTTTAACAGAGATGCTAAATTCTCCACCATAGAAAGAATTGAAAAGGTCAGCAACATAAGATTAGTTATTAAAAGCGGGAAGATATATGGTAAACAATTTAAAAACCTATAATCCGCTTGCATTTGATATAAACCTTAAATTTAGGTGTCGCAAATACATATATAAACAAATACATCCGCTACTGGTTATCCATACCTAGGTTGAAACGAACCACTCCAAAAATAATTAAAATCTCACGAGCCAGGTGTCTTTATCATAGAAACATATCTTATGGTGATTCGGTGTCTATCGGTCAGTAACAGAAAAGACGCCACTGCTTACGTTACAATACCCTTAGGAATTTCGTAAGTTTATCAATTACTATCTAATTCATAGTAAAAATCATTGATACTTAGAATAAATTTTATTTATTAACAATGTCTCTATGAAAATCTGAGTTAGATTTGCATCAATGTTATTAGTGAGTTTAAAACTCTGTAATGTGTCTAATACATCACTAATAAACAAAGGTTTACATAATATATAGTGTGGTTAATTTGCATACTGGTTTTAAATAATTACTTGATGTTATTGATCTGTAATATTATTGTTTATACACCAACGCATTAGATCAATCCTATAAATGATTTTATATAAAAAATTAAAATATAATCAAAATAAGAGTAATCTTTTTTATATGCGTTCTTATATAATTTCGTTAGTTTTTCCTATTTAATATATTTAATTGCATACAATTTTAAATACTTACGCCCGGCGGGTGCATATTCTTCTTGTATATATAAGCAATTGAAGATAATTTAACCGGAAGATGTTTTTCACTCAACAAATGGATATGCCACTTCACCAGTACATTTACTACCCCTTATTTTGTGACATATCGACTAATTTAAAAAACTTTTAAAAACATTTTTTCACAAAATCTAAGGTCGAAACTATTTGAGAACTTCACAAACAAATAATATAAAATAAATATTCGTATTTGTCTTAAGATTATCTTCCCAGATATCAATTAATATTTTTTTAATTTGCAAACTGAGATCTGTCTTTTTTCCACACCAGTTGAGCTAGAAAAAAGCTCATATATATATATATATATATATATATATATATATAATATATATATATATATATATATATATATATATATATTCGGTTCGATCTATGGTTTCGAGAATCCCTATTTAATGCTAATAATTATATGGTTTCAAGTAATTATTTTATTCAGTAATAATCATTTGTTTGCATACTGTTATACGGTTTCAAGAATCCCTATTTAATGCTAATAATTATATGGTTTCAAGTAATTATTTTTATTCAGTAATAATCATTTGTTTGCATACTGTTATACGGTTTCAAGAATCCCTATTTAATGCTAATAATATATATGGTTTCAAGTAATTATTTTTATTCAGTAATAATCATTTGTTTGCATACTGTTATACGGTTTCAAGAATCCCTATTTAATGCTAATAATTATATGGTTTCAAGTAATTATTTTTATTCAGTAATAATCATTTGTTTGCATACTGTTATACGGTTTCAAGAATCCCTATTTAATGCTAATAATTATATGGTTTCAAGTAATTATTTTTATTCAGTAATAATCATTTGTTTGCACACAATTATATGGTTTCAAGTATCCCTATTTAATGTTAAAATTTATATGATTTCAAGTAATTATTTTTATTCAATAATAATAATTTTTTTTCCATACAGTTATATGGTTTTAAGCCATTATTTCTACTAGTAAAAATGAATATATGAATAAATAAATAAATAAATAAATAAATAAACACCCCCCGTGTATGTAGAAATACATTTTAAAAAGATATGGCCTGGGGTTGAGGAATTAACTAAGTAGAATAACATGTTTAATATTTTTTAATTTTTCTTAAAAAAGCACCATATCTACTCCACTGATATATTTGTTTTGTTTCATAATCGAATTCATCAATTTTATCATTGAATTAATAACACATAACTTTTTTTACTATAATCATTTAACTTGGAACCAATCCAATAATCTCCATGTCAAATGACTAAAAGAACAGTCAAGGTTTGATAGGATTTCACTCAGAAAGAAAAAAGTTTTAATTAAAAAATAAAACATTAAAATATGTACATTGATTATTTCAAAGATTCTACACAATGTTCCTTTTTAACTATTTTGATTATATGCCAAAACTTTTCATATTTTTATAATTAATTTTCTGTAGCATTACTCACATCTGAAAAAATCTTCATGAATATTATCATTTTCCAAGTGAAATCCAAAATTTATTGGATCAATAAATGAATACGATACCAAAAAAACATGTAAAAGCTGAGGTATATATTATTTTAGAATATGAAGCTGAAGATCTTACATATGATTCAATACATACAGATGTTTCGCACTGTAATAATTTGTTAAAATGAAATCTACAAACTATTCACATACATATCCATTATTATATACACAATATTTAGGCCGGTGTGCCCTCCTGCCTTCTTCTGATGTTTCTTGCCGGACTTTGGAACCTTCTCGAACTCGGGAACCTTCTTGTCAAATTTGTGAGCCTTCATGGAACTTTGAACCGAATCCTTTATTCAATCCACGGGTGTAAAATATTTTCATTCGTTAACCATGACCGGGTACAAGGTGTGCTAAGCATTTTATGTTACTATCGCCCTTAGCCAGTATTGAACCCGCATCCCAGAAAATATTATCACTTAGAATTGTATCCATTGTACCATGGACACATGGTGTAATGGATATAGGGGTTGGGTTAATACAGTTCTACCCCCGTGGATTGAATAAAAGATTCGGTTAGAAGTTCCGTTAATGCTTTCGAGTTCGACAAGAAGGTTCCCGAGTTTGAGAAGGTTCCCGACACCGACAATAAACCATTCGAAGAGAAGGTTACCAAGTTCTGGAAGATTCACAAGTTTGACGAGAAACTCTTGAAGAAGGCCGGAGGGCACATCGGCCAAAATGCTGTGGATATAGCCTTCTCTTCGAACTCGGGAACCTTCTTGTCGGAAGGCTTCATGTCGTAATCGGGAGCCCTCACGGAACTTCGAGCCGAACTCTTTATTTAATCCACGGAGGTAGGCTGTTCTCATTCCGTTAACCATGACCGGGCACAAGTTTTAAGCTATGTTAAGTATTCTAAGTCATTATCTCCCTTGGCCAGGATTGAACCTGCAACCTAGAGATGATTGTCATTTCAAAAATTCAGACAAATCAATAAAAACTGTTGGTGCTTTCTCTGGGTGGTGGAGATATTCTTGACTGTAATGCTTAATAATCCTCTCTTAGCACTTCTTCTTCGGTAAAAATACCCTCTGCATAGCCGTGGAAACAGAAAACTTCGAACCTAAGTGCCACGGTGGATTTCAAGCTGAGAGAACATTCTCCATCGTTCTCCCGTCCATTCAAATGTCGAACAGCAAGAGCATGCTAGGCGCCCGCTCCTTCAAACAGTCTCAATAAAACCAAACAAAAAATAGCTAAGAAGGAGCTAAAACAAGAATTTGAACTGAAAAACTAAAATAAAATCTTGCAAAAATAAAGACTGGAGTGCGGACTTCAATCGATAAACCACAAGTATTCAACACGACGAACTCAAACATGTTGACGCCATTGAAGAACCCAAAATCTTTATGTCACTCCTGTAAGAATGTTCACGAAGAATTTTGAGCCGAAATTGGAAGTTAGCATCCCCGTCATCAAACATTTGAAGAACATGCACAGGCATCCCAGAAAGAACGACGCAATATTCCCCAAATGCAAATCAGAAGATTAATAATCAGCGCGTGTAGGCGTTAGGTGCGTGTCATTCATGTGAATGGTGACCCTAGCGTATATTTACGCCATCACCGTGTACAGGATACCCGAGAACGTGCCGATGTTTTTAATAATTCTCGTTATGCACAGTATACTGACAAACGTGCAGAAACAACATTTTGATTTGTTGGTTGGTTGGTTGGTTGATGGATTTTAACGGCATATCAACACGTCAAGGGTTATTTCATGCCTACATGTTATTAAATAATATATATTGCATATCTATATTAACACTTTTGTAGTTGATGGTTTTAACTATACGTTAGCATCGTTGGGGATCATGTTGAAGGATTACTTTTGTATGGTATTGATCAGGTTTGTATTATCTGCGTTATTCGGACTAATGTCTCCATCTTCATTGTTATTTGTACAACGTTTCGGCCGATATGCCCTCCGGCCTTCTTCAGATATTTCTTGTCGGACTCGGGAACCTTCTCGGACTCGGGAACATTCTCGGACTCGGGAACCTTCTTTTCGAACTCGGAAACTTTCTTGTCGTAATCGGGAGCCATCACAGAAATACCTGTAATGAAGATGCGGACAATAGTCCGAATAACGCAGATAATACTAATCTTCAAGCCTCATCTCAAACATTCAGAGAAATTGATCAGGTTTATCTTTATATTTTTTGGTATCATTTTATTTCTCTCTAAAAGGATAGAATGTCATCTATGTTGAATTTTTCACAACATTCTGATAACAGATATTTAATGCATCAGCACGCACCCAAATTAAAAGTCATGATTTAGAGAATACTAAATAAAACAGAAAGAAACAACCAGTTTGTAAATCAATAAGTGAAATTTGATAAGAAGCAGCTAAAAAGAAATTAGAATTAAATATAATTTAAACCAAAAAACCTATTACTTTGTCCTAATAATAGCAATTTTATTGTTGGGATTTCAAATTGGCAAACCACGAACTCTTTTTATTATATATATGCTAGAAATGGTTGACAGAGGGTCTTAGTGTCCTAAGTATTACGTTAAACTCTATCTCCTAGTGAAGTTCCAATTTTGGAGCTCTGAGGAATATGGTGTACGCCTTCATCACCATTACTTCCACGTTCCCTCTGACCAGGAGTGGCAGTACGTTAGGGTTCCATCTATGGGTTAAACAGAAAAAAATTAGTTTGAAAAAAAAATGTGTTTAAAAAATTGAGTTAAAAAATGAGTACCAATCAAGAATGAATAAAACAAGACATCTTAGGCATAACATAATCAATAAGGGGTTGACATGCCGTAAAATCCAGCCAATCAACCAACAAAACTGGCAACTTGTATAACAATATCTTACAGCTGGAGGATAAAAAATGACAAAATGATTTAATTGTAAAATATATAATTAACCATTTTCAATACACATGTGAATTTTTTCATATTGCTTAACAAAATAAAATAGAAGGGAACAGTCATAATAAAAGTAATTGTCATCGTGAAAGTATTATAACCTATTATCTGTGCGGTAAAGTAAGGAGCTAATGGTAGGTGTGGCGCTCCACCTCAGACGCTAAAACAATCTCCTTGGTCTAGCGCTATTGAAAAGGGGATAGATTCCCTCGCTGACTGGCTGATATCGACTTTAGGCTTCCCCGTCGACTTTACTTACTTACTATATTTTATACAAACAATATTTTAATAAAGTTAAAGTCACAAAAAGACTAATATTTAAGTTTTAATCTTACATGGACATTTCATAAAAAGAATGATTCTGACAGTACTTTTAAAATTGAAGTATTACATACTACTTTGTTTTGTAAATCATGAAGGTAAAACAAATACATTATCAGTTATAATAAATACAAAGTTTTATTAGATTCCACAATTAGCGATTGTAAATATACACTCTAACTAACAACATTCTACTATAAAATACCTTATTTGGAAAGTTGCCTTTAAAACAATGTTATTGTTTTCTTTTTCATCTATCCATTCTCACAATTACATAAAAGAGATATGTATTTTCATTCATATATATTTTAAATACAAACACAATTGCATGACAGAGATATACATTTTCGTTCATAAATATTTTTTAATATAACTTAATAGTATAATAGAGATATACATTTTCATTCATATAATTTTTTTAATATAACTTAATGGCATAACAGAGAGATATATTTTCATTCATATATATTTTTTCATCTCTCTGTACTCACAATTGCATTACAAAATTTGAAATTTTGCAATATAGTGTAGGAAAGAATATACAATAACACTTTATGAGCCAAATCAATTTTTAATCTAACTAAACAAGAACAAGTGGAAGTAAACTATATATATATATATATATATATATTATATATATATATATATATATATATATAGGTAGCCTGGACATGATGTGAACGGCATCTGGTTACTGACAGTTTCTCGCCTATGTGATCTTCGGACCAAGGTCTTAGTACTTTAAACCCCCCAAGCAAAGTTCAAAAACTGATGGTTAGTTCATTATAATTCAGCAGAAGGACTCAAATTACAATTATAATAATTAATATGACACTCACACTTCAGTGAAAAACCACATGTAAAAAAATCTAAAAATAAAACAACAATTCCTCATGTTTAACGACATGGAGATATCGGTAGCAAGCGGGAAATTAATCTGAATATGTTATTATCTTAACTACAATGTAGCCACATTTAATTGAAGATGCACATTCATAGCTGTGGTACGTTTATAAGTCTTCAAGTTTTCTGAATATTTTGTGTCATATAGACAAATCAACTACGCAAATGTCCATTTCTCTTTCCTTATTCACTTTGATGGGAACGTCCGATCCAGTTTTTGTTTTTCTGCAACGAAACGAAACAAAGATCGTTAATAATTAATAGGGATTCTTTTTTTAAACCGTGGAAAGTTGTTATTGATCTGTCAAACGGAATCTGTGGTTAATATATATTAATACGCGCCTTCATTTATACTAAGAACAACAAATATGTCAAAGTACACCCCCCACACACACGTGTGTGTGTGTGTGTGTGTATGCGTGTGTGTGTTTATATATATATATATGCCTATAATATATATCATTTGGAATTTATTATGATGCATTAGGTGTGAAATGCTTCATACTAAATCCCAAATAATATATATATATATATATATATATATAAACTAAGAAGCATACGTGGACCCCACTACAACAATATATATATATATATATATATATATATATATATATGTGTGTGTGTGTGTGTGTGTGTGTGTGTGTGTGTTAGAGATACGTCTGACTAAACAGCGCTGGGTAGCGTCGTCAGTTATGTTATTAACTGTGGGTCGGGTCTTCCAACATAATACCCCCCTCGCCGATTAGACCTCATTAGAGCTGATCAAACTCTAATGCGCTACCCATTTGTTCAACGCCAACAGAACGAATAGCTTTAAATAGTATATATATATATATATATATATTATATATATATAGATAGATAGAGAGATTGAGAGAGAGAGAGAGAGAGAGAAGAGAGAGAGAGAGAGAGAGAGAGAGAGAGATAGATATGATGAGTATCCAAAACTTGGTAGTAAGGGATGATTCTATATGTGGTTTCTAAGATTATATCCATGAATAGTGATATTAAAGTGATATATAATTGATTTAATTATTAATATTTATTGACCATGGTAGTAGAATAATATTGATGTAATTTAAATACAATATTTTTATTGTATTTATATAGTTGATAATCTTATATACTAGTTTTTTTGTATAGAAGATAATTTATTAAAACCATGACAATAGTACATTAATCTATGTAATACCTTTTTATATTACTGGACTCTATACAATATTGACGCGTATGGATAATATGTAATAATTTATTAAATCTATGTGATGTACTGTAATATTAAAATTAGTGGAGTTTGAATTGTTTATTAATGACATAACATTTTAACATTAGCGTGGTGATTATGTTAATGAGAGCCAAATTTTGCTATGGTTATATGTAGTGCAATTTGATAATAATAATAATGATAATAATAATAATAATAAAACAGCAACAACAATAATAATGATAATAACAAGAAGAACAACAACAACAATAATAATAATAATAACAAGAACAAGAACAACAACAACAACAACAATAATAATAATAATAACACGAACAACAACAACAACAATAATAATAATAATAATAATAAAACAACAACAACAACAACAACAGCAGCAGCAACAACAACAACAACAACAATAATAATAATAATAATAATAATAATAATAATAATAATAATTACTGGTGACACTTGTGTTGTAAAATTGCAGTATGAACTGGGTAGTACGAATATAATATTATTTTTTTAATAAAATCAGACTATTTAGACTAGTCTGATTTTATTTTTGTTTATTTCAAACCCATTTAAATCAATGTATTCTAATTTATTTAATTTTAATTTTATTTATTTTAACCTGATTTATATTCTTACTTTTCTTTTAAATTGTTTCCTTCTTGTATGTATAAATGTGTGTTGACATGTGTGTATATGTATATATATATGTATATATATGGGTGGGGGTGTAGTACATGTATGTTAAAAATTATTTATTTTTTTATCTTTTTATCTTTATTCCTTATTTTTTTAATATATTTTGTGTGTATATATGCGTGTGTGTATGTATATATCTATGTATATATATATATATTTGTTTATGTATGTATATGTATGTGTTTATATATTTATTATGTAGGATATGTATATTTTTTTATTAATATATATATTTTTTATTGATATTATATTTATACAACATTATATTATCTATTATATTTTAAGGTTTTACTTTGTTTATTTGGTTAATAGTAGTAATAATATTTTTTTATATATCATAATATTTAATAATTTTAAATATATATATATATATATATATATATATATATATATATATATTATATATATATATATATATATTGTTTTATCCTTGCTTCATATTTTTAAGATTTATTTAATTTTCATAGTTGTTATTTTGACTGACTACTATCCCCTGAAAAAACTTGGCACAGAAAAATATTATTTTTTCTCATTTGACTTCCTGTCGCCATGGTGAGAGTCTTTTAATGTATATATTTTGTAAAGGAAAAACATTTTTTTTTCTTGAGGAGAAAATTTTTCTGTTATGCAATTCAAATTATTGTTGATTTTCCATCTGATGAGACGGAATTTTTAAATCAACTTAGATTTATAAAGGCCCCAATTTTGGTCGAAATAAATTTATTATGGTATAACGGTGTTGAGTTTTTTCTTCCTTTCAAAGATATATATATATATATATATATATATATATATATATATATATATATATATATATATATATATATATATATATATATATATATAGAGAGAGAGAGAGAGAGAGAGAGAGAGAGAAAGAGAGAGAGAGATTGGGTGCTATATTTATAAGTAAACAGTGCTCAATATCATTCATAGAAAATTTATATTTAAGTTAAGGTAGCGTTGACATGGAATCAACGCCGCCTGGTTAATGACAGTTTCTCGCCAATTCGATATTCTAGAGTTCTTGAGAGTGTGGTGTAGTACCCCTTTATTGCCATTACTCTCAGGTTCTCTTTGTCCCACAGTGGTAGTACATGTTAGGGTCCCATCTATGAGTTAAACAGATAAAAATGAGTGTAAAGAAGATATGTTTAACTCTTTGCCTAATTTAAACTACTCACAGCGACTCTTTTACCACTGCAATCCTACCCTAAGCCGATGACAACAGCTCTCGCACATGTCACCTGTTTACACTGAAAAATCACTACCTGAACACCCTTGCCATATTTTGTTTTGTCTGTGAACCAACCCTGAGACTGATACTTGATTTTTTTGCAATAGGGAACCAGTGAGATGGAATAATAGTCCGCGTATATATATTTACCAACCCCTCCGCACGAGTAGGATGCGACACAAGGTCAGTTTCTTAAGCGGAGTTCAGCAGGTTTGAAATCAGAGTTTTCCTTCTCCTAGACCGGCTGCCTAACCAAGGTTAAAGAGTCCTTTCTGCCCTACTATTTACCCATAGCTGGAGGGAGAGTAGGATTCATACCTTCCCCAAGGATATTAGCGCTAAATGAAATGCAATTACCATGTATAAGGAAGTATTTCTTGGCATACCACACACTGATGATTAGTTCATTATAATTGATTACAATAATAACAGGATTTTCTTGAATAGTTTGGAGGGGAGGATACGTTATAGATGTATTAGTTTGTGCCGTCAAAACCATTCGATATTTGTAAAAAAACGTTGTTTTTTTTAGATAGATTTAGTTATATTTAGTTTTGAGGAGAAGATACATTATAAATACATTAATAACATATAGTGTTTTTTACATCCATATGATTCGTTTTGTAGGAAAACGTTAAAAAAGATTCAAAAAAGAAAAATAGAATAGAAGAAATTAATTAAATTCATAGAAGGGGACGAACTTACCGCAAGCGGAATCCGTAAAGAGTAGATTAGATGAACAGTTGATTCCATTATATATTTGTGGTAGGGGGTGGAGGACTTTTCATTGGCTCACACTGACTGTGGTTTCCCTATTTAAGAGTTCAAATTCTTGTGCAGTTTATTTGAAGCAAAATGTCAATACTAGCAGCACGTAGCTTACAGGGTGGCAGCTTGAATATACCGAATTCAAGTTGGGGTTGCTATCGGAACCGATATGATGCACAAGAACCCGTAATCGGCGATGAAGATAGTGCATCACTGACGACCACCCTGTATGCATCTACACAATCTATTGTACGACTAGAATAGAATTTCAAAGGTGAATAGAGGGTGAACTTTGAAATATCCCATCATACAGGTACAAATACTAAGAAAATATGGTACAACCGTAGGAGAAATTTGGTACACAAAGAGTTAAAAAAGAAACTATGAGTGTTAAATTATCTTAAAAGAATTGAATTCCAGGTAATAATGAATAAAACAAAAGAAAAGTCCACATATAATAAACCATGGGTTGACCGGGCCTAAAGTTCATCCGGCCAACCAACAGCAAACATTTATTATTATGTATAGGGAGATTGTGTACATACATACATACAGGAGGAGGTAATCTGAACATTACCTATATAAATGAGAGTAACCTCCCCTTGTTTATTTCACTCTGAGGAAGCCATATGTTTTGGTTGGCCATTTTCATTTCACCGTAAATCTACA
>CM042144.1:52093771-52121271 GCA_023376005.1 Doryteuthis pealeii | reverse complement strand
TATATATATATATATATATATATATATATATATATATATATATAATCAAAAGTTTAAATGATAAAAAGCAAGCTTCAGTAGGAATACTGACACCCAAAAATTATAATTAATTTAGGCTCCGATTATATAAAGTCAACGGCGCTTGGAAAGGTATTTGTGTTTGTTTTTCCTCAGAAATTGTTGTGTGGTGCATCATGGGAAAGATAATCAGTTGATTCTCATCTAGACTAGCTTATTCTAGTTTAGTTTGTGGTGCAGGGTGGTTAGATTGGTTTTCTTTGTATAGATTTTAAGGGAGAGCCTTTTAATCTAAGTTTTCAGTGTATATTTTGCAATATGCTATTTTACTGTATTGTGTCCGATTGTGTACCTTATTTTTCCTTTATTGGAGAATGAATATATATATATATATATATCCGAATTACACGTGTATTAATACCTAAGCATTTTACGTTACTCTCAATTAAAATATCCAATCACACACACGTCACAATATACAAACACTATTTACTATCCACCCGTCTGAGGATTGTGTAATACACAGGAAGCTTGAATAACGGTAATATGTTCCCATAATTTTATATTTTAATTTTTAAACCTGCTCTGCTAATTTATCATTGGTCACTTTTCTCTGTAACCGCTTTTTTACTGCTACCCTTCTATATATATATATATATATATATATATATATATATATATATATATATATATATATATATAAAAATGAAGGAAGAACTCAATACAGTGATCCCATAATAAATTTATTTCGACGAAAATTGGGGCCCATATAAATCTAAGTTGATTTAAACCGGCTCCCCAAATTTCCGTCTCATCAGATGGGTCTCAATTCACTTATGGACAAGCATATCACAAAAAACCCCAAAGAGCTGAATATATATAAATTCAAACAAAAACAAACAATAATCAAAAAATATATATATATATTTTTAACAGTGTAGGATTGTAACCATAGAAACAGGAAGTGAATGAAAAAAAGAGATACATCTCAGGTTCATTCCTAGGTCGTCCAGACAGACAAAAAAGTGACATGACAGAAAAAACAGAGTAGCATATTAAAATATACGATGATCAGTCAAAAGTTGTATTTTACTCGTGCTATTATACGATGCGTATACCTGTTGTATAAGTAGAGTGATATCCCACTGTGTGTTGTCTGAATGGACTGGTCTGTCCTTGGAAGAATGGACATGAATAAAGAGCCGAGAGGCCGCCATTGGCAATCGGTCGACCGACGTTTGAACTACTTACAAAGTCTTACGTACTTTGTATGGTGCTGTGTATGATTTCAAAGTGGTAATGGCTACACCACAGGTAAACATTGACCCCCCAATATTTGGAGCTTATGAGGCAACTGGTTGAACTACAACGAGAAAACATAGCGCTCAGGAAAGAATAACCAAATGGGCGGCTACACACATCCCATGTAAAGAAACTGGATAGGACTAGACGCAACAGACGGCGACTGGGCATATTTCATCGACAACTGGACCCGATACAAGGATATGTGCGGATTAGAAGACCCAGCAGTTATTAGAAACGAGTTACAAATGGCCTGTACACCCGAAGCAAACAGATTGCTATTCGAGTTGATAGGGCCCGAGGTACTCAACTCTGCCACGGAAGAACACCTGTTGCAGCAAATAAGACTCGTTACAGTGAAAGGGTTGCACAAAGAGGAGCACAGACAAAACTTTCTCTCTATGAGGCAGAAAGAGGGTGAATCAACCACACATTTCCTTGCTCGATTACGTACCCAAGCGAAATTTTGTGAATTTAGAGTTACCTGCCCGAACGAAGTGAACTGTGGGTGACAGGTAGACTATTCCGGTGATATGATGGCTGGGCAAATGGTAGCGGGCCTTGCGAATATGGAACATCAGAGTAAAATATTGGCGGAGGCTGCTACACTCGACACTCTAGAGAAGTTTAATAGGTTAGTTTGCCTGGAGACCACTGGCAAATCCACCCCTCACCTCCATAACAGTATACACCCCCTTGCACTCTCCAATGTGCAAAAGTCAGACCACAAACAGTGGTTAAAGGAAACCAAGACATCTTCAACCCCACGATATACATCGCCTTGCAGGGGATGTGGAAAGACTTCACATCCCAGTAGATCAATGAGTCGAAAGGACTGTCCAGCGGGTAAGCTGGTATGCTATAATTGTGGATTGACGGGGCACTTGAAGAAGGTTTGCCGGAAGCTTGTGGCATCCAGGATGGAAGCTACAAGCAAAGCGTCAAGAAGTGAGGAATCAGTCATGTTCACCAACAATACTCTAGATAGCTACTCCACTTATATGGCCTACAAACATAATAGGATACAGTCAACTTCTGTGCCTCACCTTGTGTGGCACGGAGAACAATTTCATATAAGCCCTTCGGAGCCACTCCCTTCGGTGAAAGTGGAGATAGCAATGATGCCTAGCGCCCATGCCACATTTGGACAGGTACCGACGGATCCAATAAGCCATTGCAGTCGTCACGTCCATGCCCTTGCAGACACTGGAGCTCATACTTGCTCGAGTGGACCAGAGATCCAAAGACTACTTGGGTACCCAGACGGGTATCCACCGAATACGTGGCATAACAGACAGTCAGCTACACGTAAAGAGCGTCTTATTTTTGCACATAAGAATTAGGTCGTGGGAGACGTGACAAGCTGTGTATGTAGCAGACAACACCTCCGGCTTCTATCTATCGCAAGCGGCTTTGAAGGATCGGAAATTGTTGCTCCCTATTAGAATTACCTTCGTCCCCGGCGTAACACCGATACGAGTCCCTCACCATTGGAAGAAGAGGATGAAACAAGACCTGGACAGAGACGTTGCGATGGGCATAATAGAACCGGTACCAGTCGGCACACCAACTACTTGGTGCTCAAGGATGGTGGTCGCACCGAAAAAGGACGGCTCTCCCAGACGTACTGTGGATTTGCAAAAATTAAATGCCGCCACCATGAGGGAAATCCATCACACCCCATCCCCATTTAATCAGGCCTCGGTTATACCTGCCCATACCAGAAAAACAATTCTGGATGTGTGGAATGGATACCACAGCTTACCGCTTCCCCTAACTGCACGAGACGCCACTGCGTTCATTATTGAGTGGGGTCGGTATAGATATTGTTGGGCCCCTCAATGATTCCACGGATCAGAGGTTCGACGACATTACAGTGGATATGACTCGTAAATCCCGGTGCATAGACGACAGCCTCCTATGGGACGATTCTATAGCGTCCTCATTCTGGCACATAGTCGACTATATTAGCAAATGTGCTGATAAAGGTATTGTGTTTAACCCCGGTAAATTCCATTTTGCCAAAATTTGCTGGTTTTCTTATCACCGCCAATGGTGTCAAACCCACGAAAAAGATAACGGAAGCTATACTTCACTTAACCTACACCTACGAGCATCACGGGCGTCAGGTCCTAGTTTGGACTTGTGAATCAGGTGTCATATGCCTTTTCCCAGGCCGAAGTGATGGCCCCCTTTCGGGAGTTACTGCGTACAAAGAACCGAGAGTTTTATTAGGATGAAACCCTTGAACGCCTATTTAGAGAGTCAAAGCGAGTAATTGTACAGAAGATTGAGAACGGTGTCAAGACGTTCGAAATTAACAGAATAACGGGCTTGGCAACAAACTACAACAAGAATGGAATCAGCTACTTTTCCAGAAGCATTGCAACTGCCCTAGCGAAGCAGGCATGAGTTGCGAGGAGGGTCACTGGAAGCTCATTCTGGCTTGATCTCGCTTTACCAATGATGCGGAACCGCGCTAATCACCAGTTGAGGGGGAAGCCTTGGCCCTCGTCTATGGACTGGAGTTCTGCCGAATGTTTGTACTGGGGTGCCCTGATTTGCTGGTGACGGTGTATCACCAACCACTAACGAAGATATTCTCGGATCAGGCCCCCGGGAACATAAAGAACCCCCGTCTGTTTAATTTCAAGGGACGTGCATTAATGTAAAATTCAGGATTAAACACCGCCCCGGGAAACTCAATGCAGCATCTGATTGCACTTCTCGATACACAGTAGGGAACCCCATCAGAGAACTTGTGGGAACGCGTCAGTGCAATAACACAGCCTCATCCATGATTTGAAACTGTCTTGCTGTGACCATTTCTTACCATTATACAACACACCTCCACAAATTCGGAGAGTAGCACTCGGAGAGTATCAATCGAACTTGGCATCTCACAGTCCAATGTGGTTCGTCACCTCCACGAACTTGGCAAAAACCTCTTGAGGCACCCCCCAACCCTTTTTATCATCCTAGGTATGATCATGAACTTCATCTAGTGGTGAGGTTTCAATCCTGGAGTTCTGGGAAGTGTGGATTACTCCTCCATTGCCATCCATCTGAATCGGGGGGGGGTAGTCTCTGTTAGGGTCCTTTTTATGGGTTAAAAAGATAAAAAATAAGTTTTCATTATGTGTTTAAAAATGAGTTTTAAAAAATTGAATACACAACAAGAATAAATAAAACAAAATTGTTGTCGGCATAAAATAACCCAAGGGTTGACATACCGTAAAAACCAACTAACCAACCAACTAGCATGATTGTGGCTCTAAATAACATTCTGAGAACAGACATGCATTTTCAATTAGACATAAACATAGAAAAACTCGGTTTTCATCGCTAATACTCCTTTTTTATGTACTGCATCAAGTGGTGAGATTCCTATTCTGGAGCTCTGGTAAAATACCCCTTCATTGCCATTACACCCAGGTCCACCCTGACCCGAATTGGTAGTACATTTTAGGGTTCCATCTATGTGTAAAATAGATTAAAAAAAACAAAAAAAAACGAATAAAACAAAAATGTCTTCGGTATGAAGTAATCCAAGATATAACATGCCGTAAAATCCATTTAACCAACCAATCAACATCCTGGAACTGCCTAATTGTTGGTTGGTTGGTTGGTTGGTTGGCTTTTACGGCATGTCAACCCATTAGGTTATTTTATTCTGAAGACGTTTTGTCCTATTCATTGTTGATGGGTACTCAGTTTTTTTAAAACTCAATTTTTCTTTTAAGTACATTTTTAAACTTATTTTTCTATTCAATCCATTGATGGTCAGGGATTAATGGTGATGAATGGATACTACACATTCCCCAGAGCTTCAGAACAGGAACTTCACCATCAGATAGAGGTTAACGTAATACCTAGGGAAGAAGATCCTCAGCCGCCGCTTTTTAGCACGTAAATGATAAAAAGGTTTGGGGCTTGCCATAAGGGCAATAAGGTTGGGACAATCATATAGGTGTTAGAGCTTGACGTGACCGATTGATCAGAGGGGCCTCTCTAACCGACCATCTAGCCTAAGTAAAGTGGAGCGTTGTATGTCGTGGACTGCTCAACCACCAGAGTTCAATCTTTAAGCATCATGGGTCACCACCCATGGCTAACAGGTGGTCCTTTTTTGGGGTGAGTTTTACCCCTCTGCTGAGGTGCAGTCGGTGTATTCTAAAGCCCCAGCGACATATTAGGGTTCCATCTGTGGGTTGAATAGAAATTTGAGTTTTAAAAAAAATTGTGTTTAAAAATGGAATACCCAGCAAACATGAATACAACAAAAATGTCTCCGGCATAAAATAACCCAAGGGTTGACATGCTGTAAAATCAATTCAACTAACCAATCAACCTCTAGAATATGCTGAATTGAGCCTTACGATGGTAAGATATTGCAAAATTCACACTAGTCTTAATATACTAATCTGTACATATAAAAATAGGAAGCGCGTGGTGTAATGGTTAAAGTCATGGGAAATGGACTCGTCGCCCCGAGTTCAAATCCTGGACGTGTTAATTGCATTTCACTTAGCGCTAATACCCTTGGGAAAGGTATGAATCCGACTCTCCCTCCATCTATGGGTAAATAGCAGGGCAGACTGGGTTCTTTAACCATTGCTAGGTAACCAGTCTAGGAGAAGGAAAACTCTGAATTCAAACCTGTTGAACTCCGCTTAAGAAATTGACCTTGTGTCGTATCCTGCTCGTGCGGAGGAGTTGGTAAATATATATACATATAAAAATATATCAATCTATCTATCTATACATATATAAAGAGCAGTTATGTGCATGTATATATGTATATATGTATGTATGTATTTCCGTAGGAAACTACGAAAATAAAACAATCAATGACAAAGTAAATATATATACACATTAGATATAACCGGTTCTTTCTTTTTGTGCAAAAATTATGAAGATTTGATTTATATTCAAAGATATCTAAAATTTAAAATATAGATAGAAATAGCATTGAAATTCTACTTTACAATGTCCAGCATTTGTAAATCTACAAAAGTAAACAAATCAATACTCCAGGGATTTTTTTAACCTCCTAACCCTCTACCCTGTTGATGATGGGTAGCCACTTCTAGTCTTAAATAAACGCAACTTCTATTTCTCATCAATTATGGAGTGCATTCTGGAGTATTCTTGTCATCTGTATAAGAGATAGTGTCGCTTTGTTAGCAGGGACGGGTGGATCGGTCGGTCGGTCGGTTGGGGTGGAGGCTGGATCGGGAAGCGAGCGAGAATCTCGCCATAAAACCTGGAGTTCCCGGACTGCGCAGTGTTTGAAATCTCGGACAGCCAAGGACACATGGACGAGCAATTACATCTCGTTTCTATAAATAGCGCCGTTTTCTGCAGTGATCGAAGTAGAATTCCCGCCAGAGAATGGAGAACGGTTGCAGGTGGTTGGTAGTAACAATCTGAGGATGTTGAGGGATCAATAAATGTGTTGGCGATTGATCATTCAAATATGCTGAACGTATATCCAAACGCTGAACCTGGACAAATATGTTTTCCTTAGAAAGGGTCTCTAAAAATACTTGGGAAAAGTGGGGGTCAATAATCTATCTATCTCAGTCTGTTAATATATATCTTAGAACATTCATATGTGTCTATATCATTCTGTTAAGGTCTGTATATCTACTCCATTTTGTTTATATCTATCTATCTATCTATTTATCTATCTATCAATAAGTTTTTTTAATATCTATCTCAATGTTTCTATATCTGTCAGTTTGTCCATATCTATCTATCTATATCGATCTGTCTGTCTGTCTGTCTGTCTGTCTGTCTCTCTCTCTCTCTCTCTGTGTCTGTCTGTCTGTCTGTCTGTCTGTCTCTCTCTCATATATATATATATATATATATATAAAAGTAAAGTCGACGGGGCGGCCTAAAGTCGGTATCAGCCAGTCAGCGAGGGAGTCTATCCCCTTTTCAATAGCGCTAGACCAAGGAGATTGTTTTAGCATCTGAGGTGGAGCGCCACACCTACCATCAGCTCCTTACTTTACCGCACAGATCCCTGTGCTACTCATACGCTGAGTTGGCGGGGACCGGTATCGAACTAGTAACCTTGTGGTTTCTAGCCGAACGCTCTACCGACTGAGCTAACTTCTGTCCATATCTATCTGGCTGGTTGGCAGCCCTCCGTCTTCGAAAGACGATGGTGTAGTGTCCAACAGTATTTTTTAACTACATAGCCTGGGCGGGTTCATACGGAGGATGTGCTGTTGCCCATGAGCAGATCCACCTCTCCACACTGCCGCTGTGGTCCAAAAGAAAGGTAAGAAACCAATGCAGTTTGGCAACGGCAGTGTCACAGGAGTTATTGTGTAACGCTGAAGTTCAGCGTTACACCATCTTAGGGAGTACGGCCCCGATTTTGTTTTCGGTGTTTACTCCCTGAGCTTTCCTTAGGATCATATAAAGCTGCTCGGCTGCGATGTTTTGTAACAAACTCTTCCTTGTCGTAGATGAACTGACGCATCCAACCAATTTGGGTTTTGTGTGTGTAGTACGGACTCCAATCCTACTGTCTGTATGGATTGCGATAGCTTCCCAAAGAGCTATTCCGTTCCTTTCCAGCTCCCGTGTTGTTTTTTGTGCTGGTGTTTATTTACCCTCCTCTCCAGACAACCAGGACGTACTTGTTAAGAGTTCCAGTTTTGTTGCTCGTTAGATATCTAAGTTTTAACTTAGTATAAGTTCACATGGATGCTAAGATGTCAAGTTCTGGCTTGGACTGACTTTTAGATTGACTAAATTTTTTTTTTACTTTTTGTTTTTGCTGGTAGGTGTTGAATGGAAGGGCTAGCATAACCTCTGGAATTTGGGTAATTCTAAGTCATTTAAAAACGAAAAACGAAATAAAAATGTATTTTTACATGTCACTGTAAATGAAATGTATTAAGGTAAAAAATTATGAAATAAATGCAATATATTAATGGTAGAAATAAAGTAAATACAATGCATATATATATATATATATATATATATATATATATATATATATATATATATAAAAATTATGAAATAAATGCAATATATTAATGGTAGAAATAAAGTAAATACAATGCATATATATATATATATATATATATATATATATATATATATATATATATATATATATATATATATATATACATGTATATGGAGGCGTGTGATGTAATACTTAGAGTCGGGGGGAAATGGACTCGTCAACCCGAGTTCAAATCCTGAACGAGACTGCATTTTACATAGCGCTAATAGCCTTGGAAAAGGCATGCATGCAACTACTCTCATTCCAGCTATGGGTAAATAGTAGGGCAGACTGAGTTCTATAACCAAGGTAATCAGTAAAGGAGAAGGACAAATCTAAGTTCAAATCTGTTAAACTCCGCCTAAGAAATAGACCTTGTAAAATCCTACTCATGCAGGTTTGTATATATATATATATATATATATATATATATATCAGGCTCTTCATATCTAGTTATATATCTATCCTACTATTTTCTCCTCTTTCTTATTCTCTCGGTTTATATCCATCTGATAATTTTTACACCATCGCCAACAAATAACTAAACTATGACATGTTTCTATTTAAAAAGTTAATTTTCTTCAAATCCAAAGTCATTGAAATAAAACGAAAAAAAAAAAGAAAAAGAAAAAAGTGGGAGTTGATAATTTATTTTAAATTCAACATCGGGTGCTTTTTTCTGGTTTTCAATTATATTCGAAGCAGCAAAAATTCTTCAATATTAGCGTTCTAAAACTTTTGTGTGTATACGGATATATAAATATAAACCATTAGTTTTCGTTTGGGCTGGTTTATTCAACGGCATACCAACTATTTATGGGTTATTTAATGCTGAAATTTGATTCATTTGTAAATGTTTGATTATAATCATAACCATTTATATTTTCAAACTTTCATTGCAATCATGTTTTTAGTTGAAGTTTAGTTCTGCAATAATCATTTATTTGCACACAGTTATATGGTAATAAAGCATTTCTATATAATAATATTAATTTATACAAATTTTGCAGTTTCAAGTAATTATTCCTATCTAATAAGATAAGTTTTATCCGATACTAATGATTATCGAACAGATCCAGATAATCAGTTGGTTTTGTTTAGGGATTTTTTTATTTAACGGCATATCAAACATTATGGGTTATTTAATACTGAAATTTTATTAATTTGTAAATTTTTGCTTTTAATCATACCTATTTATATTTAGTTAGATTTGGTTTAGTTCTATTCTTTATTGGAATATCAACTTCTTATGTGTTATTTTATTAATTTGTATAATTTTTTATTATAATCATAACTATTTCTATTTTCAATGTTCCATTACAATCACGTTTTAATCGCATTTTTATTTGACTATAATAATAATCTACTCATATATCTTTATGGTATCATCTATTCCTATTTGATAATAATCTATACACAATTTTATGGATTCAAGTAACCATTTCAATTTAATTTTAACATGTGTACACAAATATGTTTCTTTCATTTTATTTAACGGCATATAATCCCGTTTATGTTATTTAAGATTCGATTAATTCATGAATGGTGATCGTATTTATTCATATTTCTAACCTTCCATTGCAATCAATCTCTTGATCGCAGTTTCTTTTCTGTAATAACACACAACAGCAATTTTTTAATGGCATAAACTTTCTTTTTATTACTGTTCTTTTTACTATTTATGATCTGCTGATTTTAAATAGGGAAACGATATTGTTCTGTATCCTCTAGTTTTCATGCAATTTGAGTTATTATATTTCATTCTTTTGCGGCCAAATCAACTACTTACGCGTTTATGGTATCAATAGGAATATCTTTTTTTTTCTACCAGATTTAATCATGGCTACAAGGAGACATTAATGTGTGAACAACCCTCGCGCTTTCTACTATATTTGTGGATATTTCATACTTATTCGTCAGAGGCGCAATATAATATTTTCTTTATGAAGCGAGCCTATAAAGCCAACTTCGAATTTACTCGAATAAGACAAGGAATGGGACCCTTATAATGTATGACATAACTGTGAAGAAATGCCGCATGACTGGACGAAAGGTAAACATAAGGGCTCACCTTTCGGAATTCCCATGATCTGGCGGGAAACGAAGGGCCACACAACTGGCTGCTATTTTTGTCTGGTCAATACAAAAGGCGTTGGCAAGAAAAAACTTACATAAAATCACATATCCTAGTATCCCATCAGCAATTCTATCTACTCTGCAGACTGATGAGCTACCAGTTTCAGTTTAATTAATTCATAATTCTATTTAAGCTTTTCTAAAAGCATCCAGCGTTCTGGATACAACACTAAACTGCATCTGGTGGTAAGGCTCCAGTTCTGAAACCCCGGGAAGTGTGGAGTACTCCTTCATTTCCATTACTCTCAGATCCACTCTGACTTGGAATGGTAGTACATGTTAGGGTCACATCGATAGGTTAGATAGATCTGTTTGCAAATTATTTGTATTTGATAAGAATACTTGATACCATATAACTGTGTGCAAAAATCTCTTAAGAAACTATTGTTAGCACCTTTCCATCCACTAAGGACGATGGTGTAGTGTCCAAAAATAAATAAATAAATCATCTGCGCAAGTAACTCTGCAGGCCAATTCTTGAGTAACAGTCTTTGGTGCACTGAAGAAAAGGATATCGACGGAATGACTCAAGAAATCATCAAATCACCTCCTCAGCAGTTGAGCCAACCAGAACTGAATGACATTGTGCGTGATTTAGTTTCTATGCTGCAAGAAACGGATCTACTAAACAAAACCACAAAAGTTTCAAACTTCCGAGATCGGGAACTAGATTTTGTGGATCTTTTTTATAGAGGAAAATAAGTTTGCTTATTGTCGTAATATTTCGGGTCTTCTCCGGGAATTAGGAATTCCATTGTATTGTTGTATACCCTTTTCTTACTTCTTGTCGTATTTTCTATTGTGGCCGGCTGCTATTCTGATCGTCTTAACTTGGTCTGGTCTCTTCTAAGGTCTGGTCTTTCTTGGGGACTTCGGGTCTGGTTTCTGTTAGGGATTTCTCCTTATCAGAAGCCCTGTGTCATTGTTAGTTTTTAGGTAATAAACACAAGACTTCGATTTACTTTGATGTTACTTTATTTGTAAATCCCCAAACCAGACATCTGCGCACATCCTACGAGCTCGGCTCCTACTTGCTAACTGACTTAAACTTACTATCCTTAAACCGGAAGACAGGGTCTTCTATGCCTTCCGGTTCTCACGTTTTATCCCCGGAGGCAAGGTGAGAGTGAGGTCAAGCGCCGTCACTCACTCTCAAGGCCATCAGCTGCACTAATCGCCATTATGTTTCTACACTACCTTATATAAGTATTAGGGATCCAATAATTATGTAACAGTATAATCCAACTGATTGGAGATTCTTCCTAGATAGTTCTAAGCGCAGCCTGAATTATGTTCCACAACATAATGACATTGTCTATGCAGCTGTTCCAGTAGGTCATTCAGTATGTTTACGAGAGGAGAATAATGACATTAAAACTGTGATAGACCTTCTAAAAAACCATGGGTACAACTGGAAAATTTCTATAGGACTGATATTAATACTTTGGAGAATAAAACAATAATATTAGAAATCAATAGGACCAAGTAATTATTTATTAAACCCGGTTTTGTTAACACCAGTATGCAAATGAAACATACCATATAATATGTAAACCATTATTTCTTAGTGATATAAAAGACACATTGCAGGATTCTAAACGCGCAAATAACATGGGCTGTTTTTATACAAATCTAACTCGGATTTTCATAGACACATCGTTGATAAAAGATTTATTCTATCTTTGTATTAATGATTTCGACTATAAATCAAATACTCATTTATAAACTTACGCAATTTATGAGGGTATTGTGATGTAAGTGTTGAGAAATCTGGCAGATAAGGCGTGTGCCAGATGGCCACTTGTACTTATAGACTCGCCGACAACCACGTGACCAACTTCTTGTCCAATCACTGGCAGTTCTCTGCTGCTGATATTCTTATTTATACTGGCTGTTCAGGTCATACCTGCTCACAATGCTTTCAACCTTCATGTATGACGGAGCATAGGATTATATCACCTTTGACACTATGGGATTATATAACCCAGGACTTATTCCCTTACCAAAGGATTCTATAACTCAGGACTTACTTATTTGCTTTGAGTTCTTTACAACTGGCCAAGGATGGCGGCCAGATACTTAACAGTAAGCAGTGATGTAGTTTTGGTTACAGGCATACATTCACTGAATCTCCAATATAATAAGATAATGATGAACCCAGGAAGAGAAGATATACTTTCAGAAAAAGTATAACCCGCTGTTTAGCAATAATCTTATATACTGATTAATTAATTCATTTACTTTGCCATATAACTAAATGAATTATATGGTTGATTAATTGATTTCTTATATTAACGCCATGTCGACCCGTCTAGGAATATTTTACGCCTAGAGGTTAGGTTATCGCGTTCATATCTACATTTTTGAGCTGTCGTTTCTTAAGAGGTGTTTCTTCCTGTTGAATACGATTAATCTTTAAACGTATCTATTTGACCCATTGATGGTTGGTTATTTAGTTGGTTGAATTTTACGGCATGTCAAACCTTGTTGAGTTATTTTATGCCGAAGAGGTTTTTTCCTATTTAACCCATAGATATAACCCTATCAGTTACTAGCACTCTGTGTCAGAATTGACCTGGAAGTAATAACGATGAAGGGGTACTCCATACTCAGAGCTCCAAAATTAGAACTTCACCATTAGATACAGTTTAATGTCATACCCAAGACATACCCATAGATGGGTCTCTAACAGCTAAAAATACTTTGCACTAAGTTATATGACATATTTTTTACGAGGGCGCTTGTGGTGTGATGGTTATCGTTGTAGAAGATAGGCACGGCGACCCGAGGTCAAATCGTGGACAAGACTGTATTTCACAAAACTTTAATACCCTTGGGAAAGGTATGAATCCAATTATTCTCCCTCCAGCTCTGGATAAATAGTAGGTCAGACTGGGCTCTTTAACCTTAGTATGACAACTGGTCTTGGAGAAGGAAAACTCAACTTAAAAATTAACCTAATATCACATCATGCTTGTGTGGAGGGGTTGGGTTGATACATGTATGGTATCTTTTCAAACAAATCTAGTGGATCCATACATGCTACCACTTTGAGTCAGAGTGAGCCTGGGAGTAATGGCAATAAAAGAGTACCCCGGACACTTGGTGAGTACTAACCCTCGGTAGATCTGTCGGCATATTCTAGCCTTCACCGACAGAGCGATTAGAAAATATGAAATATTTGTTAATGGCGTGGTCTATTGTCAGTATCAGCCGGACAGTGAGGAAGTCTATCCCCTTTACGCAAGCACTAGACCAGGGAGAATGTTTTTGCTGGGTGGAGTGCCACATCTAGCGTCAGCTATCCACTTAACTGCACAGACCAGATTATCAGATTACAAATGCACTGAGTTGGCGGGGGCCAGTATTGAACCAGGAACCTTGCGATACCTAGCCGGGTGCTCTACCGACTTAAATGGTGATATCGCGAAATACTGCTGGGGCGCTCTGGTTTAGTAGTAATAATGCTTCTGTTTTAAAATCATTGTAAAGACTCTACTCTAGATCTTAGTTTTCGCCCCCCCCCCTAAAAACATTTTAAAAAACTGAAAATGTTCTTCTCTTACCCCTATGAGCAATAAACACAGACTAGCAGGACCTGTGAATATACCACAGTAAGATGATTTAATTATTACAACGTTTGATATGTTTACTTAAGAGTTCAACATGTAAAAAGTATAATAATCTTGATTTAATTCTGTTTCACTCTTTTTCTTTCTTTCTTTCCTTCTTTTCATCTTTTCATTATATTCGATTGAAACAGATTAGCTTTATCGCTACAGTGCACTCACATATTTTCTTTCTTCTTTCTTTCATTCCTTCTTTCTTTCTTTCTCTCTTATTATATTTTTCTGTGGAGCATGTCCTTTTTCTTCCTTTTCTTTCTTTATGATAAAAACCGAATGGTCCATTATCTAACTGACACTAATAAGAAATAAGAATTTGGCGGACAAGCAACAGCAGATAATCAGGATTTACATTTTTGCATTTCCTCTTGTACGATTTGGACGGTCTCATTTTTAACCAGAGGGTATTGCAAGATGATAACGGTCGGACAATTAAGGAACACGAGTATTGATATATAGATTAGGTTTATATTATCTAAAATAAAAAGAACTCAGAAGGTGAAACACTTTCTACCCGTGTTTCATGAAGGTCAATTGTCAGGTTGACAGCAAAATAGGGTTAATAAGAAAGTGATTATTTCCCACTCCCCTATTGAAAAGGCTACCTTTTAGATTTTGTACTGTTTGTCACGTGACGTAATATTTCGAATCATTTGTTACTTGTCAGAATGTGTCACGTGATCTAAAGTAGCCATGAAAAACCAAAACAAAAAATTGGCCAATCTCATTCCATTTGATACGGTGAATGATTTTTTTTTTTTATAATTTCTAATATTAACTGAGTACGGCCCAAATATTGTTGGCAGAATGTAAACAAAGTTATTTTTATATTTTGCTGTCTAATGTCGTTGAGTACGGGATGGTCTTAGTTTTAATCGGACAGAATTAGTGAGAGGGGGGTGGGGTTGGGTGTGGTGATATGTGTTGGCCGTTTATTCTTTGTTCAACATTTATTATTCAGAGTTCTTTTTTTTTCCTCTTTTATTTTCATTCAGTTTTGTTATCGCCATTTTTAGCTCTTTATTATCCATAATTATTTTGCACTCTTTCTTTCTTTCTTTCTTTCTCTCTTTCCTTCTTTCTTTCCCCTTCGAACTCAGTTTTAACTCTTTCTTTTTTCATCTTTGTAGACACATATTGCTCCCCCTTTCTTTCCTTTTCTCTCTTTTTTCCTTCATAGTCACGTTTTACTATTTATTTCTTTTTTCTTCGTAGCCACTTTTTACTCTCCCTTTCCTTCGTTCTTTTTTTCTTTATCCCCTCCCTTCTTCCTTCTTTATAGTCTCCTTTAGCTCCACCTTTCTTTCTTTCTTTCTTTCTTTCTTTCTTTCTTTCTTTCTTAGTCCCTTTATACTCTTTATTTCTTTCTGTATTTTTTTCCTTCTTTGGCCTCTTTCTTTCTTTGTCATTCTTTTTCCTTTGTAGTCACTTTTTACTCTTTCTTTCTGTGCTCGTTTTTCTTTAAAAACTCTTTTCTGTATTTTTCTTCTCTTCACTCTTCATGGTTTCTTTTCTCTCACCATTTTATAATAATTAGTTTCTTTTATTCTTTCTCATTTTCATCATAACTTTTTTACTCTTTCCCTCGGTTCTCATATTGGACTTTATTTCACCATTTCCTTCGTTCTATCCTTTCAAAGAATGTGACGAGAAAAAGTGAGGCTGGTTTATTTTTCAGGTTGGCAGCCCTGGTGGAAATGAATATCAATCAATCATCATCAGTCAATCTCAGTCAAGAAGAAGAACGATAGAGAAAAAGTAGATAAAGGATATATATATATATATTATATATATATATATATATATATATATAGAGAGAGAGAGAGAGAGAGAGACAGAGAGAGAGAGAGAAAGAGAGAGAGAAAGAAGTTATTTGGTTCTCCTGTTTTTATGAAGCTTGAAGAAGAAAAAAGGGCATCAAAGTGAAGAAGAAGAAGAAGAAGAAGAAGAAGAAGAAGAAGAAGAAAGAAGAAGAATACATTTTTACTTAATAATGGAATCAAATTTGTATACGCAAGAAACGGAATGTGATCTAACTTAAACGTATTTTATTGTCAAACTCCCTTACAATCAGGGGGTGGTGGTTAAAGTGTGGGTACCCAACATATATGCCGAAAATGGGTGTTCCCTTAATGAAAAATTGAGATGTTGTGAAAAGTATCTGGTATCTATTACTTAAGCATAACATTTATTATCTAGACTAGCAAAACTAAGATAATTTATAATTATTTCAATTTTTTAAAATGCATGTCACGATGCCATTGTTTTATTACCTTTAACCTTTAACTTAATTAATCAAGTAATTTTTTAATTTAATAAAGATATACACATAGCTCATTCAATTATGGCATATGGAAATCTAATAGATTGCAAAGAAGTTAACAGAATAATGATTGATGAGAAATAATTTTATTTATTTTGTTATTGTCAAAAAGAACTAAAATGGTTAAATTACAAAAATACTAATAGTTCCATGTATTCCCTTGGTTACCTCATTTCAGAAATGAAGCCGCCTCCTTTAGTAGTACCAGATACTTTTTACAATATCCCAATTTTTAAGGAGACGCCCTTTTTCGACATACATGTCCAGTAGCTAACCTTTAACCCATACTTGTTACAATGTGTTATAAATTAAAGAAATAAAAGTTTAACTGTTTATATAAAACTATTTCATTTATGATAAGAAAAGCGAACACACACACCACACACACACACACACACACATACACACACACACACACACCACACACACACACACAATATATATATATATATATATATATATATAATATATATATATATAAAGAGGTTAACACAATAACTTAGTTTTAAACGGCTAAACACGACATACTTATTTGTATTTTTTAGATAACTCTTGATGTAAATAATTTTTTATGCTGGTTTTTGCCCCCATCTTTATTGTGGTATATATAAACACAACGTTTCGGCCGCTGTATTCTCCGGCCTTCCTCAGATGTTCCCTGTGTATCCGAGCATAGTATTGACCCAACCTGGGAAATCATTTTTAATAGTTTGACATTGATCAAACAGGAATCGACGAACTTTTGAAGATCTCATTCAAACTATTAAAAAAGATTTCCAATTTGCATTTCATATAGCGCTAATACACATGGGAAAGGTACGAATCTAGCCAAACTCCCTCGAGCTATTGGTAAACAGTAGGATTGGGCTCTTTATATTTGGTATAGAAACCAGTCAAGGAGAAAGAAAACTGATTTCAAACCTGCTGAACAGTGAGTTCGAAATCCAATCTCCCGGTATGACGTTAAACTGCATCCGGTGGCGAGGTTCCAAGAGTGATAGTAGCTGTTAGGGTCCCATCTATGGGTTAAATAGGAAAAAAAAGGTTGGAGATGCGTGGTGTAATCAGTGAAAATGGACTCGTCAACCCGAGTTCAAATCTTGGACGAGGATGTTTGTATTTCACATAGCACTAATACCGTTGGGAAAGGTATACATCCAACTACTCTCCCTCCAGCTCTGGATAAATAGTAGGACAGACTGAGATCTTTAACCTTGGCTAGGTAACGAGTCTAGGAGAAGGAAAACTCAAACATGTTAAACTTAGCTCAAGAAATTGACCTTGTGTCACATCCTGCTCATGTGGAGGGGCTTGATAAATATATAAACATAATATTTGCAATATCAATGTTTTAAGAGCAAATGTAGAGCAATAACAATTATGGGGACGCTGTACGCTCTCCAAAATCCCAGAACCGAGTTTCATTATCAGATGCAGTGTTTATTGTGATATATATGATATCCACTACAGGAGATTTGGTCGGCGACCGAATGGTTTAAATACGACTAATTTAATATCCGATTATTTGTTTGGCCGCTGGAAGATTGTATATTCAACATTATTCATCATCAAAGCATACCGACAGCACGGATTCTTTTGATTCTCTCTCTCTCTCTCTCTCTCTCTCTAAGTTCAAGCCTAACGAAATATCTAGAGTTACTCCACTTGATCAGTAGGGGACAGTTGCCTCCCGTGATAGATGCATTGTGTGAGGTAGGACAGGAAATGAATCTTGCACCCTGATACAGATAGATTGGTATTCTAGCTAGCTGGTCGCACATGTTAAACTCAAGTTGCTTTTAGGGTAGAAGCATTTCTCTACCCTGTGTTAAATAAAACTTTGTTAATTTCCCAACAACCTGGTCTTGCAGTTTCATTGAGTGCTTCGTATTTTATTTGTATGTAAAAACATATCACACACATTTTCTCTTTCCATATATATTATATATAATATATATATATATTATATATATAGTGTGAACAAAAAGTATTAAGACAATCAGAATATTTCTTGTATGTTATTATTCTCAACTAGATTCGACCTTAGGTCATCTTCAGGAGAAAATTTCTTATTTGAAGAAATTGTTGATAGATATTAGAAAGGAGCATTATAGAAGAATTATAAAAGTTCAAGTGTTTTGTGGGTTTGACATGCTGTTAAAATCCGGGTAGGCGAGTTGTTTAATAGTAGCATGTCCATTTGTTCCGTGAAGAACCTCTATGAGGTAGGTTATTTTTTAGATGCTCTTATATATGTGAGGGAGGGGTTCAGAGTTGTGTGTATGACTGTATGTGTATACATATATATGTATGTGTGTGTTTACATATACGTGTGTGAATGTGAACGTGTGTCTGTATCGCGGTACTGTGCGCGTGACTTCTAGATTTTTAATTGGGTCAAGAGTGGCTTGTTTGATGCGTGGTGGTCAGTGTTTGTTTATTTAGGTGACCTCGGCCACCCTCGTAGGTGTAGACAGGTTTATTACCCTATGTTAAAGTGGACCTGTTTTTTTATTAAAGCCGTACGGATGAAAGCTTTTTAACTTTTGTATCCATCTGTATTCGTGGTTTATATATATATATATATATATATATATATGTGTGTGTGTGTGTGTGTGTGTGTAGCGGCCATCGCATTTGGTAAGTCCTCTAGATAGTACCCAGTGTCCAACAGAACAGATGAATACATGTTTTTATTGGTCGGCCAACACTGGTGTGTCCATGTGTAGGAGTCCATGAGTTTATGAGTTCGTCCTTATTCACCAGCAGGTTATCCTCGTCTCACTTGGATGTTTGCGATATGAAAGTTAAATGACTATAAACCAGGTATTATGTAGGGTGCTGCTTCCAGGATTTGTATGCGGGGTGTTACGATTTTTGTGACCATTTTTTAGGTGTGAGCATTTTACAGTGGAGATCCCTTGTGTTCCTTAGTGTCAGATAGAATCCTTGGGTTCCTGAGTGTTAGGTAGAATCCTAATATTTCTTAGTATTAGGTAGAATCCTTGGCCGCTAATCCGTCCGTCCGTGTCGGATACGTGCGAAATGAACGGCTGTCAAGATCGGTGATTAGATAGTTAACCAACCCCGTATTTGAGCGTGTTGCTTGGATGGCTTTAATTTACGCGACAGTTTAACTGGCGGGTGCCAGCACACATTATACCTAAAAATGTTTCAACTTGCTGCTTGCAGGATTTGTTCAAAACAGCACACAGCATCGTTGTTGTTATGGTAATTTACCACGCACGCATGAACTCTTCTGACTACAAATAGCACCAGATTCTGCACTTAAGCGAGAGTTGGTATTTCAGCAGACAGCCGATAAGACAGCCTCGCGATCATCCAACTCATTGGTATATATTTGTACTACTGATCTAACCAGGCCACAACACTTGCGTATTTTCCATCTAGCTTTTTCTCCTAGAGTTTATGTGGTGCAAACATATAGTAGTACTTATACGGCTACAGCTTTGAAGAATTCCCGTTTTATTTTATCAAAGAGATCTGATTTCCATATGATCGATAACATGTCAATTGCAGTCCATACTTAACCCATCAGTTTGTTGACATCACTCAAATAGCAATAACAACTATTTCACATCGATTAACATGCCATAAAAACTCACATTGAATGTAAAGCCATTTTATTCCAGCCAATATTAGAAATACTAGCAAATATATGCGCTCTCCACCGATCGTAAGTACTTCAGTTTTAATGTAATGAAATATATCAAATTAGAAAGACTAACGAAATCAAATAAGAACGCATTTAAAAAGATGACACTTATCTTAATTATAGTTTAATTGATTTCTGTATAAGATCATTCAAAGGATTGATATTAATACGTTGGAGAATAAAACAATACTATGAGAAATCGATAACACCAAGTAGTTATTCATTAAACCCGGTTTTGTTAAAAGCAGAATGCTAATTAACCACACCATATATTATGTAAACCTTTATTTTAGTGATATAGGACACATTGCAGGATTTTAAACGCGTTAATATCATGGACTGTTTTGAGGCAAATCTAACTCAGATTTTCGTAGAGATAAGGTTTATTATTATATGTATTAATGATTTTGATTATAAATTCAATACACATTGATAATCTTTCGCAATTGCTGATGGTATTATGATGTAAACATAGGCGTAGTTTCAGTTACATACGGAAAGACACCGAATCTCCATTATAATAAGAAGATATGTTTATAGGATGGCAAAGGTACTCTCGTGGAATGAGGTTTATTTCTTAACAAAGTTCTCTTTTTCTAGATTACGGTTACATGTACACGCACGTGCGCCCACACATACACACACACATGCGCGCGCGCACACACACACACTCTCACACACATAAACATACACACACACATATACATATATATATATAAAATATATATATATATATATATATATATAGACGTTGATATATATATATATATATATATATATTTCTGGCATTCTGTTTTTGGTTTCAGAATTGTTGCAACTTTATTTTTGATTAACTAGTTTTTTGCCGTAGAGTTCAGTGATATAATGATAAGTAATCATATCCGTTTCGATTGTATAATTTTGGCTAGAAACCACAAGGTTCCTAGTTCGATACCGGCTCTCGCCAACTCTGCGTATGAGTAACACAGAGATCTGTGCGGTAAAGTAAGGAGCTGATGGTCAGTGTGGCGCTTCATCTCAGGCGCAAAAACAATCTCCTTGGTCTAGCGCTAGTGAAAAGGGATAGATTCCCTCGCTGATTGGCTGATACTGACTTTACGCCGCCCCGACGACTTAACTTTTACTTTTTATATCTATAAGTATAGTATATGATAATCTATATTTTAATAATAACTTATTTGGATGTATAAAATCCTGGTGTACTTGGTATAGAAGAAATTTAGTTTTAAAATTGTAGGGATATATTTATCCAAGATCAATAATATATATATATATATATATATATATATATTATATATGTGTGTTGTGTTGTGTGTGTGTGTGTGTATAAAAAAGTAAAATTTTTGTAATATATATATATATATATATATATATACCAATTCCTCGGCAGGAGCAGGATGTGAGACAAGGTCAATTTCTTAAGCGGATTTAAACAGGTTTGGGTTAAGATTTTTCCTTCTCCTAGACTGGCTACCTAGCCATGATTAAAGAGACCAGTCTGCCCTACTATTTACCATTTTATGGAGGGAGAGTAGTTGGATGCATACCTTTCCCAAAGGTATTAGCGCTATGTGAAATGCAAATATTCTCTTCCAGGATTTGAACTCGGGTTGACGGTTCCATTTCCTACGACTCTAAAAGTTATACTACGAGCCTCCGAAGTAATATACGTGTGGAAAGAGAGAAGGAGGGAGAGAAAGATAGAGAGGGAGAGAGAGAGAGAGAGGAGGGGAGACAAATAGAGACCATTTGTATACATGATCACATATATCGATAGTACTCCTATACGAGCTTTATTTGTCTGTGCGGAGCACTCTTAAATATTCAAGCAAGACGAAATTCAAATATAATCTTACTTGAATGTGTGTGTTGGAATGTACAATTTCTTTTTTATTTGGTCTTTTTTTCCTTACAATTTTGACAGTTTTATTGTTCCATAATTTGTTTTCTGGTCGCATCGAAGAGGGTAAATGTTGATGTGTTGAAAACTCGAAGTGTCTCTCAGGTATATTTTGTTAATTACTTACATCCCCAACTGAATGGCGAGGAGAGCAAATGTATGGAAGGATGTGAGAGTCACGAAATAAAGCAGTACCTTCTTATCAAAGAGGGTGGGAAGGGAGTGAGAAAGGGATTTTCTGCGGGTGTATATCTAGATTATATGAGCACGTGGCCAGAAACAAAAGATTGAGAGACAAGGGAAAAAAGACGAAGAAAAGCTGAGGAACAAAGACAAAATGAATGTATATATATATATATATATATATATATATATATATATATATATATATATATATAAATATATATATATATATATAGAGAGAGAGAGAGAAGAGAGAGAGTGTGTGTGTGTTTTTGCGTGTGTGTATGTGTATGCATGCGGGTGTGTGTATGTGTGTGTGTGAAATGGAGAAAGCGATTTGAGATAAATAGAGAGAAAAAAAAGAATTAAAAGACTGACAGACTTAAATGAAAAAGATAAGTGAAAACAGAGAAATATAGTAAGGAAATAAAAAATAAAGAGAAAATAAGAGAGAGAGAGAGAGAAAGAAAGAGAAAGAGAGAGAGAGGTAGGGAGAGAAAAAGAAAATGGAAAAAGAGGGAAAAGGAATAAAAAGAAAGAAAACGATAGAACGAGAGAAAGCGAAAGAGAGTAAGAAAACAAGAGAAAGTGAATGAGGAAGCAAGGGAAAGAGATAGAAGAAGAGAGAAAGAGAAACAAACTGAAGAAAAGAAAGAGAAAAACGGAAGAGAGAAAGTGAGAGGGAGGGAATGACATCGAGAAAACGAGTTGGGAAAAAGAAATTGAAAGTGAAGGAGAGATACTGAGAAACTAAAAGAAAAAGATTGTGAAGAGAAGAAGGAAAACAAGGAAATAGAAGTGAAAGAAAGAACAAAGGGAAAGATAAAGAGAAAAGGGGAGAGAGAAGAGAGTGAGAGAGAGAGAGAGAGAGAGAGAGAGAGAGAGAGAGAGAGAGGGGGGGGAGATAAGGAAAGTTTTTTAAAAAAATGAAAGAAAAGAAAAAGAAAGCGTTCGAATGATAGTATTTTTCATTCACCCTTCCTCAAAGTGAATGAAAACAATGTGAAAGAAAGTCTAGATCATTAGTGACAGAATAAAAAGCACATAGAGGGAACGAACGAATGAATAAATGAATGAATGAATGAACGAACGAATGAATGAAGAATGAATGGACAGAGAGAGAGAGAAGAGAGGGAGAGAGAGAGAGAGAGAGAGAGAGAGAGAAGAGAGAAAGGAAAAAAGAAGAAGATGAACAAGTAACAGCGAAAAGAGAGAAGTGTAACAGAAAGTGAAAGAGTGAATAAGGCAGAGAAAAAGAGAAAGTGAAAAATAAAAATAAAGAACGAGTAAAAGAGATAAAAAAAGAAAAGAGAAAGACAGGAAGATAATATACATATATATGTGTGTGTGTGTGTGTGTGTGTGTGTGTGTGAGTGTGTGAGAGAGAGAGAGAGAGAGAGAGAGAGAGAGAGAGAGAGAGAGAGAGAGAAGGAGACAGACAAAAGTTGAAAGAGAGAAAGAAAAAGATTTAAATGAGCGAAATAGCGAAAAGATTAAAAGGACATGAGAGAGGGGAGAGAGAGAGAGAGAGAGAGAGAGAGAGAGAGAGGGGGGTTAAAAGAGAGAAAGACAAAGTGCACATGAGAGAGTGGGAGAGAAAGAGAGAAAGAGAGAGAGAGGGGGGGTTAAAAGAGTGAAAGACAAAGTGCACGAAATAGTGAAAAGAAAAGAGTGAGACATGAGACAGAGAGAGAGAGTGAGTGAGTGAGAGAGAGAGAGAGAGAGAGAGAGAGAGAGAGAGAGAGAGAGAGAGAGAGAGAGAGAGAGAGCAGTATGAATGTTTTAAGGTACGTAATGCAAACAAGTTTAATTTTGTGCGAGAAACTCCAGTATTATTATGTCAGAGCCTCCTTCATACATGTCTATTCTCTAGAAAATCCCTCGCGCACACGGTGCACACAGATGCGCACACGGTGTACACAGATGCGCACATGTGACCCACGTTCTTTGTGCGTCTTCCTTAAGATTTCCCCCCTCCTCTCTCTCTCTTTCTTTCTCTTTCTCTCTCTCTCTCTCTCTCTTGTTTAATTCGCTCTCTTTCTTTTTTCTCCCTCTTCACCTCTACCAACGAACATGCTTACACAATCCGTTGCGACAAGTCAATGTACACACACACACACACACACACACACACACACACATATATATATACAAACATATATACACACGCACACACACATATACACACACACATATATACATACACACAGACGCACACATATGTACACAAACACACACATACGTATATACACACATACACACATACACACATATATACACATACACATACATATGTACACAAATACACACACATATATATACGCACATACACATACATATATACACACATATATATACACACATACACATATATACACACATTCATAAACATATATACACACACATATATATATGTATATACACACATATCTACACACAGACACTGATATATACACACACACACATATATAGTATTATAGTGTATACAGAAATAACCTACTCGAGTTTCACCATAAGGATCTTCATATATTTGTTATAATTCAATATTTTTACCGTTTTTACCGGTAAGTCATTCCCTTACATACACACATACACACACACACACACACACACACACACACACACACACACATATAATATATATATATATATATATCGTCACTGCTAGGGGGTTCACTATATATATATATATATATATATATATATATATATATGTATATATATATAGTGAACCCCCTAGCAGTGACGACGACGACGACGGCGGCGGCGACGGCAATGGCAGCAGCACCAGCAGCAGCTGGAGTAAAACTGACAGCAACGTATTTTGTGGTCGGTCAAAAACACACACGATCATGTCTTACCTGAAGGATATCATTTTACGCATGCATATCGGTGCTTACCCAAATCCACTTTATTATTTGTTAATCAACGAAATGTCTTTTTCTTTTTCAAATCTGATTCCTCCCGAGTGAAGCAAAGGATTCTGTTTACAAATAAAACTGCAGGTTTTCTTTTTCTTTTTTTTTCTTTTTTTTTTTTTTTGCGGTACGTCGAAACATCAAACGTTATGACCGGTGAAAAGACCGTGCGTTGTAACAACCCACAACAATAACAACCACAACAACAAACAACGACAACAACAACGACAACGATTTTTCCGCGTAAAATTACAACACATTATTATCACTATGGAAACGGCGAAAAATATTTTGCTGTCGTTTTGGGTGTTATTATTGATTGAGCTTCGTTTATCGAGTTTCCTCTTTTCAAATAGTTGTTAGGTAAAGGCTTGCTCTCTAATTATCTATCTATCTATCTATCTATCTATCTCCCTCTCCCTCCCTCTCTCTCTCTCTATATATATATATATATATATATGTATGTATGTATGTATGTATGTACGTATCACCATGTATTACTCAAAAAAATACTTTCGTAATTTCTTTATAAGAATGCTTGCTTTTTAATCTATCTATCTATCTATCTATCTATCTATCTGTCTGTCTGTCTGTCTGTCTGTCTGTCTGTCTGTCTGTCCGTCCGTCCGTCTGTCTGTCTCTGTCTGTCTGTTTGTCTCTGTCTGTCTGTCTGTCTGTCTGTCTCTCTCTCACTCTCTCTCTCTCTCTCTCTCTCTCTCTCTCTCTCCCTATATATATATATATATATATATATATATATATATATATATATATATATATACATACACATATATATATCACCGAGTATTACATAAAATAATTGTGTTCTTAAAAAATGGTAAAACTGTAAGAATACTTGCTCTTTGATATCTATCTATCTATCTATCTATCTATCTATCTATCTATCTGTCTGTCTGTCTGTTTCTATGTATGCATGTATGTATCACGAATTATTAATTAGTAAAATAATCGTGTTTTAAAAAATCTGCAAAATATATTTTAAAAAATAGTATTTACAGTTAAAGAACTGGTCATGAAAATTGGTATTTAGGTTGTGAATTAAAAAAAAAACTTCAAATAAGAAAAAACGAAGCAAAAAAACAAAAATCAAAAAGAAAAAAAAACAAACAAACAAAACAAACTTAACAGCTATATAACTGAAATTAAAAGAATTTAAAAAAAATGAAAGAAAAGAACAAAGAAAACAAACAATCAAAGTTTTACAAATACGTAAATTAATTTTTGTTTTTCTATTGTTTTTATTTGTGCGTCTCGAAAAAGGGAGGGTACCGATTTCTAATCATTGGCGTAGTACTGTGAATTCAGAGCGCCACCTGCCTTAGCATTATGCCTTTAACAATACCTGGCAACACATGTGCTTCAAACACGGATATGTACAATCTTTTACCTGATTGGAAGAAGGCTTACCAAACACTTCACCAGCATCAAGCTGACTTTCAACTCTACATTTTGATGTGTAGATAAAAACACGGAACATCTACTTATTTACGAGTCTCTCTATTTCTATATAGATACATACATATGAATATATATATACATATAAGTAATATATATTTATATATGTTTGTGTGTATATTTATAAATATGTGCGTTTTTTCAACTGAGAATTTTGTTAAGGTAAGTAATTATTGGGTTAATTGGATTGGATATTTACTTTTTTTTTACATTTTTTTTTTTTTTTTTTTTTTTTTTTTTTTTTTTTTACAAGGTTGAAATCGTAGATATTTTGTGCTTTTTTTTTTGGCAGATTTTTTTTAGAACGTGAAACATGCTCGACTTTAAGAAAAAAAACTATTTTCACCTGTTTGCATTTGATAAGCAGTTTTTATGACTTGTGATGTTTCTTTGTAAATAAAAAAAAAACTAAAAAAAACAAAAAAACGACTGTGATGAAGTAAACTAATTTTGGGGGTAGGCTATGATTTTTACATGGTTTATTAATAACTACAGGAGTTCGACAGACTATTAAATTCGCTCTTTATTTTTGCTTGCATTATTACGACAACGATTCAGATCCACGGAAATTCTGGTTCCTTTACATCAATATCGTTAAAAATTTAAACGTTAAATATATCGTTAAAAATACCTCTTTTACAGAATTGTTAGATATTACTGTGGGTTGGGAAATTCCCAAGGAAGGCCGAAGAATAAAGCGGCTGAAATACAATGGCACGCCCCCCCCCCAAAAAAACCCGAGAATAATAGCTAAAAATTGTAAAAAGACTGGAATAGATAGATAGATAGATAGATAGATAGATAGATAGACAGAGACAGACAGAGAGACAGACAGAGATACAAAAGTACACAGATATAAATAGTGATAAATATATAAAAACAGACCAAGATAGATAGATAGATATCAAC
>CM042144.1:52078771-52086271 GCA_023376005.1 Doryteuthis pealeii | reverse complement strand
AAATGTGAGAAGCGTATGATGAATCTAGAAATGGACAAAAATAGAGGCCAGAATAGTCATAAAGTACCTGAATGAGGCTTAGAACTTTTTGAATGATCCTCATATATGATATCAAGTCTATAATACAAATAATTCATACAAATTTCAAGTATTTTTCTTTATAACTATTAATTTATACATAATTCAATAGTTTCAAGTATTGATTTTGTTTAGTTTGATTTCTCTGTTTCTAATGGCATATCAACATTCGTGGGTTATTTAATTCCAATGACATTCTCAGTGAAGACAAGTAGTGGTATTATTTAACCGATAGCTGAGGGGAATAATGGGATTCATGCCTTTCCCAAAGCTATGAGTCCGTAAGTGAACGTAATAGCGTGACTTATAGGTGGATCACTAACAGGTACTAACACTCCACACTTTTCAAAGATCCAGAGTTGGAGACAAACCATACATAAGGCAACTTTTTGGGGGAAGGGATCTTACTCCTCTACAGAGGATGCAATCTGTGTATTATAGGCCCACCGATAGGGTGAGGTAGTAATATCCAACTATTTAGGATGATGATGATGATGATGATGATGACCAACTAAATTCCCTCTAAATCCTCTAAAATTGTAGTATTTTCCCAACCTATTCGCCACAAGTAAGATGTGACACGAGTTCTCAGGTATAAGGCATCCAGCCTGGATCAAACGCTTTTCAGCAGTAATGGATCTGCGAGAAGACCTTGCTAACCATTACAACACGCTAGGACGCCTAAATATATAACTCTGAATATATATATATATTAAATCTTTTTTCAATAATCACATTTTGGATTGTTGTCCTCATCTTTATTGTGTATAAACATAACGTTCAGGCCACTCTAACCGTGAGTTCTGTTTTAGGTGCGTTTTTTTAAATTTATTATTTTAATTACCTTAAAATAAAAAAATTTACCTTAAAATAAAAAAAATCTTAAAAATCTTCAGACGAGTACCCTTGAATTCAAACGCATATACACATATAAACAATTCTTTTTATCTTTGACATTTATGAGAAACAACAAAAAGAGGACACATAGTAGCGAAATATTTGTCAGCAGAATAACGTTATATTGCACTGAAATAAAACAATTTCCAATTTGATTTCAAGTCTTTAATCCATTTTCCAAATCAATTGAAAAATTCAAAGCAAATTACAGAAAAATAAAAGGTAAAAAAATTGTTACATTTTAGATTCTCAGTAAATAATGATGAGAATTATTGATTGACTAGCAGGACCTGTGGGTTTACCACAGTATGATAAATGTAATTATTACAAGGTTTGATATGTTACTTAAGAGCTATTGCTATATAGTTCAATTTGTAAAAAGTATAATAATCACTCTCTCACTCTTTTTTTCTTTCTTTCCTTCTTTTCATCTTTTCATTATATTCGATTGAAACATATTAGCGTTATCATTTCCGCGCGCTCGTACCCTCTCTCTATTTTCTCCTACTCCCTTTCTTTCTTTCTTTCTTATTATATTTTTCTATGTAGAATGTCCTTCTCTGTCCCTCTAATTCTTTATAACAAAAACGGAATGGTTGATTATTTAGCTGAGATGATGACACTCATAAGAAATAAGAATTCGGCGAATAAGGAACACCAGATAATCAGGATTTACATTTTTGTATTTCATCTGGGACGATTTGGACAGTCTCATTTTTAACCAGAGGATATTGCAAAATGATAACGGTCATACATTTAAGGAACAAGAGTATTAATATATATATTGATTTTAACGGCATGTCAAGCCGTCTCGTGTTATTTTATGCGTAGGAGTTAAGAAACTATATCCTATATTCCTTTATATTTACATTTTTGTGTAGTTGTTTCTTAAAATTGATTTGCGTGCAGTTATATACCAAATGATACAATCTAATACAATAAGGGGATACCGTGGTGTAGTGGTTAACGTGCTGGATTAGGACTTCGTAGTAAGCGAGTTCAAACTCCAGCTGTGATATTACGTTCACTTTCGGACTAATACATTTGGGAAAGGTTTGAATCCCCTTAATCCCCCGGTTATGCATTAGATAGTACCACTACTTTGTATTATTTGTATTATTTGATCTGTTATCATTCATATCTGTACAACGCCGATGTTCCCTCCGGCCTTTTCAGGTATTTCATGTCGAACTCAGGAGTCTTCTCGAACTAGGGAACTTTCTTTTCGAACTCGGGAACCTTCTTTTCTAACTCGAGAACCTTCTTGTCGTAATCGGGAGCCATCACGGAACTTTCGAAAAGAAATACCTAAAGAAGGCCGGAGGGCACTTCGGTCGATTCGTTGTACAAATAACAATAAAGATGAGGACAATAGTCCGAATAATCCAAATAATCCAAATTATCAAGCCTAATCTAAAAAATACAGAGAAATAGCATCACTACTGTTCTACAATGATGGATTTGGCATTAAATAACCCACGAAGATTGCCATGCCATTAAACAAAGAAACACAAGAAACCAAACCTAATACAAATAATCAAGTAACTATTTCTATTTAATAACAGTTCTTTGTTTGCATACAGTTATTTGATTTCAAGTAATTGATAATACTTCTTAATAAACAACTATAATTTCAAGAAACTATTTTCAATACAAATGATTTAGTTATATAGCATTAATTATTCGTATCTAATACGAATAATTTACTCACAGTTATATGGTTTCAAGCATTCCTCTCTCATTTAATAATTATATGGTTCAAGGAATTATTTCTTTTCAATAATAGTCATGTGTTTGCACAGTTATATGGTTTCAAGTAACTAATAATTATTATTAATAAACAATTATATCTGAAAATAACTATTCTTAATACAAATAAATTACAGTTATGTTACAGATCATTTTTTAAACAGATATATTTGATGCATAGAGGAGTTCTAAGGGGTATTATCACCCAGAGTCAGAGTAAACCTTGGAGCAATGGCAATCAATGGGTACTCCACACTCCTTAGTTCTCCAGAGCTGAAGCCTCACCATTATATGCAATTTAGTGTCATACCCAGATTACTACGTTTTTGATGGCGTTTCAAACAGCAATAGGGATGTAAATACGACCAATGTAATATATGAATTTTCTTGCCTGTAAAGAGTTTATACGAGGGTAATCCCAAAGTTAAGCCTCTAAAATATTTAGAAATCATAGAAACGTTGTTTTTTTTTATTGTCAATGATATTTACATAATTTTAAAGTTTGAACAGGTTTCTATTTTTCGCCATTTCGATTGATACATTTTTGTAGAGGTTGTGTCATACCACTTCACCACCATGTCGTTGAGGAAGCGTTGAACCTCGTCGCCATTGCAAACTCCTGTTTTTGACATCCATGCTCGACTCTCGATACACTTTTGTTAATTGGCAATGAATTTCAGTCAGTTTAATGCCTTCTGCGCTCAAAAACCGAAAAACCGCACGAACTTCACACTTGGTGAATTGGGAACTCCATCAGAAACGACTGCCACATCGTGGCAGTGAAGCGTGCACACTGGAAGGTGCAAGCTCATGCACAACTAACACAAAGTGTTGCCAATAGCTACATGAACAGCTTCCCTGCGTCCTCAGCGCTTTGGAGACCTTAATTTTGAGATTATCTTTGGATATAGTTTCCATTAACCACATTTAGTCAATTAGGAGATCTATCAGAAACGACCACCAGGTCAAGACTGAGCATGGCCGTGAGGCGCATGCAGGGACAGGCGCAGGTGCATGAACAACAAATACAACAGTGTTTCGCACGAACAATTTTTCTGTGTCCATACTTTTAGGATTACCCGTGTATCTCGAAACACTTGGAGAAAAGGAAGATTACAAGTCTCTAGGAATAATAGAAGCGGACATAATCAAACAAACACATGAAAAAAAAAAAAAAAAATAATGATAATAAAAGAGTCGCTCAGAAGAGATAGAAAACTTCCCAAAACCAAATCCCGCTGCAGAATCCCCATCAAAGAAATAAACACTTGGACAATCCCTTTGAAAGATACTCTGAACCACTCTTAAAATGGACAAGGAGGGACACTCACGAATGAACCAAAAAAAAGGAAATTGACGATAATGCACAAAGCCGAGAGATAACAGACTCTCTATTTTTCAAGAAAAAAGAAAGTACAAAGGAGACTCGCCAGCATTGAATAAGTGGTTTGTTGGATTTTACGGCATGTCAACCTTTGGGTTATTTCATTCCGAAGACGTGTGTTTTATTCATTCTTATTGGGCATTCAATTTTTAAAAAAATGATTTTTAAACACATTTTTAAAAAAACGTTTTGATCTATTTAACCAATAAATGGGACCCTAATAAGTACTACCACTCAGGGTCAGAGTAGAGCGATGAGTTGGTTGGTTGGTTGTTGGATTTTAGATGTCAATCCCTGTTGGGTTATTTTATGCCGAAGACGTTTTGTTTTATTTTTTCTTGGTGGCATTCAATTTTTTTCAAACTAAATTCTTTTTAAACACATTTTTTAAAATCGTTTTATTTTATATTTTAAACGTAAATGAGCGAAACGATGGGACCCTAATAGGCACTACAATTCAGGGCCAAAGTGGAACTGGGAGTAATGGCAATGGAGCTGTACTCCACACTCCCAGAGCCCCAGAATTGGAACTTCACCATTAGATGCAGTTTAACATCATACTCAAGACACTCGCTAGCATTGAGGATTACGTATATGCAACAATTAAAGAATTTGAAAAATACACAAAAAAGCACAAAGAAAGACTAATTACAGCAACCAGTAACAACAGTATAAACATAGATTACTTAAGGGCAAACAGTAAAGCAACAAAATCGAAAATGGAAAGAAAAGACAATTATAAGGATCCTTTAAACGATAATCTGGAGTGATTGCTCATGAGAATACCTGGAAATATCTAAGAAGAGGAAACCTGAATCTCTTTAGTAGCAGTACAAAATATTGCCATAAGAAACAATTATATCAAAGCGAAAATTGATAATACACAGAAGAATAGCACGTGTAGACTTGATGGTGATAGAGATGAAACAATCGCATAACAAGTGAATGCAGCAAACAAGCATAAAAGAGTACAATAACATTTACGACTAAGTGGGGAGGTGATCCACAGGGAATTGTGGAAGAAATTGAATTTTCACTATTGTAATAAATAGTATATGCAGAAACAGAATTTATTCTAGAAAATGAAACGCATGAAATTATCTAGGAGTTTCAAATTACAATCAGATCTCGAGGTCAAATGACTAAACATATTTTTACTTGATAAGAAAAAAGAACATGTCACATAGTGAATTTTGTCGTTCCAGCTGATAATAGATTGAAGGTTTAAGAAGAATAAAAGTTGGAAAAGTACATGGGCCTTGCCTGAGACCTGCAAAAACTGTGGAAAATGAAGTTGACAGTAATATCAATCGTAGTTGAAACCTTGAAACAGTCCCCAAGAACATGTAAAAGAAAGTCCATTTATTTATTTATCTATTCATCTATTTATTTATTTATTTGTTTGTTTTGCTTCCCTGGGCATCTTCCCTTTTTTATCTTCTCATATGAATCTTTAACAAAAAACCTTACTCAGAACATTACACTATGATAGACTAGAGATTAGAGAAAGAATTGGAAATATCTTGACCACTGTACTGCTAAAATCAGACAGGATATTTACAAGAGTCTCCAAGAACTGAGGAGACCTGATGTCACTTAGACTCCAGTGAAAAAACATCAGTTTGTATGAAAATAATGAAAGAAAACGATAAGATAGACAAATACTTGGACCTGGCCAGAGAGTTAAAAAATGTGGAACAAGAAAGTAGAGGTCGTGCCAATTGTAATTGGAAAAATAGAAAAGAATCTGAAAGAATTGGAAATTTGAAGAAGAATCGGGACCACCCTAACTGTTAAATCCAAAGCACTGTTAAAATCCATTCAAAGCACTGGCAAAATCAGCTAGAATACTCAGAAGAGTCCTGAAGACCTGCGGAGACTTGCTTTTACACAGTCCCCAGTGAACCACCAGCTTAGACGGGTGTGAAAAATCACATAATAATAAATCGTTTAAATTATACATCACTCAAACAACAACAATAGCAACAACAATATCTCAACAACCCTTTCATGTCATCTAATATGCTTTCATCAGACAGTAATTTCCTTTCACCAAATTACTATTTGATGTAAGTGGGTTCGATAAAGTAAAGTAAAAAATTCTACGTTATATAATATTTTAAATGCATTTATAAGATATTGCCATCTTCTTAAAAATAATATATACGCTATAAATACAGGGTTTTTCAGAAAAATTGATATAATTTCGTAACCTAATAACTTGACCAATTCTCGTTCATATAATCACAAATTATAACGTAGAAGTATTAAGTAGAAAGAACTCATCACTTGTCTGATGTGATCCTTCCGTCAACTTCTTCATTTACTCCTGATATTACATCTTTTTGTGATTGCAAACATCAGATGTCTCATTAATAAATTATAATTATTATCTTGAGAATTTAGTTAAATTTTTTGTCCTTTTAAGATCACAGCCCTATTGAGTTAAACTTTGTAGCCCTTTGTCTGAAAAGATGTACAGCGTGTTTCAGAAAAATTGATATAATTTTGTAATCTAATAACTTTACCAATTCTCGTTTCAAATGATCTCAAATTTTAACATTCGTAGAAAGAACTCAAAATTCCCTTCGGGTATTGAAATGTCATTCACTAGAAAAGAAAAGACGTTTAAACATTAAACATAGAATTTCGAGTTCTTTCTTGTTGTTCCGACCAGTGATGCTTAAGGACAGAATCCTGGTGGCTGAGCAGACCATAACATCAACACTCCACTTCTGCTCTTATTTAGGCTAGACTGGGCTGGAGAGACAGTTTTGATCAATCGGCTGGTCACCTGAAGCCCAAGCACCTATATGATTGTCCCGACCCTATTGCTCTAATCCTTTCTATCACAGATGTGCTAGAAAGCGGTGGATGAGTGTCTTAGTATCCATGGTATGACGTTAAACTGCATCTAATGGTGAAGTTCCAAATCTGGAGCTCTGGGGAGTGTAGAGTATTCCTTCATCGCTATTTATCCTAGGTATACTGTGACCCGGAATGTTAGTACCTGTTAAGGTCTCATCTATGGGTTAACTAAACCAAAAGATGAGTTTGAAAAAAAAAAAAACATTTGAATATTCAACAAAAATGAACAAAACATCTTCGGCATAAAATAACCCAAGGGTTGACATGCCGTAAAATCCATCAACGAACTAACCAACCAACCAACCTGTACATTCTAAATGATATCAATTCAAAAAAATAATCTATATATTATACATACTAGCAAAACTATACACCCTCCGAGCGAAACTATTTCAGTTTTAATGTAATAAAATATATTAGATTAGAAAGCGTAACGAAATTAAATAAGAACGCATATAAAAAAAGATTACACTTATTTTTATTATATCTTAATTGGTTTTTATATAAAATCATCCATAGGAATG
>CM042144.1:52043771-52073771 GCA_023376005.1 Doryteuthis pealeii | reverse complement strand
TATATGTGTGTGTGTGTGTGGTGTGTGTGTGTGTGTGTCTGTCTGTCTGTCTGTCTGTCTGTGTTTGTCTGTCTGTTGCATAATTAGGCAGCAGATTCTCTTGACGGGTAGTTTTAAAAAGGACAGTCGAGATGCACAACTGGGATTGAAGGCAGTTTAAAAGTCTCTGTTTTTGTAGTCCGAGTACAGGTACTTTCGACTATCTTCTGTCATTTCATGGGTGCTCTTATGTTGCGGAGTGTTAGGTTGATTCTGCCTTCATTGAATTTTTAGGTGAGCGTGATGTTATGTATGAACTTATAGGCCATTGATGCTGGGTTGAAGTGTGGCTATAACGGCTAAAGATGATGTGACTGTGGATTAGTGTAGGTTGTTTTTTCACTACAAATAGCGAAAATTGTATGTTATAATAAATACTGATACAACAAAATAGATCTCTTACATGCACCATTGTTTGAGGAATAGCACCAAAGGTCGTCTACTAAAATGCACCAAAAATCCTCATTTTCCCAACATTTAGCCTTGAAATTGGATATAAAACGGAGAAAGTTGTCATTTTAAACGAAACGAATAAAATATTATAACTAGAATTCAAATTCATAATATGCCCCCATCATCATCGACACCTACGGTGTGCTGCTTTTTACCCAATAATTAAGCTTTAACAGTGATAACGCTATAATAAGATTGCAATTGGACACATGGCCTAGTGGATAAGGTAGTTAGGATAAGACAGTTCTAAGTGACAGTTATCTCTGGATTCTAGGTTCAATCCTGACAGGTGGCAGTTACATAGAAAAATAATTAACACAGCTCCTACCCCAGCTATGGTTAGCGGAATGAGAACAGGATACCCCCGTGGACTGAATAAAGGGTTAGGTTCAAAGTTCCATGATGGCTCCCAACTACGACAAGAAAGTTCCCGAGTCCGAAAAGAAGGTTCCCGAGTCTGAGAAGGTTCCCGAGTCTGACTAGAAATACCTGAAGAAGGCCGGAGGGCATATCGACCGAAACGTTGTACAGATAACAATGAAGATGAGGACAATAGTCTGAATAACGCAGATAATACTAAGATTGCAATATATTTCCTTAAACGAAGGCAAAGTTTAGAAGAAAAATACTTTGTGTAGTAATTTTCTATCTTAATTTGCAACCTTCACCACATGGGAGATGTTACAGTTCCAAAATCGACCCACCCTACTGAGGATCCACTAAGGCGTAGGAGTTGAACATATAACAAATAAATTTTAAGAATCTCACCCGGAAGCTAAAAGAGATTTTGTTTAATATAGGTTGTCTATTCTTTATAAGTATCGATTCTAGAACTTGGAGTCGTTTTATCCAATTAATGTTATATACTATTTTAGTATTGTCAACAAGAATTTGTTGAATACATATATAACTATTCACTCACACACACACACACACACACACACACACACATATATATATATATATATATATATATATATATTCAAACACGTGTCTACATATACATATATGTACATACATCTACACAAACACATATATTAATAAACATATATACGTATACATATGCACATATAGATATGCACATATCTATTTCACAAACGTGTTGCTACATAGACACACATATATATATATACCTCTATATCTTGAAAAGAAAATTGGCAGTCTGTTTCATTTTCTCACTTACATAACTCTATATAGACACAAGATTTAAGAACGATTTTACCCACTCGTGGTCACAGAGGGTTGGGGAGTAATTGCAATGAAGTTATACTTCACGTAAGCAAAAAGCCCATAAAGAACAGCAATGAATATTTTGTCGATAGGTTGATTTTAACTGCATGCGAAGCCGTCTATGATTATTTTGTGTCTTGGGTTAGGGAATCACGTTCATTATCTGTTCATATTTACAATTTTTATGTAGCTGTTTCTCAAGCGGAATTTTTTTTATACGGTCCTATCAAATACGAATAATTTTTCAAACAGATCTATTCAACCCATAGATGGAACCCTAAAACGGACTACCACTCCGGGTGAGTGTGAACATGGTGTTATTTACTGGGGTTTTCACTAACACAAATCAATATAACGTTATATACCTTTCTTACTTCTTACTCTGTCGTCTATTCTTCTGACCGGCTTTGCTTCTGATCGTCTATCAATCTATCTTGGTCTGGTATATCTTCTAAGGTCTGGTCTTCTTGCTATGTTCCTGCTGGCTGGTCATCCTGGATTCATTTCTTAGTCTTGTTACCAAGACATTCATCAACCACAAGAACATTTTACTTATATAAACTTTTATTTCCTTAACTATACATTTCACCTAACTAAATATCTGACTAACATAGCGCGCGCGAGTCCCAGCCTTAGTCAGAGCACAAAATGGCCGACTGCTCTGCCTGACGTCCAGCTGCAAACTGGGGACTGAAAAAGGTCCCACGTGACTTCACATATTTGGCGGGCTTCTGTAATTTTCCATAGAAGGACCCGGCCATGGTATGAAAGGGGTCGTCCCTCAGAATTACAGGGGATTGACAATAATCTTATGCAACCACATAGATTATGTAACAATGGGAGTAATGGCAATGAAAGGGTACATCCCATTTTTAGAACGGGAGCCTCTCAATCAGATGCGATTTAGTGAAAACGTTGCATGAGTTCTATCCTGTCTCTGGGTGTAACACCTTTATATTGACCATGAACTCGGCCAAGGTGTAGCAGTCAGAGTGGCTTATATTTTCTTTACAGAGACGGTATATACGTATATGTTTATGCCTATGGTTACATTTCTCTCACTTAATCTTAATCTTTACTTATCTTTTCTGTAGTCTGTCGAATTTCTTGGTCTGGCTGAGTAGCCTCTTTCTTACCGGCTTCATGCACTGCTGTGATACTATTTAACCCATAGGTGGGGAATTCATACCTTAGACAGTATTAGTATTAGATAGGAATAATTGAAACCATATAACTGTGAGTAGATTATGTGTATTAGATACGAATACTTATTACTGTAAATTATTTGTCTTAAAATCTTATTTGAAACTATAATTGCTTATTAAAAATTATTATTAGTTACTTGAAATCAAAAAATTGTATGCAAACAAATGATTATTATTAATTAGAAATAGTTACTTGATTATTTGTATTAGGTCTAGTTTCTTTCGTTTCTTTGTTAAATGGCATAGCAAACTTCATGGGTTATTTAATGCCAAATTCATCATTTTAGAAAAACAATAGTGATAATATTTAATCCAAATCTATGACCGCCCTGTCGGCTTGGGCGTTAGAATGCACCGACTGCACCTCTGCAGAGGGTAAGACTCCCCCAATGGGACCACCTGTTGGCCATGGGTGGCGACCCGTGATGCTTAAGGATATAGCCCAGGCGGATGAGCAGTTCATGACATGCAATACTCCAATTTGGCCCTATCTTGGGCTAGACAGGCGGTCGGAGAGGCCTCCTCCGATCAATCAGCTGGTCACGTCAAGCCCTAGCACCTATATGATTTTCCCAACGCTATTACCCTTATGGAAAGCCCCAACCCTTTTTATCATATGGGTGCTAGAAGGCGGTGACTGCGGGTCTACATGTCCTGGGAATGACGTTAAACTCTATCTGATGGCGAGATTCCAGTTTTGGACGTTTGGAGAATGTGAAGCACCCCTTCATCACCATTGCTCCTGGTCCACTCTGACCCGGAGTGGTAGTACCTGTTAGGGTCCCATCTATGGGTTAAATAGAAAAACATGTATTTATAAAAAAATTGTATTATCCATTAAGAATTGATTTATTTCAAAACTTTGTCGGCATTAAATTACCCACTGAGGTTGATATGCCGTAAAACAAAACAAAACAAATCTATGAGATGAGAGGATTCATGCCTTTCCCAAATGTATGAGTCCGAAAGTAACGTAATAGAACGACTAGAATTTGAACTTGCTTACTACAATGTTGCAGTCCTGTACATTAGCAACTACGCCACAGGAATCCACTCACCCATAGGTATATATGTAAACACTTTTGCAATTCATGAAACTGCACTCATACAGCAAGCAATTATCAATGGGCATAATTTCTATTATTCTAATTAATTGCGAGCATTTTATATTCTGAATAGATTGTTGAAGTCAACAAAAAAGGCAATATCTTTTAATTTGGTATATTTATTATTCTCCCAAGAGTTTGGAGGAAAACAAAGAGATACTTAATTATCTTGAATGTAAAAAGAATCACTACAATGAACATAATTCAAACAAATTGTCGTGTCTTTTCTTTTTGTAATTCATAATCTTTGTTGCATTGAATACAATTTAAAAATGACTTCAAATGCATTTCAATGATTAGGCAAATAAAAGTCATTCGTGAATATATCAAGTAGGTTTATTAAAACACAATTGGATATCAGTCATAATTTATCTCTTTTTTTCTTTATAAATTCAAACACACATACACACACATACATGGTTTGAAAATCACTGACAGATACAATTGCCGTTGCCAAAGCTACCTTAAATTATATATATATATATATATATATATATATATATATATACAACAACAGACACCGTGTTTCGATGTATCACGCCTCTTCAGTGTGGCTAGACATTTTTGTAGCTACCTACAGCCGGGTTAAAAACCCGATCGATTCAGCAGCAGTCGGACAGCTTAACCGCTCGGCTATCATGACCTACAAAATGGGAAGGGGATTTTAACTGTTTTAATACACACATCTGTATGTATGAAAGGCCGCCACCCCTTATATATATATATATATATATATATATATATTATATATATATATACTGTGTGTATGTGTGTGTGTGTGTGAGAGAGAGAGAGGAGAGAGAGAGAGAGAGAGAGAGAAAAGAGGAAGATAAAAACAATATAGTATAAGTACAGATATACAAAAATGTTATATATATATATATATATATATATATATACAGAGAGAGAGAGAGAGAGAGAGAGAGAAATATGTGTATTAAGGCAGCATTTTTTCTTGTAGGCATATATTGTTAAATAATGCAGCCATTTTCTGTCTGCAAGTTTTGTCCTTTGTTTTTTCTTATTGCTGGATTATTTTTGTAATACTGGCGAAAATTGGCTGATGTATTTGCCATATGTGGGACAGTCCGGTCTCTCTAAACTTAGCTTGGTAACCAGTCTAGGAGAAGGAAACTCTGAATTCAAACCTGTTAAACCCCACTTAATAGATTGACCTTATGTTGCATTCTGCTCGTGTGGCAGGGTTGGTAAATATATACACGTTCTTCATTGTGTCCCTGGGAAGAACCTCTTTTTTAAGGGATTATATTCTATTATCCGTAATGACCGGTGAATCGTTTAAAAGTCAGTCGGTATAAGTCCTATTATAATGGAGATTCGGTGTCCGTATGCCTGTAACTGAAACTACGTTATTGCTTATGTCACGATACATTTAGGAAATGCGTAAGTTTATCAAGGGGTATTTAATTTATAGTCAAAATCATTGATATATAGAATCGTGACAGAGAACACGAGGTGAGTGGCGAACGTGAACGCCTGCCATATTCTCGAAGGAAGCGGGCTAGGCTTTGCCTGGCATATAGGACTGTAGAATCGAACCCGCGTCCTTCAGAATGTGAACGGGCGACACATTAGCACCAAAGTCGAGATGCTACAGTCCCGTATGTAAGCGCCAGGTGCTCGGGTGATAACTGCGAGGATTCCGACGGCCCGGATTGGCTCGATAGTCTCGTGTGTGGGGCGCAGACGCCCGGATGTTAAGAGGAAACAGTAGTATAAGTAAAAGTGGGGTGACGGCAGGAAGAGCGTTGCGACTTCAGCTGCTGGTAGACGGCGACAGTGTTGTAGCCTGCGAATAAGGCGTTTGACTCGCTTCTTTTTGCCCCCCTCAACAAAGAACATTTACTTGAAACCCCATAATTGTGCAAAGAAACCAAACCAATCTTAAACAAACTGGAGATCGAAAGACTGATCATAAGCAGAACAAACAAATATTTATTTCCCCTCTCTATTTTTTTCCTTCTATAAGAATAAATCTTATTTATTAACGATGTCTCTATTAAAGTCTGAGTTAGATGTTATTAGTACGTTTAAAAAACCTGCAATTTGTCACTAAGAAATAAAAGTTCACATGATATATTGTGTAGTTAATTTGCATACTGCTTTTAACAAAATTGGGTTTAATAAATAATTACTTGGGGTTATTGATTTCTAATATTATTGTTTATTCTCCAACTTATTCAAATCGATTCTATGAATGGTTTTATATAGAAACATATTAAAATCTATTAATAATGGAGATTCGCTCTTTATTTGTCTGTAACAAAAACTACGTCACTGCTTATGTCACATGAGACAAAATCGTCATAACATAGAATAAATACACTCAAAATTTGAGCATGAAAATTAGACGATCCTCATTGTTGTTTTAATAAATACATGCCCGGTATTATATATTTATATATAGTTTGTTTTATTTTAATATATATTTAAAGTTATCAGAACAAAGGTTCCATTTCAAATTGTTTTATTTTTTACTCCTTTAATGAATTTGATGATTTTATTTACTTAGGGTACAAACTCTCTGACAATGAATTTTTAAATCCCACACCCTCAGGCAATATCTTTCAAAAATGTATTTTTACATCGCTCGGGGGGTGTTTTTTATTTTGCTAGTATAATTAAAATAAGTGTAATCATTATATATGCGGTCTTATCTAATTTCGTTAGTCTTTCTAATTTAATGCATTTTATTACATTTAAACTTAAATATTTACGCCCGGGGGCGGGGGCATATTCTTGCTAGTTTTAATAAAAGGCGCAAGAAATGATGATAATACCAAGAGAACTTGTTTCTCATGATACGTGAGATTCTATATTGTAGGTAAGCCACATTTTGTTTTGTGTGTTGTGTAACTGGTCTTAGAGGAAACTCTTTTCATCTTTGAAGAACCGGATCGACCCCGGGCCAACAGGATGCCTTGTTCAAGATTTTCTTTGCTTTCGTCCATCGGCCTACCTTAGCCCTGGCAGTCAGAATTTCTTGTGCCTCTTGTGCATGAGCGATAACTAAGGTCCTCATTTAGAGTCAGTTTCATCGTGGCGATACCAATACACCTTTCTCTACGCTAAAGACCGGTTTCCATTTCTCGGATTTTCCATCATGCAATTGTCGGATGAATTCCGGCATGCAATAACAGTCAGGACGCATGCTGTGTCCCTTCCGGCTGGCCATGGATTCGTCATTTCTATTGCATCTGACCATGACATATATTCCATCGTTTATAGTGTCCCCTCAGCTGTGTCGGCATTTTCATACACGACGTGAATAATCATAATACAGTTAACTTTTTTCCCAATATTCAAATGGCTTCCAGTCTTTATATCGGCTAACTCTTTTTCAACTTTAACTTTTTCTGTTCATGCCTCATTAATGTCTTTGACTGTTTACAACTACTTTAACCTGTTCCTGAAAAAAGGGACATAAAATTCGTCAAATTTCCTCGATCACCCGTATATATATATATATATATATATGCTTATCCGTCGATTTCTTATTTTTTTATGAGTGTCGTTATCTCAGCTAAATAATAATTTTTATTATAAAAAAAGAAAGAGTAGAAAAAAGACATGTTACACAGAAAAAATATAATACGAAAGAAAGAAAGAAAGATAAAACGAAAGATAGAGGGAAGGGAGAAGCACACGGAAGCGATAATACTAATATGTTTCAATGGAACATAAGGAAAGAATGAAAAGAAGAAGAGAGAGAGAGAGAGAGAGAGAGAGAGAGAGAGAAGAGAGAGAGAGAGAGAGAGAGAGAGAGAGAGAGAGTAAAATCAAGATTATTATACTTTTTAGATATTAAATTATTTGGCAATAGCCCTTAAGTAAACATATCAAACGTTGTAATTAAATTATCATACGGTGGTATATCAACAGGTGCTCCTAGTATACAGATAATTACAGTAAAAATGACTTTTGTCTTGATGGTTACTCTATATCCATATGAGGTCTTGATTTAGTGACCAATTCATTTATCTAGAGTTAAATAGTATCACTGCTCTTCTACAAGGATGGTTTTGGCATTAAATAACTCACAAAGGTTGATATGCCATTAAACTAAAGAAACCAAACCAAACCAATAAAATGGCCGCTTGTTTGACGCTATCAGTTTGCTGAATGACTCATTGGTCTGGAAGGGGAAAAAACAAAAACGAATTGAACGGGGAAAGGCGAGCGTATGAATCAAGGAATTAATAGGATTAAATGCATATTGAAGAAAGAAAGACAGAAAGAGGGGAAAAGAAATAAAGAAAGAGGAAAAGAAAGAAAGAAAGAAGAAAGAAAGAAAGAAAGAGAAAAATAGAGAATCAAAGACAGAAAGAAAATGAATCGGAAGAAAGAAAGAAAGAATGAATGAAAGAGGAAAAGTGATAAAGAAAGAAAGAAAAAAAGAAAGAAAAGAAAAGAAAAAGAAAGAAAGAAAGAAAGAGGAATAGGAAGAAAGAAAGAAGCTGTAGAATATGTCGACTGCACCTATGCAGAGAGGGTAAAAAAAACCTCCAATAGGGTCACATGTTTTGCCGTGGGTTACGACACATGATGTCTTTTATTCATTTAGTCAGATAAGGAATCAAAATGGCACCAATGAATCTCTTTGTAAAGATTCCAAGAAAAAGAACAATGAATAAAAATGAAATAGAATGGAATTTATACCTATAATAATTAATTTATTCTTAAATATCAGATTAATAGATGTAATAAATTGATATTTCTAATTAATTTTAATTAACCATAAGAACACGATGAAGTAATAATTAACGAACTTTATAACGTATTAATATAAACTAAAAAATACATACATCTAACAAATCTATACGTTACACAATTACACACACATACACACACATACACATATCTATTATCTATATATCTATATATCTATATATATATATATTATATATATATATATATATATATATATATATATAATAAATCTAATTAATTGGCATATAGATTTGATAATTGTATGTATTTTTGTTTATATTAACATCAAATCCTTTATATATATATATATATATATATATATATATATAGAGAGAGAGAGAGAGAGAGACAGACAGAGACAGAGACAGAGACAGAGAGAATACATATGTATATATATATACACGCATGCACATACATATATATAGTACTATATATATATGTATGTATAAGTATCTAGGTACTTGGAGAATTGAAATGGTTAGCTAACTATGCTGTCAGATCGTTTCTAATGAGTTCGGTTCTCACTGGTGTCCCTATGTATGAGCTTAAGAAATATATATATATATATATATATAAGTAAAGTGAACGGGGCGGCCTAAAGTCGGTATCAGCCAGTCAGTGATGGAGTCTATCCCATTTTCAATAGCGCTAGACCAAGGAGATTGATTTAGCATCTGAGGTGGGGCGCCACACCTACCATCAGCTCCTTACTTTACCCTGTGCTACTCATTCGCTGAGTTGACGGGGACCGGAATCGAACTAGGAACCTTGTGGTTTCTAGCCGAACCCCCAACCCTAACCCTAACCCTACCTATATATATATATATATATATATATATATATATATAGAGAGAGAGAGAGAGAGAGATATTTTATAATTGATGAAGGAAAATAAAGTGCTCGATTATAGGTCTAAGAGGCATATCTATTATTGTAAGCTATACAAAAACTGTTAAAAAAGCCTTTGATCGTATATATATATATATATATATATATATATATATATATATATATATTCGATCTCCTAGACGGGTTTTCCTTACCAGGATTAAAGATTGTTGGCTGGCCAACTATTCCCCCATAGATGGAGGTATAATGGTTGTGTTCATACCTTTTCCAAGGGCATTAGCGCAATTGGAATTGTAACCAGTCTGGTCTAGGATTTGAATTCGTGTAATCTTGACAATTTACTAGGACAATAATGATTACACCAAGAGCGCATGCATATATATATTCATTTCATCGTCTTTCATTGTTCATTTTTCCTAATTTAATTCCTATTTATTTAAATCAGGAAGTAATGAATAAAATTACAGTTATTTCCTCTTGATAATGGATTTCTTTTCAGATTTAGCCCCAAAATAGTTGCTCATATTCATTAAGATAAAACCAAACAATTAAAAATTAATAATACCAAACCCATATTTATTAAAATCAAATTTTTAATCTCAATATGCAAATTACCCTTCCCGTTCACATTGTAAATCGCTATATTGTTGTATATATAGATACAACTGCATGTTATTTGTATGTTGATAAGTTCAACAGTATTAATAATGAAAAACATTTTTTTCAATAACCGAGGTTAAAATAAAAATGAAATCATGGAGAATGTGATGTAAATAACTAAGGGAATTGTGACTTGAGTAGTGATTTAGTTTCTGTTACTGACAAACACACAATCTCCATTATAATAAGATATACTGGTGGTTCTTTCATTTTACCTCACACTATAGCACCAGTGCATAGATCACACTTAAATAAGGTAAGGGCTCAAAGGGGTTTATATATATATATATATATATATATATATATATATATATATATAATCCAAAAGTCTAAAGAAGCAATCTTCCTTACGACACAAGAGTTTTTTTTTAAAACCTGTCGCAATTTAAGAGCTCAATGTGTGCTCTTAATGTTAGAGCCAGAGAGCAAATTTATAAGTAAAGAAATAGCAAAAGACTTAGAAATTTAGCATTATAATCTATTACAGGGAGCTTAGACAAAGTGTCTAACTCTCCCGATTTATCAGATGCTTCTTAAGCGGAGTTCAACAGGTTTTGAACTCGGAGTTTTCCTTCTCCTAGACCGGTTGCCTAACCAAGGTTAAAGAGCCCAGTCTGCCCTACTATTTATCCATAGCTGGAGGGAGAGTAGGATTCATACCTTTCCCAAGTGTATTAGCGCAAAGTGAAATGCAATTAACACATCCAGGATTTGAACTCGGGCCGACGAGTCCATTTCCCATGACTTTAGCCATTACACCACGCGCTTCCTATTCAATCTTATATGCTCGCCCTGAATTACGTGCATGCGCATGCGCTTATAAGTGTGTTTAGCTTTACACCATTCTGAAATATAATCATTTTCTGTGGTAGTGGTAATAGACGCAAGAGTGAAATACTACCGAGAGTGGTGTCTCAAGTGAAAAATGCCGGAAGCTAGACGTGTTATCAGTCTTTCCATGAGTATATAAAGGACATTTTCTCCTTTCTCTCTGTAAGACACACGAACGATTAGTAAAAGCCTATATATATATATATATATATATATATATATATATATATATATATATATATACTAGCAAATATATGCACCCTCCGGGTGCAAGTATTTAAGTTTTAGTATAATAAAATGTATTAAATTAGAAAGGCTAATGACACTAAATAAGAATGCAGATAAACACATTTGAAATAGAGCGGGATATAATTGAAAAATAGAACAACGGAAACTTCTGTCTTTCATTGATAAATTTTTCTAATTTAACTATTTAGTTAGAATAGAAAATAGAGAACAAAATTACAGTATTTTCTTCTTGTTAATGGGTTTCTTTTAAGATTTATCCCCGAGATTTTTGCTCATATTTATCAAAATCAAACCAAACAATTAGAAATCAATAATACTAAGCACATATTTATTAAAATCAAATTTTTAATATCAATATGCAAATTAACCTTCCCATTCACACTGTAAACCTCTAGTTTGTTATATATATATATATATATATATATATATATAATACAGTTGCATGTTAATAGGATGTACATATGATCAACAGTAATAATATATGACAATTTTATTAATAATTGAGGTCTAAATAGAAATAATAATAATAGGGAATTCGGACTTGAGTAGTGATATAGTTTCGGTTACAGACAGAAAAACACACAATCTCCATTATAATAAGATATATATAAATAGGCTTATACTACTATATATATATATATATATATTATTTCCAATTGCAATATGACATCGTGCCTAGTATTTTACTCATCTTGTGCTAGTTTGCTGATAAATCGTTTCAACTATGTGTCCACATAACCTACACTTTCTATTCTGTAGTGTATTATCAATTTCAACTTTGACATGAATTTTTCACACCAGCGTTAGCTGATGGTCAATCACTCGTCCAGGATTTGAACTCGTCTTGTCGAGTCCATTTCCTACGATGGTAACAATTACACATCGTGACTCCAAACAATATATACATTCTCCCTACACAAGATCTATCTAGGGATTAGAAACGGCAGCCACGTTGTGCGAACCAATATCCTGGCACGGAAAAGCCGTTTTGTGGACATCAAAGATGACCTGACTAATCCTGTTACATACTCTTTGTTCTGGGTATGTAAATGTTGAGAGTTTGATATCTTTTTAACTAGTGCTAGACCAAAGACATTGTTTTGGCATCTGAGTCGGAGCGCCACACCTACCATCAGCTCCTTACTTTACTGCACAGATCCCTGTGCTACTCATATGCTGAGTTGGCGAGGGCCGGTATCAAATCCGGAACCTTTTGCTTCCTAGTTAGACACTCTACCAACTGAGCTAAACCACCCCATAAATAGTAGATATTTTCCTGACCCCCCACCAGGCCAAATGAACACAAAGGCTGATTAATGTAGGGAGCCACACACAAACCGAAGCTCATACTGTGAATGCCCAGTGTACAAATTAAATTAATCTCTTTGGCATTCTCTTTTTTGAGTGCCTCAGGCACCAGGCAATAAACCCAGCCCTGTCCCTTTTAGACAAGGGGGCAGGTGATGCCCAAGGGAATGGCCTCCTGGAATTTATGCTGATTATTATATATCTTACTGGGAGTATCTCGAGTAGCTGGTTGGTATTTTACTTCTGTAGTCTGTTTCTTATTTACTTGGGACATTTTTTAATCTGTTGTCTTTATTTCTTCTAACCGATCTGGTTAATGTGTAACTTGACTGGTATTTTGTTCTACTATTTCTCTAGTTCTCAAGAAGCTGATTTACCATTAGTTCACAAAGAGACATCCAAGGTTTATATTTATTGTGATCACATTTTTATTCAAAGCAAGACTTGTATCTAGTTAGAATCCTTTAACGCATGCGTAAATGAAGCGGGCTCATTTTTTACCTCGGACTTAACTAATTAAGCTAATTGGGCCTTCTTTCCCACAGTTTGTGTATAACTGGACAGAATGTCATCTAAATGTTATTTTATTGTCAATCATCAAACCCTACGGATTTTTAATTTCAACAACTTTTAATTAAAAATCTAACTCTACACAAACCGTCCCCCCCCCAAAAAAAAACAACAACAACAACGCGTTATTATCAATATACAACACCAGCTTCGTGACCACATATGCCGTTGTCTCAAAAGCGACGGATTTAAAATGGAAACGATCCGTGAGATAAATGTATTTCGTACACTTGGACTTCTTTATATTGTTGGCAGCAGAACGTTGAGACATAACCAACTGGAGGAATTAAAAATCGGAGGAATAATCGGAACAAAAGTATTATTAAAATTAGCTAGAATACTCAGAAAAGTTCTGAAGACCATAAGAGACTTGCTGTCGTTCAGACTCCAGTGTGAAACCACCAGTTAACAATAGCGTGACATAATAATAATAATAATAATAATAATAATAATAATAATAATAATAATAATAAATAGAGTTTGTCATATAGTGGATTTTGTTGTCCTGTGTGAAAAATGAAAGAAAACGAAAAGATAGACAAATACTTAGACCTTGTCAGAGAACTGAATAAATCGTGAAACGTGAGAGTGAAGTTGATAGCAATCATAAATGGTGCCCTTGGAACGATCCCCAAGATGTTGGAAAGGAGACTGTAGGAATTAGAAATCAGAGTAGTAATCGAGACCATCTAAACAACAGCATTGCTAAGACCACCTTGAATACTCAGGGGAGTCCTGGAGTTGTGAGTAGACTTGTTGTCACTCAGACCCCAGTGAAAGACCAACAACTAAGACTGATGTGAAAAACTCGCACAACAATAATAACAACAACAATGAATAATGATAATAATAATAATGATAATAATAATAAAAATAAGTGGCCGGTAAAGAAATGATGAAGAATAGTAAATAAACTTTGTCTAACGATGCGTAAAGAAATCGACTAAATGACGTATCAGATGTCATCGAGACGCAACGGTAGAATGACGACAGCGGTTGAACAAATAGGCGAGAAGAGGTGGAAAGGCATTCAGTTGCGACAATCAAAATGTCGTTAAATAAACACCGACACAAACAAAACAACTTCAGAAAAAAAAATTACTGAAAACTCCTTTGGGAGTCTCCAGTTCAGACTGGCAGGAAACCGGCATGTAATAAACTTGGGACGTAATCATATTTGACAAATCAATAAGCAAGGATAACACTTAAACAACACTGCAATAATCGTGTCGAGAAAAAGAGTGGAGGAACAGAAACATAATCAAATAAAGCACGTTAGATTCAAGGAGAATCAGTCGATTTATTCATCATAAACAGAAGAGAATAAAGAAAAGAGAAGGATTACGGTCAAGTCGGGTTGAAAGAAATGGTTGCCACCAGATTATAATATATACATACATAAATTTATATATACACGCATACAAACACATACACACACAGACACGCATATATACATGCAAAAACAAACACACACACACACGCGCGCGCGCACACAGACACACATATATATATATGTGTCAGGAGAATATATACATGCATACATTTATATATACACACACAAACACATACACACAGACACGCATATATACATGCAAAAAAAACACACACACACACACACACACACACACACAGACATATATATATATCTGTCAGGAGAATATATACATGTATAAATTTATATATACACACACAAACACATACACACACAGTCACGCATATATACATGCAAAAACAAACAAACACACACACATATATATATATATATATATATATATATATATGTATATGTCAGGAGAATATATACATGCATAAATTTATATATACACACACAAACACATACACACACAATACAACGCACACAAATACACACAAACATATATATGCCAAGAGGATATATACATATATATATATAAATTCTTATATACACAAACACACACAGACACAGAAACACGCAAGCATACACACACACACACACACACACACACACACACATACATATATATATATATATATATATATATATATATATATATACATTTATATATGAGGGAAAGGGGGTTAGAATGAATCCGACAGAATGAGGTAAAATATGAGGAATGAAAGAACAAAACTCAAAGAAAAACGTGTTGTACATTTCGCGGGAGTGTTGAACTCGGCTTCTTCTGCTTTTATTGAATTATCAGGATCATACTTGTGCTTTATAGAAGGGGGAAGTAGGTAGGTGGGTAAGTTTTGTTGTGAGGGAAAGATTTGATTGGCTATAGGGAAAATCTTTGGGGAAAGATGAGAAGGACAATCAGAGGGGAAGAGAGTTAAGGCAGGTAGGTAGAAAAAAATGAATGGTGAGAAATACCTGATAGGGGAGGGGAGAAGTCTTTTACCTGCAGAGGGTTAAAAAAAACACATCCAATAGGACCACCTATTGACTATGGGTGGCATCTCGTGATGCCTAAGAACGGGATCTGGTGATTGAACAATTCAAGACATGCAACACTCCACTTTGGCCCTTACTCAGGCTAGACGGGTGGTCGGAGAAGCCCCCTCCGATCACTCGGCTGGTTACATCAATCCCTAGCACCTATATGAATGTCCTAACCCTATTGCCCTTATGGCAAGACCCAACCTTTTTATCATATATGTGCTAGAATGTGGTGGCTGAAGGTATTAGTGTACAGGATTCTGTTCTTAAACATCACGAGTCACCACTCACGGCCAATAGATGGTCCCATTGAGAGGCGCGGTCTTACCCCTCTGCGGAGGTGCAGTCTGTGTATCCTAAAGACCCAGCCGACAGGCCTCATAAGTCAAGGTGCCACTGTATACTAAAACTAAGAAATAAAAGCGGTTTAGAGTTTTTTGGAATGAAAACCGATTTCGAAGCCAAAATGATAAGATTGTGAATGTATTGTAGGTAGTAATATAGCTGCGTTCCGGCAGAGGGAAGGGTGGATTTTTATCAAAGCGCATTCTTTTCGTTAGTTGTATCGTCGATATTGCAGCTGAATCTGGTTGTAAAGTAAAAAAGCAAAAAATTTTCTTGGCTTCAATACTCGGTTCTTATCTATATGGATCTAAGAATCTTCAAGTGTGTATTGCGCTATCTTTCCACGGGAGTTCTTTTGTTTTCCACTCCTCACCGTTATTAGCTGCTGGTAGAGAAATTCTATTTTTCCGACCCAAGTACCACAAGGAAAATATATTTTTCCTCTTTCTCTTCCTCTTCTTCTTCTTCTTCTTCTTCTTCTTCTTCTTCTTCTTCTTCTTCTTATTATTATTATTATTATTATTATTATTATTATTATTCACTCCTTTTGAGTTTTTCACATCAGCATTAACTGATGGTATTTCACTGGAGTTCGAGTGATAACAAGTCTCCTCGGGTCTCCAGGACTCTTCTGAGTATTCTAGCCGATTGCAGCAATGCAGTAGTCTGGATAATCTCAATTCTCCCTCTAATTTCCAGATCCTCCAGTCTTTTTTTCCAAGCTTTTTTGGACCGTCCCCAGGGCACCAACTACAGTTGGTTTCACTTTGACCATCATATTCCACAGCTTTTTCAATTCTCTGGCAAGGTCCAGGTATTTGTCCATCTTTTCGTTTTCCTTCAACTTCACCCTGTGATCTGCTCGAACCTCAAAGTCCACCAGTTGACATGTTCTCTTTTTTTAAATCTCCTGGCTGGGATAAGGTGATCTGTCTTTATCTCGATTCTTCTTCTTCTTCTTCTTCTTCTTCTTCTTATTATTTTATTATTATTATTATTATTATTATTATTATTATTATTATTATTATTATTATTTACGCCTTTTGAGTTTTCACATCAGTGTTAGCTGATGGTATTTCACTGGAGTCTGAGTGACAGCAAGTCTCCTCAGGTCTTCAGGACTCTTCTGAGTATTCTGGCAGATTGCAGCAGTGCAGTGTTCTGAATGGTTTCAATCCTTCCTCTGATATCCAAACTTTCCAAGCCCTTTTCTAATTCTTTTGGGACTGTTCCAAGTGCACCAACTACAATTGGTATAACTTTCACTTTCATATTCCATAACTTTTTCAGTTCTCTGGCAAGGTCCAGATATTTGTCAATTTTTTTAAAAAATTTTATTATTATTATTATTATTATTATATTATTATTATTATTATTATTATATTTCACACCCGCATTAGCTGATGGTCTTTCATTGGAATTTGAGTGGCAACAAATTTCCTTAGGTCTCCAGGACTCTCCTGAGTATTCCAGCTCTGATTTCCAGTTCCTCCAGTCTTTTTTCGAAGCTATTGGGGACCATTTCAAGTGCCCCAACTACTATTGGTATCACTCTCACATTTTTTTTCAATGTCAAAGTATTTGTTAATCTCTATGTTTTCTTTCAACTTCATCCTGTGATCTGCTGGAACTGCAGGAACTGCAGTTGACAAGTTCTCTTTTTTTGTTAATCAACACTAGGTCTGTATAATATATATATATATATATATATATATATATATATATATATATATATATGTGTGTGTGTGTGTGTGTGTGTGTATGTGTGTGTGTGTGGATATATACATGTGGATATATACATGCATGTATATATGTGTATGTGCGTCTCTCTCTCTCTCTCTCTCTCTCTCTCTCTCTCTCTCTCTCTCTCTCTCTCTCTCTGTATAGGAGTATGTGTAAATACGTAAAATTAAACTGACATATTTCGCCCAAAGAAATTTAATTTCATAAAAACGGAGAGAAGCGTACCGCTATCCTTATAACGAAACATGTCTTTTTATTTTCCGTATTTTCTCCCTTTTCTAATTTACTTCTTCATTTTTTCGCTCCCCACTTTTTTTTTTGGCACATGAACTCTTTTAAAAACTTCCTAAAATATCTTTTTAAAAAATTCTAAAAAAAAGTTTCTTCACAAAAACCTTTCGCCAGACGATGCCCTCAGGTTGAAACTCGTTGAGATAAAATAAAAAATTAAATAACACATAAGAAATATTCATATATTTCTCATCATCCTTATTCTCTCTCTCTCTCTCTCTCTCTCTCTCTCTCTCTATATATATATATATATATATATATATATATATATATATATATATATATATACATGCCGGATATTCTGTTCTGAAATGTAAGAATCAAGATTTGAACCAATAATTTGATATGGACATTCGATTCTAAACACATCAACACACACAAAACTCTCTCTCTCTCTCTCTCTCTCTCTCTCTCTCTCTCTCTCTCTCTCTCTCTCTCTCTCTCACTCACACACACAGACACAGACACAGACACACATACACACACACACACACACACACATATATATATATATATATGTATGCACACGTACACTAACGAGTAATAGTTTGAGACCACCCTGAATTGTTTATCTAAGTTTTTTAAAAAATAGATAAATAAATTCACCTATCGTCTACATGAACATCCTTATAAAAAAAGATTAAAACCTATTTTTCTACAAGCATTATAAATTTGTTTGCACATGTTTTGGAAATTTTTAACTGCAGACATATTTCTATATTTGCAGACATAGACACTTTTTCATTTGATACTTTCGATCAGGCGATGGCAAACTATAGCCAAGATTGGAAAGCGCTATCAGGAGACTCGGACCAGATGGGGAAAAGACCCCCCCCCATCCAATCCCCCGTAATTAGTATTTTTTCTAATCAGAGCTAGATACATACGATTTATGTTTAGGTCGGGTCTAGTATCACCCACATATAAATACACACCGATCACGTACTACCGTTTCAGGTCAGAACGAACTTGGGAATAATGACAATCAAGGGATGACTCTATACTCCTTAGACCTCCAGAGCCTTAGTATAATGCCCAGGCCTACTGCTGGGGGAAGGGAAGTGCTCGTAACGTAGTTGCTAATGTGCAAGACTGCAATATCCTTGTAAACGAGTTCGAACTCTAAACGTGTTATTGACTTTCTTTTCGGACTAATACGCTTGGGAAATGTATGAACCCCTTTCAACTCCCAGCAATGGAGTAAATTGTACCTCTACCGTTCTTCTACAAGGAGAGCTTTGTCATTAAATAACCCAGAATGATTGACAGGCCATTAAACAAAGAAACCGAATCAGGTTCCCATCCTGTTGGCTTGAGCTGTAGAATCCACCGACAGCACTTCTGCATAGTGGTAAGATTCCCCCAATGTAGCCACTTGTTGGCCGTGGGTGACAACCCGTGGTGCTTAAGGACGCAATCCCGTTGGTTGAGCAGTCAATGCCATGTATGTATTATAAAAAGTCGCAAAGGGAGGTAATAATTTTAAAAAATTCGACCCGTAATGCCTGAAGCCAGGATAATGGTGGTTGAGCCGTCTGTGGCCTGAGTACTAAGGGGTCCCGAGAAATGAAACAAATCCACTTTGGTCCTCACTTGAACTAGATGGGCGATCTGAGTGGACCCTCCGACCAATCAACTGGTCATTTCAAGCCCTAGCAACTATATGATTGTCCTGATCTCTGGCCCTTATGGCAATCCCTAACACTTTTTATCATGTATGTGCTAGAAGGCGGTGGCTGAAGTTCTTAATGTCCTGGGTATGGCGTTAAACTGCATCTAATAGTGAAGTTTCAATTCTGGAACTCTGGGGTATATGAAGTACCCCTTTATTGCCATTACTCATTGACCCGGGTGGTAGTACCTGTTAGTGTCCCATCTATGGATTAAATAGATGAAAATAAGTATTAAAAACGTGTTTAAAAACTTGAGTTAGAAAAAAATGAATACCTAACGACAATGAATAAAACAAAATGTTTTTGGTATAAAATAACCATACAAGTATTTACGCCGTAAAATTCAACCAGCCAACAAAAAAAGAAAAACAGCAAGTTATTTGGTTACAAAAGACAGGATTTGGCATTGTTTTTTGTTGTTTTGTTTTATTTTTTAATATGTCATTAATATGCTTTGATATTCCAATGAACAAACCAACCAACCAGCCAACCAACCAACATAAAAATTATTTCTGTCAAGAGAAATAAATTCTATATTATATCATTCATTAAATGAAAGATAGACTTTTTTCTATCAATTTATCAATACACATGAAATTAAGCGAATCATATCTTCTAATGGAGAGTACATGTCTGTCTGTCTGTGAACAAAACTACGTCGCCACCAACGTAATAATTCTTTTTATTTATTTACATTATATTCTCAATCTTTATTAAATAATCATAATTCAATCTTAATCAGCATCTTATTTACCAACTCTCTCTATTAAGGTCTAGCTGATATAGATTTACTTCTAAGCAACCCTGGTATTAATGGGTATTTGTCTCATACCCACTTGTATGGGCTGGGCACAAGGCCTCGTTTTAACGTGGACCTACCCACAAGCCGAAGCTCATGGGTGGGAAAGAACAAAAATAGCATCGACCCCTTCGGCATTCCCTCAAGGGGGCGCCTCAAGCGCTGGGCAATAAACCCAGTATTGCCTGGGGGATAGCCCCCTGGGATCGACGCTATTAATTTAACACACCGGTCCAGTGGCCAAAGCATACCAGACCCCCGTCCCGAAGGACGGGTTATTAATGTATTTAAAATCCTGCAATGTGTGTTATATATCATTAAGAAATAAATAATGACATAATAGATGGTGTGAATAATCTGCATACCGGTTTTAATAAAACCATGTTTAATAAATAGTTACTTAGTGTTATTTATTTCTAATATCATTGTTTTATACTCAAACGTATTAAATCCAATCCTGTGTATAATTTCATATAGAAATCAATTAGAATAGAGTAAAAATGATTGTAATCTTTTTTGTGTTCTTAGTTATTTTGATTAGTTTTTCTAATTCAATATAATTAGATCTGTTAAAACTTAAATACTTGTGCCCTGAGGGTACATGGTTTTGTAAGTATAAGAGTATAAGTAAAATATTTAGTACTAAATAACCAACAAGGGTTGATATGCCATTAAACCAAACAACCAGCCAACGTAACTGAATTAATAAAACAATAGTGATAACTGACTGATTTAATGTTATTTTAAAAAAAGAACACTTTTATTAGGAGACCTCGTTTATATCTATATTATTCTGTTTTAAATTATTCAATAAAACCGTTTTATATTAATAGGCCTTTTTATTGATTCATCAAAGCGAAAATGTTTTCATCTTTACGATTAGTTATTGTAAACAAGTTTTATCAAGCAGATCATTAATCTCACGGTTACCGGTTCAATTCACTAACCGCCCCGTATTAACCTCGCTTTCCCCCGATTTCTCTCATTTGCGATGATTGACGGAGTTGATGGTGATTGGCGGATCAGGCGGTCGTCATCAACACAACAGGATCTGATTATGATTTTGCTTTGTGTAGAGAAATGAATTGCACACTTATGCCATGTCGATTGTAAATAGTTCAAAGGGGTGAAGGCGCCGTTTTGATTTCACTCCGTTTAGTGATTATTTGTGTTCAGTGACAAAAGTGGTAGGAAAGGAATGCGAAATTTTTAAAGTAGTAAGAAAAAAGAAAGAAAATACAAAGGATCTGAATCGTTTATATATATATATATATATATATATATATATATATATATATATTGAGAGAGAGAGAGAGAGAGAGAGAGAGAGAGAGAGAGAGAGAGAGAGAGAGAGAGAGAGAGAGAGAGAGAGTGTGTTCGGGAGAAATTTGACAGTTTCATAAGGAAAAAGAAAAAGTGGTTGGTAACTAAAAAAATTTAATGGATTAAGAAATTCAACAGGCACAGAGATTATACTACTGTCAACACGTTTAACTGAAAATAACCGCCATTAGCGTCGATCACAGTCTCAATCCTGCTCCAGAACCTGGAGCAAGCTGATGGTATACTTTCACTGGGAAAAGTCTCAAAAACTATTCTGTCGATTAACTGGGCTTTTGTAGTACTGGCACGGCGATTGGTGTCTTTCTCAACAGCGCCACATACATAATAATTCATGGGGTTAAGATCTGGGGAGTTTGGAGGCCAAACATTGGGACTGGTGTAGTCGTAAAAATTCGCCCACAACCATTTTTGACTTTTGCAAGAGGTGTGGCAGGGGGCCGAATTATGCTGCCATACATATGACCTACCATTGGTTACCCTTGATATCCAAGGCTTGGCTACAGTGTTTAGCAACTCTACGTAGGCATCTGAGGGTCTTCCAACACTTTTTTCTGTATATTTTCGATGAATTCTGCTGTACGAACGCAATCAAATGTTATCTTGCATTCTTCTAGCGGCCGCTTCGTAGTCTCTATTGCAATTCTCCAGTTCATGCCTGATTTTTTTTACAGTGTTCAGGGAGTATTGGGCAGCAACCATAATCTCCTTATTTTGATGGCCGGCGTAGATCATCATAAAAGTTATTCTCTTCCATGATTTAGGTAGGTTCCAGTCATCCATTCTATATGCCATCACGTATATGAAGAGAAGTGCCCAAGCTTTTAAATTATGTGTAGTGTGCGTCAATACCCCAACCTACGGAGAAAATAGCCAAATATGAATACGTCAAATTTATCCCGAACACCCTGGACACACACACACACTCACACACACACACACGCACACACACACACATATATATATATATATATATATATATATATTATAATTTGATTATTTGGCATATATATATATATATATATATATATATATATATATATATATATAGGTAAAATAATCAGATTGACTGGTAAGTAAAGGATTATTCTATTTCACTGTACACGTATGCTCATGTAGGTGTAAACTAATAGATATATATACAAGAATTTTTATAAATGTGTGTGTGTGTGTGTGTGTGTGTGTGTGTGTGGTTTTGAAGGCTATCACAATCCAGAAGTAAAGAAAACGAAGTAAATATGATCATTGACCTTTGATTATTTTCTTAATATTTCAGGATGAAAAAATCCCTTCGTTAGAAGATTTTTGAAAGCATGGAACCCAGAAAAGGATGATGTTGTCAGGGCGTCGGGTTTTCAGAAATCTTTTGACTACGGGAAATTTTTCATCCCGAAATATTCAGAGAATAAATCAAGGGAATATTAACAATATCATAGTTACCTTGTTTTCTTTACACTTGCATTGTGGAAGCCTGCAAAACCAACCGTCAAACCAATATACACTCAATGCAAATTATAAAACGGTCATATATATATATATATATATATATATATATATATATATATATTGTTAGGAGGTCGATTTAGAATGGTATCACAATGCAGGTGTAAAATAAATAATAATACGGTAACAAAGGTGTTATGTGTTAACCTGTATTTTATTCTTGAATTTTCGAGATAAAATCTCTTTTCAAAAAATCACTGGAACTGAAGTAGTCTAGTTATGGCATTTCTTTTTAAATGATTTTTTTTTAAATCCTTTAAAAAGAAATGCCATAACTAGACTACTTCAGTTCCAGTGATTTTTGAAAAAGAGATTTATCTCGAAAATTCAGGAATAAAATTCAGGTTAACACAACACCATTGTTACCGTATTATTTTTTACACTGATATATATATATATATATATATATATATAATGTGGTATATCTATAAGCAAATAGTACACAATATCGGGGATAGAGCATATATATCTGAATTAGAGTAGCGTGGACATGAAATCAACGGCGCTTGATTACTAACAGTTTCTCACCTATGGAATTCTCAAATCAAGCACTTTGTTTGAAAATAGCTTAGGCGAGAAACTATCAGTAACCAAGCGCCATATGCATCCAACTATTCTCCCTCCGGCTTGGGTAAATAGTAGGTCAGACTAGGCTTAGGTAACCGGTCTCGGAGAAGGAAAATTCTGAATTTATACCAGATAAACTCCACTATATACGGTAAGCAAAGTGCTGTTCTTCAATCTACGAAATTAGAGATCATATAAAGGTAATTTCGTACGTCACAATACACTCAGGAATTACGTAAGCTTATCAATGAATATTTATTTATAGTCAAGTCATTTACATAGAATAAAGAACAACCCTGTATTATATACACTCAGAAATTAAGTATGCAACATTAAACGGTCCACATTTTAAAACAAGTTTTTGATAAATACATGCCCGGTATATTTGACTTGTATATAGTTTGTTTTATTCTTATATATATTTAACGTTATCTAACGTACAGAGTTTTACGAGAAAATTATTTACAAACAAGAAATAGTCACATAATCTTTTCTACATTAATTTTGAATATGTTTATCTATTTAACCGAGTCCAGTTTAGTTTTGCGCGTGCCCATTTTTCATTACGAGTTTAAATTTAACGACAGCTTCATCAATCACCTCTTCTTAAAAATAAATTTGGCCACAAAAAATATACTTCCTCCTGTTTTTTTTTCAAGATTCAATGACACGGGGGTTTAGAAAAATAAAAAGATGTTCTGTAGTTAAATTTAATATTTTTCAATGAAATTATTAATTGATATTAATAAGATAATAACTTAATCTTATTAATATCAATTAATAATTTATATTTTATTTTACGATGAAAAAAAAAGTTCTGTTTTCAAAGATTTGTTTACATCTTACAAAGATTTATTTATATCCTTTTACGTACTTTTGGATGTCGAGAAAATCGAGAAAAAAATTTTTAAAAGTATAAATTTTTCTTACACTAAATTAAAATATTCATTCAATTTTGATAAAATTTTGTAGAATCATATAAAGATAGGTGTAAAAACACAAAAAAAAAAACACACACACACATACAAAAAAAAAAAAAACATTGTCGTCTGTCGTAAATCAAAATAAACTCGCACCACGCCATCCCATCTGTCAAAAATTGATTTTTACACCGGGAAAAATGTTTGCTAGCAGTTATGAGTTAAAAAGTATAGCTTAGTTTGGCACAAGGCCAAAAGTATTGGGCTCTCAGTGAGAATCAAACTAACAATTGCCTACTAGCACACTCCCCTCACCATTACACCACAGTAGGCGCACATTTTCATTCAATAACCTTGGGTTAGATTCGGCACAAGGCTATAAGTGAGGAGCACTTGGTGAGAATCGAACTCACTAATAATGACCTACCAAATCTTATACCACACAAGACTCGTTAAAAGATTAGGCATATCTTAGACAAGGTCACAAAGTGTGGGACAAGTAGTTACGATCGAACTCACTACGCATCAATGATTAATTGTGCGAGGCTCGTTTATTTACATCACGACGAGGTGACCTTAAAAGACAAAAAGAACAAAGATATAGCGCTAGGTCGCAAGTACGTGCACCAAATGAGGATCGAACTCACTATTCAATTGTAATTGATATGCGAGACTCGCTTGCTTACCACGACACTACAATAAAATCTTTTTGCGTAGTTTAGATTTGGCCGGAGGTGGTTATCGTCGTAAGAAATGGACTCGACGATCCGAGTTCAAATCCTGGACGTGACCGTTTGTGTTTCACATAACACTGATTCCCTTAGAAAAGGTATGAATCCAATTATTCTCCCTACATTTATAGGTAAATAGTAGGACAGATTAGGCTATTTAAACTTGGTATGGTAACCGGTCTAGGAGAAGGAAAACTCTGAATTCAAACCTCTTAAACTCCGATTAAAATTGACGCAGTGTCACACCCTGAGTCCCAAGCCGATTATCGTTCAGTTGTGTCGGATGTAAAAAGTGGCCGAATAAATTGTCCTTTATTATTAAAATGATATCACCCCAAAATTCCAATTTTTTTTCGCGCATAAGTTTATTGCCGCAAGAATTAATAAAATAAGTTTTAAGTGATTAAAATACGTATAGAACGAAAATAGCTCCGCATTCAATTAGCCAATGAGATTACAGATTTTATCTGGAATGTAAACATCAGCTGGTGTTCTGTGTTTATGAAATAAAAAAATATTAATTTAGAATGACCCTCAAACAATTCCTAATAATATGCTTTAGTAACTAAAGCAAACAATAATAATGCTTTAGTAACTAAACAATTTTTTTTCTTCAGGAAAAATTTCAAAATATAATTTTCAATTAAAGAACTGGCTTTTTAGAAAAAAAAATTTTTTTTTAATGAACCTAAAATGCGTATGACTTTAGCCCCCCTACAGAAAATAATTTACCAAAAATCAGGGAATTATCGGATTTTAATGAAACTTTCAGTGTTTATTTATCAATGAACGATCTTTATAATGCATTATTTATTTTATTTCAAAACTTTCTCATTTTTTTCAGGTCACTTAATTTTGACCCCACCTTATGTTGGGGGCGTAAATTGTTTTGGTCATTTTAGATACTAATTAGAGTATAAATAAAGAGATAAAAGACCGAACTTATGAATAGAAACAACAAAAATTTACGCGATATGCGAAATACTATTATTTTTTATTTTTTCTAAAAAGCAAATTCGCTTATTACTCATTTTATTTACGTGACTTGTTGTCACATGATGCGAAATACTATTATTTTTTTTTTTTTTTTCTAAAAAGCAAATTCGCTTATTACTTATTTTATTTACGTGACTTGTTGTCACAGGATGCGAAATACTATTATTTTTTATTTTTTCTAAAAAGCAAATTCGCTTATTACTCATTTTATTTACGTGATTTGTTGTCATATGATGAGTCCAGGTTTTTTAAAAAATGTTATGCTTTTTGGAAGGTAAAATGCACATAAAACATTTTTTGTCGCTAACAACTGTTGCTTCTTCTTCGCTGGAGGTGACCATTTTTACTTATTCATATTTCGAACACACGATTTTCATTCGCTTATTCCGTTTTCGGAGCTACTCCATTTTGCTTCGTATTTTTTTACAAAGTAGTCCGTTTAAATTTTACTTTTCGCATAATATCAAGATATGCCACCGATTGCGAAAACTTTTTATTAGCCTTTTTTGATTTTTAATTAATAATTACGCTAAAATTATTACCGCTAATTGTTGAGCAACGTAATTCGAAAACTAAGCCCTTTTTGACGTCTGGGACTGTAGCCTAATATACACATATTTGAAATGCATATTTGAGTCGAAGACATGCGACACTATCTAGAATTACATACATCTAAATATTAATTTATGTGAGGATAGAACACAAAATTATTTGTTTATATAAATGCAATTGTAAATGGCATTGTATAAATAATAGTCATATTCAGAGCAAATTTTGTTGTTCTAATAAATATACCGATATTTATGTGTATATATAAAAAACCTATTACCAATATATGTGCAGGATAGGGGTAGACCGGTAGCGTAATGGGTAAAGTGCTGGACAACGGCATCGTAGGAAGTGAATTCGAAATTCGTTCTCTCGTTTATGTTCACTTTCGGGTTAATATTTTTGTACTAGCAGGATCTGTGAATATACGCCAGTATGATAATTTAATTATTACAACATTTGATGAGTTTAGTGGAGAGCTATTGCTAAATAGTTCAATATCTCTAAATATCTTGATTTAACTCTCTCACTATTTTTTCGTTCTTTTAATCTCTTCATTATATTTGATTGAAACAGATTAGCGTTATTGCTTCCGCACGCTCATCCGTCTCTCTATATTTCCCCTGCTCTTTTTCTTTCTTTCTTCTTATATTTTTCATTGTAGTATGTGATTTTTCTTCCCTTTATTTCTTTATGAAAAAAAAAAATCAACAACAAAAACCAAACGGAATGGCCCATTATTTAGCTAACGTGGCGACACTCATAAGAAATAAGAATACAGCGGATGAACAACACCAGATAACCAGGGTTTACATTTTTGCATTTCATCTTGGACGATTTGGACTGTCTCATTTTTACCCAGGGAGTGTTGCAAGATGATAACGGTCGTACATTTAAGGAACAAGAGTATTAATATATAGATTATTTAAATTTGACAGACGGTCAGAATTTGGGGACATGCAATGATAATCGAACGCACTACTCAATCGTAATTAATTACACGTGGCTTGTTCTGTCTGTCAGGACACCTACGCCATAAAGTGAATCCCTGATCTCTGAATCTATTGCCAAAGGAGTTTCATCTTAAAAGGAACAAACAGTTCCTTTTGTTTGTGTAATAAGAGAAATAGAGTTTGAGAGAGAGAAAGGTCAAGTCTTCCGGTTGAACTCATTTCTCTTTTGACCTATGTAACAAACACAGAATCAGTTTTGATTTGGTAGTAGCACTTATCAAATTATCGAAGGTCAGTTGTCGCTCATCACTCAATTTCGTTTCTTTTATCTAACATTGATTTTCTCTGAAATTGGATCAATTACAAAATCTCGACAACTTGGATCATTATTTCAAGCGTCGGTCTCATTCCTTGTTTAACGATTGTCCTCACGTTCACAACACCTAAAAATCACAGCCTTTGAGATTAGCATCCTCTCAGTGTAACGTTAGCCGCTTCACCAAGGGGACTTAATTTTTTTTTTTTACTCTTTGTTGAATCTAAATTTATGGATGTGAGGTGGTGGTTGTGGTGGGGGGTGTTAAAATGCGTGAAATTTTGACCATTCCTATTCTTTAAGTTTTGCCGTTTTAATCTTATTATTTTCATATCTTCTCTTCATTCTTATCTATTTTGTTCTGCTTCCAGTCGTTTTGGCACATCATTTTTCCAAGTACACATAACACACATTTATAAGAACATACGTGATTTCTTAATTAAAAATAAATAAACAAACCATAACAGAACAAACAGGGAGAGGAGAAAGAAAAAGAGAGATGAACAAGTAACAGCGAGAAAGAGAGAAGTGTAACAGAAAGTGAAAGAGTGAATAAGGCAGAGAAAAAGAGAAAGTGAAAAAGAAAAACAAAGAACCAGTAAAAAAAGATAATAAAAAAAAAGAAAAGAGAAAGACAGGAAGATAAATATACATATATGTGTGTGTGTCTGTGTGTGTGTGGGGGAGAGAGAGAGAGAGAAGGAGAAAAACAAAAGCTGAGAGAAAGAAAAAGAGCAAGTAGGATAGCATATAATTTTTTTAAGGATGAATCAGCATAATATGGCGAGTAGTGTCATTGATTTTCTCAGAAATAGGATCAATTACAAAACCTCTAGAAATTGGATCATTATTTCAAGCGTCGGTCTCATTCCTATACCCCTTTACATATCGTATAATATATATATATATATATATATATATATATATATTGTTCTTTCCTTTCTTGGGCTGATTTCTTTCTTCTTCTGTTGGACTGGGTCGCCTGTGCTTATTTCTTGTTTGTAACAGATAAGCAAGACTTAGTCTTTTTTTTATTCTTTATTAAAAAAAACACAGCCCAAAAGGGTCTCTGACCGCACGGTGAGAAGCCGGAATCTTGACTATCCTAGCGTCTGCTCCACTCAACTAGCACCCAGCCACTGCTTAACTAGACCAGTTCCCTTTCAAATGCTTTTCCTTCATCCAATCAGAAGTCGGCATACAGGTCAACGAAAAGTTAACTGCTGTTAGTAACTATAACGTATAACGGTAACTTTCCATTTAACCCCATCTGATTTTGAATGTTTAACAAACTTTAATTCAAGATCTAGCTACACTTATATACATAATTCGTAGGCTAGGCTATTATGTAACACTTGTTTAACGACCGTCCTTGCGTTCACAATACCAAAAAATCACAGCCTTTGAGTTTTGCAACCTGTCATAGTGTAACATGAGAGAGAGAGAGAGAGAGAAGAGAAGAGAGAGAGAGAGAGAGAGAGAGAGAGAGAGAGAGAGAGAGAGAGAGAGGATGAAAAGACCAGTAGGCTAGCATGGAAACTTTTAAAAGATGAATCAGCATAAAGCCACATGGCATTTTTATACTGGTCGATAAGTGTCACGTGACGAAGTAGGAGAGAGGAA
>CM042144.1:52008771-52038771 GCA_023376005.1 Doryteuthis pealeii | reverse complement strand
CATTTTTTGTAGATGAGATATTACTACCCAAGCATGTGAAATGGTCTACTAATTTGAGAGGCTTGTCACCCAGTGTGGAGATGTCTCCATCTTGTTTAAAACACATGAACTCTGTTTGACCGACGATGGAGCAAAAACAAGAAATGATCGACAACACATGGATATATATATATATATATATATATATATATATATATATATATATATATAGAGAGAGAGAGAGAGAGAGAGAGAGAGAGATGGGTGGCTCATCGCTGCTTAACTTTGGTAATCTAGTGCGAATCGGTCCTTTTAGCGAAACTTGACCGTAATAAAGATATATCATCATCATCATCATCATCATCATCATCATCATCATCGCGATACTAGCACGGATTCCCATGACTCTCCTTCGCCAGTCATTGCGCCTGGCATGTCTTCCGTGTGGAATGCAGAGTTCGGGGATGTAGGTTTTATCTGGTCGTTCCACGCTAGTAAGGATATATATATATATATATATATATATATATATATATAGAGAGAGAGAGAGAGAGAGGAGGGGGAGACAGACAGATACAGAGAACAAGAGGGTGGGAGGGAGATAGAAAAAAGAGATCGGCTTATCACTGCTTAACTTGTGTTCTAGTGGGAACGGGTGCTTTCAGCGGGATTAAACCGTAAAAAGTATATATATATATAGAGAGAGAGAGACAGAGACAGAGACAGAGAGACAGAAAGAGACAGAGAGGGGAGCGAGAGAGAGAGAGAGAGAGGGAAAGAAAGAAAGAGAGAAGGAATTGAGGGGTGCTGTTAAGACTGTTGAAAATTGGATTGGAATATTTATGGTTCGGTGAGTTTATCTGGCCAAAACCGATAACATTGCGCCCGTTAATTTCAAACGACTCAAATGAAGTTAACGATTCATGTATTTTGAACTCTTTTCTTTCTTTGAAGACTTTAATGATCTGCATCATCGATTTCTCCTAATCGAGGTCGAATATCGATCTGTGTATGGCGGTTTTTTTTGTTCCTTGTTGTCTTGTTCAATCATCATTATACAAACGAGCTTGTTTCCTCATTGATAAGTGAGTTCTCTCAGGACAGACAAGAATAGCGCAGATCAAAAAGTCTTGTCCGTGGCATTTGTCGAAATATCAGAACGCTCTTAGCCGAAATAGTATGGAACTTTTGACGATTATGATACACCTAAATATCAAGACGTAACAACCTGCTTATCTCTTTTTCAATATACAGTGATTACTATATATATATATATATATATATATATATATATAATTGTATTTTGGCAGCATTTTTTCTTTTATACAAGTTTTGTTGAACTGTACAGACAATTCTTGTCGGACAAGTTTTTGGTTGATCCTTCCTAATTTTCGGGCCATCTTTTTGGTGTCGTGGTGTAACTGGTGTAACAGTCCACCAAAGATTTCAAAACGAGCGCTTTCTGCAATACAGTTTGCCATCATCAGGTAGGAAACGATGGTTTCGTGTCTCGTTTTTAACGAGAATGAGTAGTAGCAGGGAATTAGAAGTGGGAGGTAATAACAATTGGACGTGGGAGGTTGTAGGAATGGTAGTGGTTCGAGCGAGCGATGCAGTAGTGATTTTTTGTGGGAGGGGGGCACAATATATATATATATATATATATATATATATATATATTGTGTGTGTGTGTATGTGTGTATAAAATGGAATTAAATAATTAATTAAAGAGAGAGAGAGAGTGTGTGTGTGTGTGTGTGTGTGCATGTGCACGCGCGAACGTTAGTGAGTGAGTTTGAATACACATCTTATTATAATGGAGATTGTTGGTTTGTATGTCTGTAACTGAAACTATATTACTATTTAAGTCACAATTCCCTTTGTTATTTACATCACATTCTCCATGATTTTATTTTTATTTAAACCTCAATTATTAATAAAATTGTTTTACATCATTAAGACTGTTGACCATATCTACATATGAATAACATGCAATTGTATTTATATATATACAAGAAAATAGCGGTTTACAGTGTGAATTTGAAGGCTAATTTGCATTTTGATCTTAAAAATTTGATTTTAATAAATATATGCTTAGTATTATTGATTTCTAATTGTCTGGTTTTATATTAATGAATATGAGCAAAAATCTTGAGGATAAATCTTAAAAGAAATCCATTAACAAGAAGAAATAACTGTAATATTATTCTTTACTTCCTATTTTAACTAAATAGTTAAATTAGGAAAATTTACCAATGAAAGACGGGAGCAAGGGAAAATGATGGAAGAGTTAGTTTCAAAGTTGTTCTATTTTTCAATCATACCCCCTCTGTTCCAAATATTTTTATCTGAATTCTTATTCAGTTTTATTAGCCTTTCTAATTTAACATGATATTTTATTATATTAAAACTTAAATACTTGCACCCGGAGGGTGCATATATTTGCTAGTATATCTAAGGAATAAAGTGTTCAAAAATAACCAAATACATATGATAATACCACAAAAAACAATACCAATATCAAAGAATTATTTTCTGTATTATTATTTGTATTGATTAATGTTAATGTTTGGTCTAAATTGTTTTAATGTTAGAGCGGTACATGTTTTGAACATACCTCGTATTAACAAAAAGGCATTCCATCGTGTTGTAATAGTTAGAAAGCTAGTCTCGCATATCCATTACTACTGAACAGCAAATTCGATCCTCGCTGGATGCCCCATACTTGTGACTTTGTGTCACATCCTACACTTAGTGAACGAGTCGCGTAAAGAAAGCATCCCCTCGTAGTGTAATGGTTAGCAAGCTACTCTCACAGATCGATTACCGCTGAAAAGTGGGGTTGATCCTCACAGTATATCCCTTGCGACCTTGTGTCACAGCCTACCTGTGGCGTATAGATTGGGTAAATACCTATTGCCAGGCCGACTATGACTGGAAGTAGTAGTACATATTAGGGTCCTATCTATGGGCCAAATAGATCTGTTTGAAAATTATCACTAATTAGACAGGAATACTTGAAACAATAAAACTGTGTGCAAATTATGTCTACTTGCAAATATATGCCCCCCCACCCCGGGAGCAAGTATTTAAGTTTTAATGTAATAAAATATTATATTAAATTGAAAAGACCAATGAAACTAAATAAGAATGCAGATAAAGAGATTTGAAACAGAGGGGGTTATAATCGAAAAAAAGAAAACATCCTGAAACTTACTCTTCCATCACTCCCATCTTTCATTGCTAAATTTAACTATTTAGTTAAAATAGGTAGTAAAGAATAAAATTACAGTTATTTCTTCTTGTTAATGGATTAACTTTTAAGATTTATCCCCGAGATTTTTGCTTATATTCATTAAGATAAAATCAAACAATTAGAAATCAATAATACTAAGCACATATTTATTAAAATCAAATTTTTAATATCAATATGCAAATTAGCCTTTCCATTCACACAGTAAATCACTATTTTGTTGTATATATAAATACAATTGCATGTTATTTGTATGTAGACATGGCCAACAGTATTAATAATGTAAACAATTTTATTAATAATTGAGGTTTAAATATAAATAAAATCATGAAGAATGTAACGTAAATAATAAAATGGAATTGTGACTTGAGTAGTGATATAGTTTCGGTTAGAGACAGACAAAAACACAATCTCCATTATGATAAGATTAGGAATAGTTCGTTGACGCTATGAATGATTATTAGCTTTTCCAGATCAAAAAGTTTTCCCTGTATCTGACGAGGAAAAATATCACATTTGTTAAGTGTTGTGTGTTGGAATATTTTTGTGATATTAGCCCACCATTTAAACTTATAGACTTTGCGTGGGCGCGTGGATTAAAGCCACCCAATCGACACGCTCGAATACGTGGTTAGTTAACTATTTAATCACCGATCTTGACAGCCGTTCATTTGCACGTATTCGCCAAGGACGAACGGATCAGCAACCAAAGAACAACCAAGGATTCTACCTAACACTAAGGAACACCGAGGAATAACAAAGGACTCTGCCTAACACTAAGGTACAATCAAGGATTCTTCACTAAGGAACGCAAGGGATTTCCATTGTAAAGAAGGTATGATATTAAACCATATCCAATGGTGAGGCTCCAGTTGTGGAGCTCTTGGGAATATGAAGTCATTTCCGTCTTTCATTGCTATTACTCCCAGATCCACTATAGACATCCCATCATGGTGTAATGGTAAGCAAGATAGTCTCACAGATCCATTACTATTGAATAATGAATTCGATCCTCTCTGGATGCCCCATCCTTGTGACATTGTATCACATCCTACCCATGGTGAATGGGTTGGGTAAATACCTAAATGGTATTAACAACAATAATCGACTACGATGACTGACTTTAACGAGGAAGAGTGTCCTTAAATAAATATCTACGGATGAAAACTTCATAGGCAGAAAAGCTCATATGATGATGTCATAACAGCTATCGACAAATATTTTACCAATGTGATCCAAGCACAGTAAAATTTGGAAGAAATATATGGACCGCCAGGTTGACTACGTTGAAAAATAAACCTCAATAGGTTACTTTCCCTGAACATATCTTGGTTAGCCTATAGACTTTTCAGTCGATCCTATAACATTAGAAAGATCGGATGCTCTCTCATAGCTAACCTTAACATATTTAAGCAGTAGCAGCAAGAAAATTCGCAACTCTCATTGGCGATGTTCAATTTGTAAGCGCTACAATCTCTACTTAGTGTGAATGCATAATTATCTGCAGTAATCAAAGCGCTGCAACACCGATGTATGAAGTCTGTGAACCTCAACGTAGACAAAGTTGAAAAATGAACCTCATTCAGTCACATTTTGTGAGCGTATCTTGGTTAGCCTATGAACTTTTCAGCCGACCCTCTTACGTAGACAGATCGATGACTCCCCAATAGCTAACGCCAAATAATCATTTATACATATATAAAGGGTAGTTGGTATGTATGTATGTATGTATGTATGTATGTTCCTCTGCTAAACCTAAAACCACTTTGTGATTCAGGAATGACTATAGGAAAAATGTACAAAAGCAATCGATTCAACAAGACTCTAGCTCACACTGAGGCGGATATTCAAAATATTGTAAACCTATTTGCTGCCACGTGCACTGCAAAGAAACACCTTTACGGTCAGATGCATAATGGCAAAAGGCCACAGCATAAGCATTGGAAGAGGTATAAGGATTGCTTAAAAACAACCTTGTAAAAATAGAAATAGATCCTGACAACTGGGAAAAGCTGAAGAGAACTTATTGGAGAATTCATGTGGATGGTGGCTGTACTAGTTTTGAGAGTGAAAGAATTGAGGATGAAAACTTCAAGCGACAACTTCGAAAGGGATACACCTGTCATATTGGAGAGAATATGGAGGGCTGGAAATGTCAGACATGTGGTCGAATTCTGTTTTCTAAGGCTGGATATATCAATCATAGGAAATCTCATCAGGGAAAATTCATGCAAACTCAAGGAACAAACAATGTGTCTTGTGCAATCTGTAACAAAGTCTGTAAGTCAGCTTCTGGCCTTAAGAGATATATGGTGGTGCATAAGCATACATTTTTATCATCTGATCTATCTGATACAACAGGGAGGACGTCCTTCCTATGTCATATTTGCATCAAACTTTGTGGATCTGCAGTGGGTTTGATGAGTCATTTAAGGACTCATGAGAGGAAAAGTTCTGGTGGTGAGGTCATAGGATTTTGAGGGAAGGCAATGATCTGTAAAGATTATGCTATTGCTATATGTATGCATGTCCGGATGAAACTATAAAAATAAAACAATTAAAACAAATTAAATACATATAAACATTAAATATCACCAGTTCTTGCTTTTCGTGCAAAAATTACGAAGATTTGATTTATATTCGTGAAGATAACTAAAGAATAGAATTTAAATAGTAACAGCATGGACGTTTTTTTGTATTTAATATTTTAAATCGGAGACATTAATTTTTCTTTTCATAGTGTCTGTGCACTTTTTTACCTGATGACCCACCAGGCCGGATCAACGCTAGATATATTTTTTTAAGGATCATTTGGTCACATTTCATGACCGTATCTTGGTTCGCCTATGAACTTTACAGCCGACCCTCTTACATAGACAGATCGACTACTCTCTAATAGCTCACTCCAACATGTTTAAGCAGTAGTAGCAAGAAAATCTATTATTTTCATTGGCGAGGTTCAAAGTATAAGTGCTGTGATCACTACTTAGAAAGAATGAATAATTATTTACTGTACGAAAAAGGAAGGTTCTTTCTTTTCGTGTTTTTTTTGGGGGGTGGTTAGAAGGGGTAGAGGGTGTTACAAATGTGAGGAAAGATCTGTGGATGCTTGATCCTTAGCAGAAGAACAAAATACATTCGGTTTTTTCATCGTTCTTATCGTCCTCCCATTAAATGTAGCGCCTCGTGACCTGCTCATTTTGATCGATGTCCTTTCAGCGGTAAATAAACATTCACTGCACAACAAGCAATATCAAACGTTCTATATCCGCATATTGCATGATCACAAAGAATCTTTTTTTTTTTACCCTTTTTGTTTTTGTTTGTTTTTGTTTCTTTCTTTTGAATTATTTTGTTTTTTGGCTGGGCAGTTTCAGGCTGGCTAAATTTAACCTCACTTCAGTTGTAGTATCATGATTTATTTAGCGTTTTTGCAGTACAGACGTTTCTATATTAGTTGAGATTTATATATATATATATATATATATATATATATATATATATATATATATATATATATATGAAACAGACATATATATGTATAAATATGAAACAGACATATATATATTATATATATTATATATGAGACAGACAGATAGAACACACACACATACACACACATACACACACACACACACACACACACACACACACATATATATATATATATATATATATATATATATATATATGAAACAGGTAGGGAAAAAAAGAAAGAACAAAAATAAAATTTGGATACATGATTTGGAGCACTTCAGAGTTGGTAGATATTTGTCTATGAGTACGAACGGGGAGTTCTGATCCATTATCAACTGATTCATTTACTGAGTGTTAGATTTAGATTGATTTTGGTTTAGGATGGATTTTCAGGTAAGCAACTCTCATTAAAAACCATCTAATCAATGTTAGTCAATCAATAATTATTATCACGGTCAATCATCGGTCAGAAGTGGCGAGAGTCTTCACGTTGAACACATTTTTCTCGATTCAGGAATTGAACCAAACTAAGCTCAACTTCCACACTCTCTTAACGATCCAAGATATCTAGTGCCACTTTTGAAAAAGTACAGTGTAACCGAGGTAAAACATGTTCCCCAGAAAACCTGTATTAACTTGTTAAAAGTCTTTGGTGCATTTTCTTGAGGTTTGGCATAGAATCTGATCCTGATTTCTAATTTCGTAATGTATTTAACAAAACACAGCCGAAGGCGAATTCTACAAGGCAAGCGTGAACTGAATGTTTTCATTCATGTTCACGGTCAACATTGGTTTGTTGATATTCAAACACGGTAGCCAACAATATTCCCTAGCTCAGTCGGTAGAGCGTTCGGCTAGAAACCATAAGGTTCCTAGTTCGATGCCGGTCCTCACTAACTCATCGTATGAGTAGCACAGGGATCTGTGCGGTAAAGTAAGGAACTGATGGTAGGTGTGGCGCTCCACCTCAGATGCAAAAACAATTTCCTTGGTCTAGCGCTAGTGAAAAGGGTATATACTCTCTCGCTGATTTGTTGATATCGACTTTACGCCACCCCGACGACTCTCCTTACTTACTTTATATATATATATATATATATATATATATATATATATATATATATATAGTGTTTTATGGGTGCAACGGGAGAAAATTAAATATTTTATAAAAAAAGAGGGTTCGCAAATGGATTATGTTTTTTTAATTTTTTTGCTATTATTGTACATTTGCAAATTAAAAATAATGATAAAAAATTAAAAAAGAAACATAATCCATTTTGCCGACCTTCTTTTTTTTATAATATATATATATATATATATATATATATATATATATATAATATAAAATGTATAAATATATATATATGTATAAATATATTATTATATATAAATATATGTATAAATTATATATATATATAAATTATATATAATATATTATATATATATATATATATATATATATATATATATATATATATAAGTTAAAAGAAAGGAAATGAATCCGACGGTATGAGTATATATAAAAAGATATGAAAACACCACAATATGCTGTTAAAGGGAAAACATTTTATAACTTAACTTGTAGTTTAAGAAAAGACTTTTCAATGATACTAAATTCTTCAGAGACCACTCAGGATATGCAATAAGAAACATTTAGATGAAGAATTTAATATCATCGAAAAGTCTTTTCTTAAACTACAAGCTAAGTTATAAAATGTTTTCACTTTAACAGCATTTTGTGGTTTTTTCATATCTTTTTATATATATATATATATATATATATATATATATATATTATATATGCGTTAATGTATGAGTAGTGGCTTACCGGTGGGTACCAGTACGACCGTTGGAAGCGCACAGTAACTGACATTAATCGAAAACTCGATTAATTCAGCGGATGTAACCCTGACGATTCAGGCGATGAAACTCGAGTAGGTTACTTTTATCCATTTTATATATATATAGAGAGATATATACTTTGCTATATTTCATTGATAGAGCATGTATATCTAAACCATGTAAGGTAGGGAAGACATGCTTTGTTTTCTCTTGTTAATCGGCATATAATTTCTTTATATTTAGTATATTTTAGTATTTTGTCTTTTAAAATTGTCTTCTAAGTAACTCATAGGTATTGCAGTTTAGATGAGATCCCGTTCGATCAGGTGAAAGTAAGAGATAGACGATTTGGAACCAAAGTCCGGCCTGTGCTTGTCAAATAGCCAGTTTTGCAAAGAGGAGATTTATACTCTGGCCTCGCAATTTGCAGAGACCAGACTCTGCTCTATTTCTGTAAGAGGTTTGTCTTCAAAGAAAATATGCAATTATTCGGCGGCTTATTTGTCCGCCACAAATGATCAAATAATCGTCCAGGTCGATCATTTGTCTGGGAGCAACAATCAATTGTATCTCAAGATAACACGCTCCAAAAGTAGTACCACTTATTTTCTTATGCAGAACGTATGAATATCGATGGTATGGTAGTAGAGGTTAAACCTTTCCACCATAAGAATAGTGAGTATTAGATTGTGTCATATAAGAATAAAGTAGAGGCGCGTAGTGTAATGATTACCTTATGCAGAACGTATGAATATCGATGGTATGGTAGTAGAGGTTAAACCTTTCCACCATAAGAATAGTGAGTATTAGATTGTGTCATATAAGAATAAAGTAGAGGTGCGTAGTGTAATGATTACCATCGTAGGAAATAGACACGACGAGACGAGTTCAAATCATGGATATGTCTGTTTTCATTTCACATAGCGCTAATACCCCTGGGAGAAGTATGTATCGCACTATTCTCTCTCCAGCCATGCGTAAATAGTAGGACAGACTGGGCTCTTTGTTAGGCAACCAGTCTAAGAGAAGAAAAACACCGAATTCAATTTTGTTAATCTCCGCTTAAGAAATTGACCTGGTGTCACATCCTGCCCGTGTGGAGAGGTTGGTAAATATCTATATGAGTAAAGTGTTGTTGCTGACACCTGAGTTTGAACACTGATCGCCAGAGAATGAAATTAGTCGGCCTCCATCTTATATAAATAGATGTACCGTGCTGCTTAGACTGAAGGACATACAATCATGGATTTGCCTGCTGCACACTGTGTGTTTTAAGCGATTCCGTATTTTTCTTAGAATAACGTGTATTGTGGATATGTAATAATATTTCGTTTATCTTTATTTCCCTTTCTTAATGTATCTAATTTTGTTTTGTAATTAAATTATACAAGCAAGAATATGCACCCTCCTGGCGTAAGCATTTAAATTAGTAGTACCTGTTAGGGTACCATATATGGATTAAATAGAACAAAATGAGTTTAGAAATTGTATACCCATTAAGAATGAAAAAAAAAAAATGTCTCCGGCATAAAATAACTAAAGGTTTGACAACCAACCAACAACAAAGGCAACCTATTTTCTCATGCAGAACTACAATGGATATATGAATGTGGTATGGTAGTAGAGGTTGAAATTCTCTGCCGAAATTCCTTTTTTGTTGCCATGCTGCAAAAAGCACCTGAGTGTCATTCTGACAAAATGGTGTCTGACATGAAAAAAGATGTGTATCAATGACTTCCTCCATGTGGAATAAAATCACTTCTTGTAACATTCGTCGAGGTTTGCTTTTAACGGCATGTCAACTCGCCTAAGATTATTCTATGCACAGAGGTTAGGTAATCGTGTTCATTGTACGTTTATATTTACATTTATTCCTATCTAACACAAATAATTTCCATACAGTTGTCCAGATTCACGTATTCCTATTAAATCTAATCTTAACACTCGTGTTCCTTAAAAGTACAACCGTTATCATCTTGCAACACATTCTAGTTAAAAGTGAGAGCGTCTAAATCGTCCAATATGAAATGCAAAATTGTAAATCATAATTATCTGGTGTTGCTTTACCGCCGAATTCTTATTTCTTAAGAGTGTCGTCAACTCAGCTGGTTAGAATGGACCATTACGTTTTTATTATAAAGAAAGAAAGAGAAGAAAAGGGAAATACTACACAGACAAAATACAATAAGAAAGAAAGGACGACTAGGTTCATGTTAGAATCTAACAAACAAACCAACCAACTACCATGTCAGCATTTTTTTTCTGGATTTTATCTATTTTCATGATATAATCATTTTTAGTGCATTTGTTCTGGGTTACAAAAAAAATACGATACTCTGTTTGAGTCGAGACTGACGTTTGTGGAATTAAAGAAATTCAGAGTTTCGAAAAAAAATTACATTTTCAGTGAAGAGAATGAAAGGCTGCATATCAGAGATTTCCGACTGCCTCCCAATAGACATGATAACAAAGAATGATACTTATCTCTCTCTCTCCTCTCTCTCTCTCTCTCTCTCTCTCTTCTCTCTCTCTCTCTCTCTCTCTCTCTCTGTTTCTTTGTCTCTATCTCTGTCTGTCTGTATCTATCTTTAAATAACTAAACATCTGTAGTTGATCTTGATAAAAGATTCTTTTCAACATAGTTCATAATAACAATGAAATATTATTTCCCATGTTTTTTTTTCACCATTAAAATGAGATATTTTTTAATCAATAAAAAAGTAAATATTCGAAAAAATATAAATCAAATGGGAAATTTTTATGTTAGTAAAATTTCAGATTCGGAAAAAGGTAATTAAACTCGTATAAATAAATTCTAATTGCAAACCTATAGATCAGTGGTTAATGCTAAATGACCTGTAGACTCAAAATCGGTCATGTCGACAAAAAAAAAAAACAGCAAATACGTTATTACAATTTGGTTCAAACGTTTATTAATCTATATATTAATACACGTGTTCCTTAAATGTACGAACGCTATCATCTTGCAACACCTACTGGTTAAAAATGAGACCGTCCAAACCGTCCTAAATGAAATGCAAAAATTAAATCCTGATTATCTGGTGTTTTTCCGCGGAATTCTTATTTCTTATGAGTTTCGTCACCTCAGCTAAATAATGGACCATTCCGTTACCCTCACTTAGATATACATGGTTTATCAATTCTGTTCTTATGAATATAGCAAACTATATTATCAACACACACACACACACACACACACACACACACACACATATGTATGTTACATAATCTATGCATAGATTATTGTCAACCCCCTGTATTTCTGAAGGGATGGCCCCTTTTCATATCATGGGAGGGACTTTCCATGGAATATTACAGAAAGCCCGCGAAATACGTGAAGTCACGTGGGACCTGGTTGGCTCTTCAGTTTCAGCTTGGACATCAGGCAGATAAGGTCTTTCTGCCTTAGCTGAAGCTCACTGCACACGCGCGTTATGTTAGTCACATGAAATGTTTAGTTAAGTAAATAAAAGCTTATATAAATAATATGGTTTTGTGGTTGATGAGTGTCTTGGCAACAAGACTAATCTAGAAGAAGAAATGAATTAAGTGCGATCGACCACCAAGACGAAGTCCAGACGCTAGCAGATGAACGTAAGATACCAAAGTAAGAAAGGAAAAAGAAGAGTATACAACATTATATATATATATATATATATATATTATATATATATATATATATATAATGTATATGTAAAAACAAAATTTTTTTTGTGATGAAACAAAGAAAATACAGTGCTCAATCACAAATTGTAAGAGCTAATATTTATTTATTTTACAAAGTTTTCACAGATCAATGTTCATTATAAACAGCGACCCAGGTTTCATGCCAAAATGTTTTATTTTTAACGAATAAAGGGAGGCAATTTCTTTGGCATTACTACAAAAAAATGCAAATTTTGAAAAAATTTATTTTTAGTAAATCCGAACTATAATAGCGTCCGCGGAACTAACCGACGTTATATACAGTCCAAAATGTGACATTGAGTAAAGAACTTCAACAAACACCATGGGATCTTGCTCAACAGCATGATGATTGCCCCTTAGCATGAAACCTGGGTCGCTGTTTATAATGAACATTGATCTGTGAAAACTTTGTAAAATATATATATATATATATATATATATATATATATATATATATAAATATATATAATGTACTGTTGTCGTGGCATATCCATTTGTTGAATGAAAACCATTTTCTGATTAAATTATGTTCAATTGCTTTTTTTATATGCATACATGTCTGTTGTGAAGCCACCTTACTAATTAGTTTTTTGTTGGGTTTGGGAGAAGTACATTTCCAATTCGCCTTCGGTGACCATTATCTGATTTATTTGTTGATATAAGTGTTTGTAATTTCCACATTTTATTATCAGGCAGAGTAATAAAGTTTCATATTAAATCCAAATGGTATATAGGTATTGAGACACTTTATCCATTTGTCTTCTCTTCTTTCAATTACTGATTTTATGTTTATATCTTATTCAATTATTTCTTTGATGGGGAATTTAGCAGTTAAAATCGTGACCATTTGAGTGGAAGTGTTGTTCTACAAGTATCAATTTACTGCAATCCATAAATTTGATTCTTTGTCCATAGACTAAGATAAAATGACCATTCTGACTTTCCAACATATTGTCATTGGCAGCGTGTGTAGTCCAGTAAATAAATTACATCTTCTCTTTTGCAATTTGATTCGTGGTAAATTTTAAAAGTTGTTTTAGCTGCGAAGCTTGTGAATGAGATGGTTGATTTGAGGAGTTTACAGCATTGGTTGTTTTTGATGTTACATGGTTGGAAACATTTTGTGAATTTTTGAGTCGGTTTCTTATTGATTACTTTATTATTGAGAATGTTATTGCTTCCCATGATTTCTCTGAAGTTATTTGGTGGAGATAATAATTTTCCATGATTTTCCCAACCCTATTGCCCTTATGGCAACCCCAAACCTTTTTTATCACATGGGTGCTAGAAGGCAGTGGCTGCGTGTCTACCTCTCCTGGGAATTACGTTAAACTCTATCTGATGGTGAGGTTCCAGTTTTGGAGGTTTGGGGAATGTGGAGCACCCCTTCATCACCATTGCTCCCTGGTCCACTCTGACCCGGAGTGGTAGTACCTGTTAGGGTCCCATCTATGGGTTAAATAGAAAAATGTATTTATAAAAAATTATATTATCCATTAAGAATTGATTTATTTCAAAACTTTATCGGCATTTAATGACCCACTGAGGTTGATATGCCGTAAAACAAAACAAACCAAAACAAACCAATTATAATTTCCCCAAAGGTATTAATCTAAAAGGGAACAGAATAGAATAACTGGAGTTATAATTCATTAAGTTAGCCACTACACTACGGGGAATGCCCCATTAAGTTTTTACGTAACTTTGTTTAATGTTTGTAATATTTGTACATATGACTTACATAGGTGTTATAAATTGTAAATAGAATAAATAGTTTTTGTTTATGTAGAAGCTATGCAAGGACAATTTATTGTTACGGCAAGGTTCGGCCATTAAAAGATGTAAGCTTCTACGTTTAAAAAAATAAAACCTTTTTTTTAGGTGAAGAGAGTTATTGTAAAATATCTTTTAAGTCGTGGTTTACCTTTTGAATGTCCCAACGGTTCTTAATTATATGAGATTGTGGTGTGAGAGTGTTTACATATACTTTTGATGAGGATGCGAATCATCTTCGCTTTTGGTTATAGTTTTAGTGTATCCTGCCTAGAGATAGAAATAGCTTTAGTTATCTGGTTTTCAATTAATGTATTGTTAAATCCCCTGGCTGAGAACTGTTTATCGTGTTATCTTTTAATTTCGTTGTTGTCTGCGCGGATTCTTCTTATTCTCTTTATTTTTTTAGATAAGGTTTGATGTGAATAATTTTTTATGTTTCGGACTGTTATTCTCGTCTTTATTGTAGTATATACAGACAACATTCATACCGCTGTATCCTCGGGCCTTGTTTAGGTGTTACCTGTTTACATCAAACTAAAGTTATCATCAAACGATAACCCTGAGGTTAAATATGTTTTTTTGTTAATAGATCTGGTGGCATTTTATGCTGCTTAAGGCTCCCTGAATCAGTGGTAGCGATATTAGAAGGATTCTTCATAGTTTGATTGTTTGCGGGAGATTGTTTTTGACATGTTCGAGGTGAGATGATCTACAATGCAAATAGTTGTATGTTTTTGTGGGTTTTGTGTGTAGTGCTGTTTATAATTGTCTGCTCTTGTCAAATTATAGTAGAATATTTGGACCAAGTATCCAATAGGCACCTCAAATCATCAACTTAATAAAAGGTTCATATTTTAACTCATCACCGTTAACTTCGACTTTCAAATATTTGAAAATAAACGAAAAGATTTTTTGAATCTGAGAAAAACAAATTTTACAAATTTTGTGATACTATTTCTGAACAGCATCCTTTTATTTAAATAAACATAAAATATTTTTTTAAATAAACATAAAATTTTTGTAAATAAAAACTGTATTTTTATTTAAATAAACATAATTGCATTTCTCTTCAATCAGAAGTAAAAACTATTTTAGTATAAAAACGTCTTTCGTCTTTTTTTAATTTATCGTAAGTGTTGAAAAATACCCATAAACTTCTGATTAAAAAGTAATTATTTAAAAAGAGATTTTGCTATTGAATTTTAATTTGATTACGTGTACCAACCATCTATTTATTTAATTTATCGTAAGTTCAACATCTCCATAAACTTCTGATTAAAATAATTTGTTTACAAAAATTTGGGAGCGGAAGTTACCGGTGACGAGTTAAAATGTGAACCTTTCATTAAGTTGATGATTTGAGGTGCCTATTGGATACCGAATATTTAAAATACGATTGCTTAAGTTGACTTTCCGTGATCAAATTTGATATAGTCATGCACCATATTTAAGTTGGCTCTGAAATTATGTAGTTTTTTCTCTCTACCTGTGTATGTATACGAGGAATATATCATCAATGTATCTTGCATAAAAGAGAAAGTCATTCTTAATTCAGAGCACATCAAGATTACATTTTTTCATCAATTCTTTTAAGTCAAATCAAATATATATATGAGTGTGTATGTATGTTTGTTTGTTTGTTTGTTTGTTTGTGTGTTTGTGTGTGTGTGTGTGTTGTGTGTGTGTGTGTGTGTGTGTGTGTGAACACAGTCAGAGAGACAAGCAATCATACAGAGGGGAAGAAGATGAAGGATAAACATTGTATTTAAGAAACCTTAGTAAAAGCGGTCGTTTTTGCTTACGTCAAACTGCATTGGATTCAAATCTTGAAACAGAAATTCATACATAAAATAGAATGTAACTACTAGGTAACAAGATTAGTAATTCACTTCGTCTTCTCTCTCATTCTCTCTCTCCCTCTCTTTCTCTCTCTTTCTATATATATATATAGATAGAGAGAGAGAGACAGACAGAGACAGAGACAGTGACAGAGACAGAGAAAGACTGTGAGTGTGTGTGTGTGTGTGTGTGTGTGTGTGTGTGTGTGAGAGAGAGAGAGAGAGAGAGAGAGAGAGAGAGAGACGCGTTATGTAATGGTTATTGTCGTAGCAAATGTACACGGCGAGACGAGTTCAAATCCTGGACAAGACTGTTTGTATTATACATAGCGCTAATACGCTTGGTAATGAATCCAACTATTCTCCCTCCATATATGGGTAAATAGTAGGGTAGACATGGCTCTTTAACCTTGGTTCGGTGTTCAGTCTAGAACGAAAACTGAATTCAAACCTGTTAAAATCTGTTTAAGAAAATGAAATAGTGTCATATCCTATCCATGCGGATGGGTTGGTATATATATATATATATATATATATATATATATATATATATATATATATATATATATACGTGTGTGAGAGAGAGAGAGTAAAATATGGAAATGGATCCGACAATATGTAGAGAATAGAAAACAGCGTATTCCGAATCTATTTTTATGGTAAAGTCAACGTGTATATGTTTCGGTTTATGTTAAACCTTCGTCAGGACAATGAAAAAGAATGGGAAAATATTCTATGAACAATGATGGGTGTTTTTAAAGTGACAGGGATTAAGGAATATTTCTAAATTGGTACTCATGAAAACGAATAGTATTTTGACTTTCGTCTTCGTGTGTGCTAATCACAATTCGTCTTTCCTCTTGGTGTGTAACAATCACGTCTTGACTTTCGTCTTCACGTGTATTAATCACATCTTAACTTTCAAAATGAACGCTTGCCAAAATACAGTTATGAGCTTTTTCTCCTCTACATTTATATATATATATATATATATATATATATATATATATATATATATATATAATACGAACAATTAGATAAACATATTATTGTTATTACAAGCGGGACTCAAAAAACGAAAAAACATCAAGAAGAGTTATTTAAGGCAGAAACGATGATTTGTAATTTCATTACTGATGTCTTTGCAATAAATGATATAAAAATATACAATATCAATCGATATAATACTATAGAAATTCAATCGACGAAAACATTATTTAAATGCGGGGTTGTAAAATATCTACATTAATTTGCCTAAAAAAATCTGGGATTTGGCTTTAAAATATCTACATTAAATAACCGACAAAAAAGGGACAAAATCATGACTCGGAAAATATCTAAGTTGGTCCAGAAATTCACCTGATGCTGGCTCGCCTAAACATAGATTAAATTAGGACAGGAGGCTAGGAGGACGTATGTCAAAATTTCCAAAATATATTCCGTAATTCACAATTTCATTATTACAAATAAAACAAACATGTAACTTTTTTTTTTTCAATTTATTTAATTTTACATTGGATATTTAAGCGACGCAAGACCATTTTGGAATGTTTCATTTTTTAAATTGGGGGAAATAGAATGGAACGAATAAGAAATCTGCAATAAAGCAACACCAGATAATCTGGATTTATTGGACGATTTGGACGGTCTCATTTTTAACCAGAGGGTGTTGCAGGATAATAAAGGACGGAACATTTAGGAAAAAGTGTATTAATATAGAGTTATTTACTAAGCTAAGCTTAGATATGGCATAAGACCAGAAGTATTGGGGGTCCAGTGAGAATAGAACTCACTATCAATGGTTTGCGAATCTAGCTTGCTAACCATTACACCACATGAGGTGCCCAAAGCGTATTAATATATAGATTATTCTCCAAATGTCCGTCCGTTCAAGGCTTTATCATATCTGGCTCGAAACCAAAGTTCAAGAAGTCGTTAGAGTTTTCTTGTAAGATTTTAAAGATCTATTATACGATCTGACTTAGGTTTTTTTTTATATGGAAGACAACACTGATATAAAACCCTCAGTCAACACCTTATTGATCCATCAAGTAAGGCGGCACATTACTCCTCATATCTTATAAACCTTTGGGAAATTACTGAGTTTAACAGATGAGAGTTCTGGGATTTTGAAAGAACAGCCTAATCCGATGTTTTCTCAAGTTACTCAGATATTTTCAATGTCTCGCCAAAAATTCCACATATCCCTTGAAATATCCACAGAGAGAAATAAAAAGCGATTTTTTTATCAGTTTCGGCGGAGCCGGTTTGAACGAAAGTTTCAAATAGACACTAAGGTAATGCGTGTTAAACTACGGACCTTATTCATCTTTTGTAATATATGTTCATTAGGGTAGGTCGATTTTTCACTTTGAATTGGGTTAATTTTAATAAAATGAAATAACATTTTCTGATTTAAATATTGAAAGCGGTAAATTTTCTAACCAATTTCTAGGACCAAATGTAGTAAAAACAAAAACTTTTTGTGATTTTTAGCAGACGATCTTTGACGATATTTTCTCAAACAATGGTACAAGTAAAAGATCAAATTGTTGATATCAGTATTCAGTATACTAACACACAACTTTCGCATAGATGGACAATTTGATATTTTTTTAAAAAGTGAAAAATCGACCAACCCTAATGTTCATATGTGCTTTGGTTGGCTGGATTTTATGGCATGTCAACTTTTGTTGGGTTATTTCATACCGAAGACTTTTTGCTTTATTCTTTCTTGATACGTCCTAAATTGTTTTTTTTTAATTCGATTTTCTAAATACATTTGTAAAACTCATTATTCTATTTAACCCATAGATTGGACCCTAACAGGTACTACCACTCCGGGTCAGGGTGGACCAGGGAGTAATGGTGATGAAGAGGTACAACAGACTCCCTAGAGCTTTAGAACTGTAGCCTCACCATCATATGCAGTTTACATATATGCTTTCTTTTTCTTTTCAATATTTAATGGCATATCAACCTTCTTATGTTATTTAATGCCAAAGCCATTCAATAAATAATGGGATTTTTAAAAGCAATATACATCTTTTTCAGAATGTTTTTCAGAATGTTTTTCCATAAATGTAAACAAAATGGCGGCAAATTAAACAGTGTGCTCCTGGCTTGAACAGGGGTCTATCATCTAATTTCTGGTAGCCGAGAGGTGCAAACAATATGATATATACTGATAATATGTTTTAGTCTCTCTCTCTCTCTCTCTCTTCTCTCTCTCTCTCTCTCTCTCTCTCTCTCTCTCTCTCTCTTCTCTGTGTGTGTGTGTATTATTATGTAGTATTACTTTGTGTATAAAAATAACCTGCTCGGTTTCACCATAAGGATCTTCAGGGTTAAATCCACTGAATTAATCAAGATATTGATTAATTACAGTTAACTGCGGAAGTCAATATATATATATATATATATATATATATATATATATATATATATATAGTCATCAACAGACATCGTGTTTCGACATTTACGTCTCATCAGTGTAGCTAGACGTAACAACTTATAGCCGAGAGTGTAACCTGACTGACTTTTCAGCGGTCCGACATGTTTCCTCTCGGCCGACTGTAGCTGTCAGTAAGAGACCACATTTTAACATGTAAATACTTACATTAGTAGATGTATGTTACGATCACCCAAAGAACTCGATATATAAAGATAAATCTATCCAATCGACCGATAAGGTGGGGATTATTCTATTTGGCATTCTCTCTTGAGAACAGGCTTGTTTGCCTAAACACCAAATTCCAAAAACGAAAGAGCAAATAATGGACCTATACATACCCAAACAGCACAAAGACGAAACTAGACTATATCCTCCTAAACAAAAAATGGATAAATAGTACAATGAACTGCGAAGCATATTCCTCCTTCGAAGGAGTATCCTCCGATCACAGAATAGTCACAACTAAACAACGCCTAAGCCTACAGAAAGAAAGGACAAGCCAGTAAATCTGTGCGATACGACTGGTCCTCGCTTACCAACAGTGATATATGTGATCGCTACTCGGTAACAGTAAGAAATAAGTTCGACATCGGCCAGGAGACAAGAACAAGACACTCTCCAAATAAGGAATACGAAAACTTTGTCTTTTTACAGAAACAAAGATATATATATATATGCACACACACACACAACACACACACACACGCGCGCGCACACACACACACACAGACACATATATACGCACACACACACACATATATATATATATATATATATATATACCAACTCCTCCTTACGAGCAGGATACGACACAAGGTCAATTTCTTAAGCGGAGTTTAACAGGTTTGAATTCAGAGTTTTCCTTCTCCTAGACTGGTTACCTAGCCATGGTTAAAGAACCCAGTCTGTCCTGCTATTTACCCATAGCTGGAGGGAGAGTAGGATTCATATATATATATATATATATATATGTGTGTGTGTGTGTGTGTGTGTGTGTGTATGTGTGTGTGTGTGTGTGTGTGTGTGTTTCTTTGTCTATATGTTTACTAAAAAGTGCGTTCTGGGGAGAATGACGCACGTTTGATTATATGAATTTTACGATTCGATGTGATGTTAATGTTTTGTTCTCATCTGAATCGTCTAAGCTTTCCATAAGTAGGGAAACTTAAGTGATCATGAAACGAACATCAATTCTCGTGTCGAATGGTTGTTTTTTGCCCACTCCTTCCGGTAATTTTGCTTCACACTGCCGCTACACTCGCTTCTTCTACGCTGAAATTTGCATTCGACCAAGAAATCACATGGAATGGTTCTTTCCAATCAAGCTCTTTTCCAACCGATTGAGTAACTCCTATCTATTTTGTATCAGTCGTCGCTCTCTTGCAGCTTCCTATCACCCCTGCCCTACCCTGCCCTCCCCCCCCTCCCTCCCTCCCTCCCTCTCTCTCTCTCTCTCTCTCTCTCTTCTCTCTCTTCTCTCTCTCCGTGTGTTTCTGTGTTTCTGTGTGTGTCTGGCTCTGTCTCTGTCTCGCTCTCTTATGTCTTTTTTTACTCTTTGTCTTTCTCTTTTTCAACTTCCCCCTCTCTTTCCCCCTCTCTCTCTCCCCCTCTCTCTCGCTTTCTCCTTTCTCTATCTGTCTGTCAGTCTGTCTGTCTCATGCTTTATTTTACTCTTTTCGTTATTTTTATCACTTTGTCTTTGTCTTTCTACTCACCCCCTCTCCCTCTGTCATATTCTGTTGCTATTTCCCTCAATTTGGCGTTCACTCTTTCTCTCTCTATCTCTCCACCTCCCTATATATATATATATATATATATATATATATATATATATATATCTTCCTGTCTATTTTCTTTTTCTCCCTTTTTCTTTTTCTTTTTTCTTTTAAATTTCTCTCCTCCCACCTCAATTTTCTTTGTCACCTTCTCGTCTATTGCTGCTTTCTTCATCCTATTTTCTATCCCCGTCGATGTTCAGATACAAAAATAAAACACTATGAATATATGATTAATGAATGTTTAATGATATGTCTAATGGACGATAAACTACCCACATGAATCTTTTTCGTCTATCATTTTTCCTAATTTTTACTTTTTTTTGCTATTGTTTTCATGTCTCCACTTCTTCATTTCACCGGAACCTTTAATGGCCGTTTCGTATTGGATGTAAATGTTCTTCTTAGTAACGGCTGTTGATAATACTTTCAATTCGTTTGAGAGAAGCCCGTTTCTCGGGAGACGAAAATACAGTGTAGTGTTTGAAATTTGAGCTGTCTTTCTCCTACGCTGGTTGCCATTCTACAGAGATCCGTATCCTGTTTGTCCCACGCCAATTATATCAATTTTTTCTGAAAGGCCGTGTAATACATAGTTGTACAGATATTTGATTGTAAAACCATTACAGAATAAAGATCGTTCTAAAAAAGTTTTTAAAAATATGCAAAAAAAAAAAATACTGCAAAGAGTATATGCTCTTTTTTTGTGGAGATATTTCAATATATTAACACACGATTAAAAAAAAATTTGTTGCAAGCAAATAACACTTTTTTTCAACAAAAGTTAAATATGAATGTAGAAAAGCATTAGCTTGGTTCAAATATTTTAAGGGTTGAAATAAGTGTTTTTTTTTATAGATTTTTAGAAGCATTGTATGTATGTGTAAAATATAAATTTGAAGGCAATTTACAATGCAATGTAATAGGTGTTAAATGATGTTTATTTACCTAAATATTTTCGAGAAAATCTCATCTTCAGAGGCAGAAGCATCCGTGTGTTTTTTTAAGCACCAAGCCGGCGTAATCTTTTGTTGTTACTAAGTTGGAGGAACGCCAGATATTTGAAAAAAAAACACGGATGCTTCTGCCCCTGAAGATGTGATTTTCTCGAAAATATCTAGGTAAATAAACATCATTTAACACCTATTACATTGCATTGTAAATTGCCTTCAAATTTATATTTTATTTTAAGGGTTATTTTTTTTTACGGCAAGGAAGGGAAATGAGATTTAATATTTAGAAAAATAAAGGGTGATAATCAAATGGTTAAGTTTTGTAACAGAAAAAGAAAAAAATGATTCACATGCTAAAATGGTGAAAAACATCACTAGTTCAGCCTGTATAAGTAATCAGTTTAAATCTCGCACCAACGAGAATTGATATCACCATCACCTTCATGTTCCAAATCTTCATCTCTCTGACTGAATACTGTGGTTTGGTATTTTAATAAGAATTACATTACGTATATTACATATATAATTACAATTACGTGTTCAAAGTAGACCTGGTCTTCTGGACGGCCCATTGGCTGGTTGGTTGGATTTTACGGCATGTCAACTGTTGTTGGGTTATTTTATGCCAAAGACATTTTGTTTGATTTATCCTTGAAGGCTATTCATTTTTTGAACTCGTTTTTTTCTATTTAATCGATAGATGGGACTGTAATATGTATTACCACTCTGGGTAAAAGTGAACCTGGGGGTAATGGTGATAAATGGATACTTTACACTCCCCACAGCAGAATTGGAACTTTACAACTATATGCGTTTTAACATCATAAGAGGATACTAAGGCCCTCAACCACCACCTTCTAGCATATATATGATAAAAAGGGTTGGGGTTTGCCATAAGATTAATAGGATCGTGACGTTTATATAGGTGCTAGGGCTTAACGTGGCCAGCCGATTAATTATCTATTTAGCCTTAGTAAGGACCAAAGTGGAGTGCTGCATGCCATATACTGCTCATCCACCAGGATTCCGTCCTTAAGCATCACGGACCACCACCCACGACCAACAGGTGGCTTCATCTAGGGTATTTTATCTCTCTGTATAGGTGCAATCTGTGTATTCTACAGTCCCAGCCGATATGGCGACCTTCTGGTCGGAATTGAACGCTCCGTTTGTATGTCAATATCCCAGATAATGTTATGGGTCTGTAGAGACCCGATTAGCTTGGTGAGTGTGTAGTTGAAGATGATCCGAGTTTTGATCCCCACAATTTAAATGTATAAGACTACGGAAATGTAGTTTCCATAGAAAACAAAAGAAGAAGACAAAATTGATAAAAGAAACAAACTTTATATACATTAATTTACAATTGGTATATTCAGTTGTTCTTTCAGCGGTGTTGCAGACTGTATGTGTCTGTACGTAGTTGTGTTTGTAAAGTGCTCATGTATTGTTTATATTTGTGTGATTAGATATGTCAAATTGTAGCAGTTTTGATAAAAGAATGTCTGTGATTGAAACTTGTGTCGTATTGAGTAGGAGAGAGAGAGAGAAAATATGAAACGAAAAAATAGACGGACCTGTTGAGTCGTATTTTGTTTTCGGACAGCGTCTTCTCCCCATTGTATCGAGTTGGGAAGAACGTCCGTTCCCACTGTCGAATTAGGAGCATCAGCCCCAACTCTGTCGAGTCAGGAAGAGCGTAAACTCCCACTGAAGTTTTTCAGCTCTATGGGCCTTTTTATAATTTTAATTATTCATCAAAAATCAGCTGATCTTTGTGCATTCCATTGAAAATCGGCAGTTTTCTAATGACGTAGATATTGCCATCGGAATGTTCCAATATCAGCTGATTCTATTACTTGTGACATTTCAATGACCGTTCAGTTTTCTATTGATATAAATATTATCATTGGAATTTTCAACTATTATTTCTCCTTTGTAAACAATCCTTTGTCCTTAGATTATCTACATTGTAAACAATTATCTATTGTTTCTAAAATATTTCCAAAGTAATATTATTTCGATTATCTTTTGTTTACCTAATTCTAAACTCATGATATACAATTGTAAAACTAGTTATTTAAGAAAACTGAATTATTTTAATTTATTCAATTCCACATGCCGTAAAAATATAGGGGCCAATCCCTATAGGTCTCACTATTTAACACCTTGTGAGCTTTTCACACCAGCTTTAGCTGGTAATCTTTTTCTGGGGTCTGATTGACAGACAGTCTCCTCGAGTCTCCACGCATCTTCTGAGAATGCTTGCAGATCTTAACAATGCTGCTGTTCCTCTGATTTTCAACTCCACCGGATTTCCCCCCTTTGAGACCGTTTCAAGGGCATTAACTACAATTGGTATTACCCTCACTCTGATGTTCTAAATCTTTTGGCTTTTTTTTTTAGTTCTTTGGTAAGGTCCAAGTATTTGTTTATCTTTTCGCTTTCTTTCATTTTCACTTTGTGATCCGCCGGAACGGCAAATCCACAAGATGAAAAGTCTTTTATTTATTGTTGATTAACTAGGTCTTTTCTTTTGACCGGGATTTGGATTGTCCGTTCTTTTTATATTTAAGTCCCGGTGTATAATTATTTCTCTGACTAGAAATACCCGAAGAAGGTCGGAAGGCACATCAGACGAAACGTTGTGTAGATAACAATAAAGATGAGGACAATAGTCAGAATAATCAAAATAATACAAATGTATAATTATCATTATACTTCTTGAGTTTTTCACACTAGTGTAAGCTGATGATCTTTCACTGGAATTTGAATGAGAGCAAGTCTCCTCAGGTCTCCAGGACTCTTCTGAGTATTCTTACCCGATCTCCACAATACTGTTGTCTTTACCACTATATGCTTATGATTATTGTGGGGGCGACTGTAACCCATTAAAACAGTACATAATAGCGATGTATTTACTAAAGCAATACACTTCAGATGCCCTGAAACAATAAAACAATTTACATTTCTCCTTGCAATCGAATAATAATTGTCTGGAGTCTTCATTCGCGCATAGTATTTTTTTATTATAAAATTCCTCGAAATAAATTTGAAATGCAAATTAGTATCCTTTAATGCGTTTAAAATACAAGCTTTAATAGACTGCTCGTTTAAAATCTGTGTTGCCATTGTGGGTTTCAGTTGTACTGTTGTTAAAAAAATCCAATCGATAATCCTAGTTTGTAGATTTCTTCTCTAATGTATGAGTCCAAGTCTGTAGTGAGTTGGTAATCCAAGTCTCTAGGTTTCCACTGGTATTAATCCAAAAGTTCCGCCCTGTCGGCTGGGGCGTTAGAATGCACCTACTGCACCTCTGCAGCAGGGTAAGACTCCCCCAATGGGGCCACCTGTTGGCCATGGGTAGCGACCCGTGATGCTTAAGGATATAGCCCAGACGGATGAGCAGTTCATGACATGCAATACTCCACTTTGGCCCTATCTTGGGCTAGACGGGCGGTCGGAGAGGCCCCCTCCGATCAATCGGCTGGTCACGTCAAGCCCTAGCACCTATATGATTTTCCCAACCCTATTGCCCCTGTGGCAAGCCCCAACCCCTTTTTATCATATGGGTGCTAGAAGGCGGTGGCTGCGGGTCTACATGTCCTGGGAATGATGTTAAACTCTATCTGATGGTGAGGTTCCAGTTTTGGAGGTTTGGGGAATATGTATTTATAAAAAAATTGTATTATCCATTAAGAATTGATTTATTTCAAAACTTTATCGGCATTAAATGACCCACTGAGGTTGATATGCCGTAAAACAAAACAAAACAAAAAAAAAATAATAATCCAAAAGTTGTTCTTTCTGACAGAAATTTCACCCAACAATTGATTTGAGGACACTTACAAACGATCTTAAATGCTTTCTGTCATTGGCTAATATCTATCTTGAAGTTCATAGATAGAAATGATGATATTGCGTAAATGTTATATTTATATATTATCCAACTGGCTGTTAGGACTGGATTTCATTCTTCGTCAAGTATGTCCTATTTTTTTATAAGTTAAAAGAAATTGAAGCCGTTTTTTGTTTCCCACGTGTAATTTGCTGGATAATTTGTCTGTGTTTTTCGTGTAGCCGTGGTTTTGTCAAAGATAATTTTGTTTTGCCGATGTCGCTAGGTTTCTTCTGATAACAGGATTTGTTGGCTTTATCAAGGAAGGCATAATCCTTCAAGTTCCCCATGTTCTCCCACCCACATGAATGCAAGAAAGCAATCAGCATAACATTCTGTGTCAGTCACCTGGCTGTAGAGGGTAGTCATTTACTAAAGTAATTTGACCCTCACAACGGCAAATAGTCAGAGAATACTGTGTACTACCCGTGATTCTTGAAAATCAAGCCAGCATAATTCTGGTTATATATCTGAAGCGGTGACTTGTGGTACAATGGCTAGAGTCAAAAGAAAAGGACTCGTGGACTAGAGTTCAAATCCTGAGCGGGTCAGTTTTAGGGTTATATGCATATCTATCTATCTATCTATCTATCTATATATATATCTATATATATATATATATATATATATATATATATATATACTCACACCAGATGTATACACACACACACATTAATAAAGGAGATTCAGTCTCTAATAGTCTGTAACCAAAACTACCAAAATCGTCAATACATAGAATGAAGAATAATCAATATTAATAATATAAATAAAAGCTGTTATCATAATTCCACGTTTGAATCCTTTCCATTGTAATAAATAAACTATATATCATTTGAATAAATAAACTATATAAAATATGAAATTAATTAGAACATTATATTATTACTTTAAATGTAAAAAAATATTTACGAAATTTGTATTCAATTTTTAAAATTATTTTTTACTCTAACCCCTTTTTTCAGTAACAAGAGGTTAACTAAAAGTTTACTAATAAATAAATACTTACGACTTTGTGTAAAATTCATGTGTAAAATATTCAAAATGATTATTTAATTGATAGATGAGCGGAACATTTTATTTGATGGGGACAGGACTTGACATTGAATTTTTAACTCCATTCCACTCAGGCAAAATCTTTCTAAAATTAACATTACACCACATTTTTTGCTAGTATTATTTAATCAGGTTTTGTTAAAGACGACGTAATATTTCTTCTTAATGATCTTCAAGTATAGATGTTCAAGTCTTCTTGTTGCTTTCCGTATATCAGGATTAAGATGATAGAGAAAATGTCTCTTATTTTTTACCCAAGTATTTTCAACCATGCCCGTGAATAAACCAACCACCAGAAGAAAAGCAAAAAACCCTTCCAAACGAATAGAACGCGCACCAAAAAAACAACTACTACAACCAATAACCCCCCTAGAGACGAACAGTGACATGGTTGAAAGCGCTTGGGTAGAAATATGGGCGACTTTCTCCCGATATACGATGAACAAGAAGAAGACTTGAACGTCTACATTTGAAAATGATTAAGAAGAAATGTTCTGTGGTCTTTAACAAAACCTAACACCTACTGAAAAAATAACTTGCTGTCAAAATACACAATGTATATATATATATATATATATATATATATATATATATATATATATATATTGTTTTCATCTCTCTTTCTTTCCTTCCTTTCTCGTCCCCTACTTTCTTCTTTATTCCAATACATTATGATAAATATCTGATACATAGTTTTATCATTCCTTTTCATCTCTCTCCCCCCTCTCTCTCTCTCTCTCTCTCTCTCTCTCTCTCTCTCTCTCTTTTCTTTCTTTCCTTCAAACTTTCTTATCATACTTGTTTTCCCTTTCTCTCTGGTGTGTTGTGCGTTATCCCCCCTTTCCCATCCTTCAAATGGTCCATTAATCTGATGTGATGGCAGGGTGTAACATTTGAACACACGCATTCATGTCTTATTCAATTAATGTTATAGATTATTTCAGATGAAACCAGAGAACTAATTTAGCCTCCTACTATTTCAGATAATTATAGAACGGTTGGTTGGTTTTTATGGCATATCAACCCTCGTTGAGCTATTTAATGCCAATGTTTTGTTGCAATTACATAGTTTCAAGTAACTAATAAGCATGTGTAAACAATTATACCTTCAATTAACTGTTCCTAATACAAATAATGTTTACACAATTATATGGCTTTAAGTATCCCTATCTAATATTAATGACGTGTACACAATTATATAGTTTCAAGTAACTATTCCTCTATAATAATCTGGAGCTCAGAAACATGTACCTCACAATGAGGAAATTGATGATAAGGCACAAGGCTTTACACCCGAAAGGTGTAGACAGACTACATGTAGTGAGAAAAGAAGGAAGATGAGGAGGTGTCTATTGCATCCATAGACAAAAGTGGTATTACCACAGATACTGACAAAACATGTATTACCACTTCGGTCGGTTGGTTGGTTGGTTGGATTTTACGTCATGTCAACCCTTGAGTTAATTTATGCCGAAGACATTCTTGTTGTGTATTCAATTTTTTTAAACTCCATTTTTAAACATTTTTAAAACACATCTTTGATCTACGTAATCCATATTGAAGCAGTTCCAGTAGATCACAGGGTGTAGCTGAAAGAAAACAAAAAGATGGAAAAATACCTGGACCTTGCCAGAGAATTGAAAAAGCTGTGAAATATGTGGGTGAAAGTGATAACCAATTGTAGTTGGTGCACTTGGAACGGTAAAAAAAAAATCTTGAAAAAAAGACTGGAGGACCTGGAAATCAGAGGAAGAATTGAGACCATCCAGACTACTGCATTGCTGCAATCGGCTAGAATACTCAGAAGAGTCCTGGAGATCTGAGGAGACTTGTTGTCACTCAGACTTCAGTGAAATACCATCAGCTTACACTGGTGTGAAAAACTCTAATAATAATAATAATAATAATAATAATAATAATAATAATAATAATAATGATAATAATAATAATAATCAGAAGTCCTGGAGATCTGAGGAGACATGTAGTCAGAAAAGAAGGAAGATGAGGAGGTGTCTATTTCATCAATAGACAAAAGTGGTATTACGATAGATACTGACAAAACATGTATTACCACTTCGGTCGGTTGGTTGGTCGGTTGGTTGGTTGGATTTTACGTCATGTCAACCTTGAGTTAATTTATGCCGAAGACATTCTTATTCCATTTTTTAACTCCATTTTAAAACATTTTTAAAACTCATCTTTGATCTACGTAATCCATATATGGGACCCTAACATATACTACCTCTCCGGGTCAGAGTAAATCTAAGGGTAATGGAAACGAGGGAATACACCACACTCCCCGGAGCTCTAGATGCAATTTAACGTCATATCAAGGGCACTAAGATCCTCAGCCACCGCCTTCTAGCACATATAGGATAAAAGGGGTTTGGGTTTGCTATAAGAGCAATACAGTCGGGAGAATCATATTGGTGCTAGCCCAAGGTTCGAAATGGAGTTTTGCATGTCATGGACTGCTGAGCGACCAGGATTCCGTCCATAAGCATCACGGGTTGCCACCCATGGCCAACAGGTGGCCATATTGGCGGGGTTCTTAGCCCTCTGCAGAGGTGCAGTCAGCGTATTCTATAGCCCCAGCTGATAGGGTTTACCACACCGACTCAGAATTGACAATGGATTAATGACAATAAAGGGTACTTCAGAACTGGAGACTTATCATCAGAAGCAGATTAGTGACATACCCAGGACACCCTTTATTTTTGGCGGGGTGTAAGATATAATCAGCATATTCTAAGCCCCGCCGACAGGTTGTTTTATCTTATTCTTCTTTGTTTATAAGTTTACGAGCAGAACTACCCGGTCTTAAAAAGTTAAAAAAATAAATATCTTATTTATATTTATATATAGATTAATAAAATGTATTTTTCTATATATTTGTTTAATTATATTTTATTCTTTATACATTCTTGTTTTTAAATTGTTTATTTTTATTATTTTATTTTTGTATTTTTTAAATTCATTTGTCTTTTATTTGCT
>CM042144.1:51961271-52003771 GCA_023376005.1 Doryteuthis pealeii | reverse complement strand
CCATTTTCAGCTGCCCTCCGACACCTTGCCACTCGGTACCAAATTGATAATTTAACCAAAGATAACTAGCTGTAGATCGTCAGTCAACTGACAAAGAAATTACCTTCAACATCCACGTCCTTTGACATCATACAAAATATTAAGCATTGTATGAATAATAAATGTATATATTTTGTACATAAACATCAATAAGCATTCCTGTTTATTTGTTTTGTTGACCCGTTGACAGCTTTAGATAATTTGGTTATCATCTAACCCAACCGAGTTGATGAGAAAGCATAGAACCAGCTCTCCTTCAGGACACTATAGTACTATAATCTGTGCCGCGACCAGCATAGAATAATCCTCGGACACTATAGTATTATATTTGGTATCCTCCAACCCAACGACTATGATACTGTGCCGGAGCATCGTTCCATAAATTGAAACCCCGCCACAGCATAGTATTGCTTTAGCGGAAATTGATATATTGAAGCCTTGGACAGAAAGAGGCGGAAATTAAATTAAAACGGGAAGGGAGTTAAAATTAACGGTGTGACGCTTGCTCGGTGTGTGGGGTGCAGGGAATTTCAGATGAAGACTCGAATTAGAAAAAAAGTAGGGGGTTACTCAGTTAGTTAAAATTCTTGCCCAAACTTAAGTATGGCCATGAATTTTGGTTTATTATAAACGGACGAATTTAACACTATGGTTATGACGTATAACCATTGTGTTGGATTGATGATTTGTTAGGAAAAATTTATGACCAGCGGAAAAGTTTAAATGCTGATTCAGCAATACCCGTGGATAGATTTGATTGGATGATTGGAATGTTGACGTGGCGAAGGGGAGAAAGGAAGAGTGAGAGGTGATAGTTAAAAGTTAGTAAAAGAGTTTGAGTCTGGTCGTCGACGGGTGAAGACGGAAGCTTGAGCCTGGTCGTCGATGGGTGAAGACGGCTAAGGCCTGATCTTCCCCGTGCCGTGATCATGGATGAAGTTGAAATAAATAATTACTTGTTCAAGTAAAAAAATGGATGTCTTGTCTTTTGTAATTTATTTTATTTTGACCAAATCCGCCTTAGCTAGATGCACAATTAGAAGAAGCCGGCAGACATGGTAGAAGCTCTGCAAGCAAGTCTAATCTCTCTCTAATATCTTTCATAATAAGTCTCTCTCTCTCCCAAAAGAAAGTTATTACCAAAGAATACTCACTCTCACCAGTTAGTTATATCGATGTCGGTTTGCGTGTGTGACACGTATAACATTTGGTACTATGGACAACATAGTATCTGTGGGGTACGTATGCGAGGCATATAGGGTCACATTCCTCATACGTTCACAGTGGGTGCCGTGCCCGGATCTAATGGTGATCACATGGGGTGTGTGAACCTTATAGTTTCACATAACAACAGTCCATGATTATATTGATGCTTGTATTTAAGAAGAAGTGGATTCTAATTAGCATCTTATAGTTAACAACTGTCCATGATGATATTGATGCTTCTGTTTAGGAAGACGTAAAAGATTCTAATTAGAATTTAGTTATTAAAAATGACTATGATGATATTGATGCTTCTATTTAGAAAAAAGTGAAGAATTCTGATTAGCGTTTCATAGTTAACAACAATCCATGAGGATATCGATGCTTTTATTTAGAAAGGAGTAAAGGATTGTATGACACTTTGAGAGAAACGCTTGGAGAAAAAGCTGGATTGAAACTGTTCAAGAATGCTGCATGCAGTCTTGAACAAATCCTGGATGCAGCACCCTACAAAAGAGCGGCTGTACGTCCACTTCCCACCTATCACACAAACCATCCGACTAAGACAAAGTTGAGTCCTGAAGGAGAGCAAAGACAAGCTAATAAGAGATATTATGCTATGGGCATCTACACAGGGACACACCAGTTTGGACGGTCAGCAAAAAATGATATCCATCAGCGCTGAGGGGAGACTGGATGTTCTGCAGAGGACATGCCAGGAACGATTGCCGATAGAGAGGGGTGGCGAGAAAGTGTTATGAAGATTCGTGCTGCATATATACATATTGATGATGATAATATATTATATATATATATATATATATATATATATATATTGATGATAATGATATATATATTGATGATGATGATGATGATATATAAATATATTGTGTATGTATATGAATATAGAAAATATGGTGTACTATATCCATAAGTAAAAAGTGCTCAATATCGTTAATAGCGTATGTATATCTAAGTTAGGGTAGGTTGGACACGAACTCAACGGGTCTTGATCACTGACAGTTTCTCGCCTATGCCATTTTCAGCACAATATATATATATATATATATATATATATATATATATATATATATATATATATATATCAGTGGCGATTATGAGATAGGCCTTTTCGAACTCAGCCTGAAGAACCTTTCTCTTAAGTCTATCTTTTTCGAAGCAATATGATAATCTCAGAACAAGTCATCGGGCCAAAATTTGGTTGGAAGAAACGATAACGTGTCCAGCTATTTTGGACTCATGGAAACCAGTCTTAAAATAAACAAACAAAACCCTTCTAATAACATGATTCAGATGAATACATATATATATATGTAGATATATATCTTATTATAATGGAGATTGTGGGTTTGTCTGTCTGTAACCGAAACTATATTACTATTCAAGTCACAATTCCCTTAATTATTTACGTCAAATTCTCCATGATTTCATTCTTTTAAACCTTCAGTTATTAATAAAAATTGTATTACATTATTAATACTGTTGACTATATCTACGTACTAATAACATGCAATTGTATTTGTATATACAACAAAATAGCGGTTTACAGTTTGAACGAGAAGCCTAATTTGCATATTGATATTTAAAATTTAATTTTAATAAATATATGCTTGGTATTATTGATTTCTAATTGTTTAGTTTTATCTTAATGAATATGAGCCAAAATCTCGGGGATAAATCTTTAAAATAAATTATTTACAAGAAGATATAACTGTAATTTTATTCATTACTTCCCATTTTAACTAAATAGTTAAATTAGAAAAAATTAGTAATGAAAGATGGAAGAGTAAGTTTCAGTTGTTCTATTTTTCGATTATTTCTGTTTCAAATCTTTTTTTTTCATTCTTATTTAGTTAGTCTTTCTAATTTAATATGATATTCTATTACATTTAAAACTTAAATACTTGCACCCGGAGGGTGCATATATTTGCTAGTATATATAAATATCAAATGCTGCCTATAACCCCAAGTTTCACATACAATGGGCTACATGATTGTCATATGAATATCCATTTGGCGATTGTGCAAACCATTTTATGCGAACATTTTAATACTTTATACATCTTCTAGATCAAATGATAAAGATAATCTTCAAAATTTCAGATGTATTTTTACTGCCTATTTTTCAAAGAATATCATTTTGTTTCCACTTAACAGCTAAACTGTTTTCACTTTAGATATTTTGTTCTGCTTCTTATATTATAAGAGGGAAAATTAATAATGCTACATAAGACCTAAAAGATTAAATCCCCATCTAAGTTATGTCTGCGTGCGTGTGTGTATCAACGCGCGCGCATGAGAGAGAGAGAGAGAGAGAGAGGAGAGAGAGAGAGAGAGAGAGAGAGAGGTCATGCGCGTGTCTGAACTGTTCCGTTATCCTACACAGAGTGTTTAACATCAAAGGTTCTCGTGACGACTCAGACGTTTAAACCTCGGCCAAAGACCTTTGTGTATATATATATATATATATATATATATATATATATATATATATATATATATATATATATATATATATATATCGACAATAACTTTTAGTAAAGAAACTTTCTCGACAGCACTGTTTTTTTCGAGTATCATTATTTTTAGGTATCTTTAATATAACATTTTGAAAGGCCCTTTTTTTCTTTTCTATACACCCAATCTATCAACACACATACACACGCACACACACACACACACACACACACACACACATATATATATATATATATATATAATATATATATATATATATATATATATATATATATATGGTACTTCAGAGTTGAGATCTCAAGTCCATAGAAATACGAATAGTCAAACTTCAATTTCATCAAAGAATAACAATTAGCAGATCAAGAGATTCACCTATGCTCTAAGATGTTAAGGACTCTTCATTTATAAATATCATTATTCATATTTACACCCACGGACACACACACATACACACACAGGCATACACAAACACACACACGCATACATACACAAACACACATATAAACACACACATACACATAAACACATACACACACATATAAACACATACACACACACATAAACACATACACACACACACACACACACACATATATATATAATATATATGAGTGTGTGTATATATACATGAATCGAATATAAGTTGTGGTAAAAAAGATTCTTGAAAAACTGTGTAATTCAAGTTTTACTATATTAAATATTTTTTATACACAACATTTTGTAAGTGTCCTTTATCTTTTGTAAGCATACTATCATTATTATTCATATTTGCATACACATACGCATAAAGACACGCAAACACACACACACACACACACACACACACACACACACACATATATATATATATGTATATATATATATATATATATATATCGGGTATAAGTTGTAGTAAAAACCTTTCTCAACAAAACTGTATTTCGTGTGTAAATATCTACATATTTTTACATGATATTTTGAAAGTGTATTTTTTTCTTTTGTAGACATACTATTTATCTATCGATCTATCCTCTCTCACACACACGTGTGTGTGTGTGTGTGTGTGTGTGTGTGTGTGTGTGTGTGTGTGTGTGTGTGTGTGTGTTGTATTGGAAATAGCAATGTGGCGTGCATAAGGTACAAATTTTCATTACTTTAGAGATAGGTAAGAGGGCAAGGGTAACTTGGTGTTACTAACCGTTTTCACCTTTTAAAAACAAACATTAAGTTACCTTTGCCCTTAACCATCTCTAAAGTAATCAAAATTTGTACCTGATATATATATATATATATATATATATATATATATATATATATATAATTAGAACACTCACTGTTAGATAAAATCTAAAACGGCAGTAAGACCCGTAAAATTATTAGTGCTCAAAACATGAAAATTTGATTGGTTTGGTTTTACTTGGTTTCTTTGTTTAATGGCATATCAACATTCATGGGTTATCTAATGCCAAAGACATCCTTAATAAATTTCGAAAGTGAACGTAATAGAGACGGCTGGTGATCAAAGTCGCTTACAACGATGTCGCAGTCCAGCAAGTTAACCACTATGCTACGGCGACTCCCCGCCGGATGAAAATTAAAATTGAAGTGTTTGAAAGCAAATATCACAATATTCCAATCATATAAGTATTTTAAGACATTTAGAAAACAAGAATCCATGACTTAGAATTTTCCGAGGTTGATTGTCAGGTGAATTACTTTCAAACTGTCAGAAATCTTAAGTCATTCACAGACACGTATTTCGGTGTTTCGCGCCTCTTCAGTGTGGCTAGACACAACAACTACCTCTAGGCCAGGAGCGATCTCCGACTGACTTTTTTCCAGTCCGATTTCTTAACCTCTCGGCCATTTTGACAGCTGCCGTAACGGAGGCGGTGTTTAAAACTATTAAATACATACGTTTGTTTATATATTTTACGATCACCAGAGAGATCCCGTCTGCAATTGATATCGCTATGTGGCATGCATATATATATATATATATATATATATGTGTGTGTGTGTGTGTGTGTGTGTGTGTGTGTTTATTTCCTAAGTACACGTTTAAGACCGTAGAAAGGGATTTTTACACTTTCTTTTTATATAACTGTTTTGGTAATGCGTAAGCACGTCAATGTATGCACTTAAGTAAAGTAAAGTCGTCGGGGTGGCCTAATGTCGGTATCAGCCAATCAGCGAGGGAGTCTATCCCCTTTTCACTAGCGCTAGACCAAGGAGATTGTTTTTGCATCTGAGGCGGAGCGCCACACCTACCATCAGCTCCTTACTTTACCGCACAGATCCCTGTGCTACTCATACACTGAGTTGGCGGGGACCGGTATCGAACTAGGAACCTAGTGGTCTCTAGCCGAACGCTCTACCGACTGAGCTAACCCGTTTATCAATTGCTTGACCCAGGTCTTTCGGACATCCTTGAATCTATTCTAAAAACTAATTGTTTGTGGGCAAAACTGTAGGCTTTATTTTTATTTAACTTATTTTGAATGTTTTATTTCAGTATTGTATGGATTGTGTTACAAATAAGTAAGCCGTGTTATGTGTGTTATTTAATGCCAAAGTCATCCTTGCAGTAGAACAGTCGTAGTACTATTTAGACCATAGTACGTTATTCTTGATATTACAGCGTAGCATAAAGTAATTATCTGTAAAAAATGATTGTGAACTTTATCTATCTATATATATACATATATTTACCAACCCCTCCGCACGAGCAGGATGCGACACAGGGTCAATTTCTTAAGCGGAGTTCAGCAGGTTTGAATTCAGAGTTTTCCTTCTCCTAGACCGGTTGCCTAATCAAGGTTAAAGAGCCCAGTCTGCCCTACTATTTACCCATAGCTGGAAGGAGAGTAGGATTCATACATTTCCCAAGGGTATTAGCGCTAAGTGAAATGCAATTACCACGTCCAGGATTTGAACTCGGGGCGACGAGTCCATTTCCCATGACTTTAACCATTACACCACGCGCTTCCTATATATATATGGGCTCTTAAAACCTTGAATTAAACTAATTGTGGACTTTATTAATACATTGGTTCTTGAAATATTGATACTGCTAAGTAGAATAAAGTTTAAAATGATTGTGAGATTCATTAATTGATATTGCTATGTAGCATAAATTGATTATCTGTTTACAATAATTGTAAACTTTATTAATATTTTGGCTCTTAAAACATTGATATTGCAGCTAAATATGAAGTGTTTACCTGTTTAGAATTAACTTTATTAATACATTATGTGTTTGTTATGTCTCCATGGGAATCTCCCCCTTTTCTATCATCTCACTTAAAGCTTTACCAAAAAGAAAAAATGCACAGCACACATATCTTATTGATTTATCTATATACAGATGCAATTTTGTTTAGTAATTAATACGATAGTTCTCAAAAATGCCCTCTTTGTTTTTCTTACCATTTTTAAAATCATCCATAATTAATCTTTAATTTTTTACGCTATTGCTGTTTTTAATCTGATTTTTCCAAAATTATATTACGCTGTTAGCAGAAAATCCATTTGAATAATAGATTTAGTTTTTGGAAATTTACGTAGAGAGTAAATTTCCAGTTTGAGGAGAAATATAAAACAATATGTCTACCAGAATTAGAAATTTCATTTATTATTTTGAAAGTTTCAATTAGATCTCCTCTCATTCTTCTTTCTAGTAAAGTAGTTAATCCTAATTTCTCTAATCTCTCCCTGTAACTATAATCGTTTAGTCTTTATATCAATTTTGTCACCATTCTTTGCATGCCCCCCGATCTCAATATCACACACCAATTTCCATGTTTAGACACTGGACCCCAGGCCTGAGTACAATATTCTATGTGAGGTCTTATTGGGGTTTTATATATTTTCAAAGCAACATTTGCCTCTCTTGAAATAAGATTTCTAACCATCCAGCCAATCATTCCATTTTCCCTTGATATAATTGACAAAATAGTATTGCCAGATTAAAGGTAACATCAAAGCCAACTTCTAGATCACGTTCCGTATTTACTTGTTGATATTCCTATTGTTTACTTTATATTAAACTTTAATGTTTTTGGATTCAATATCTAATATTTCACATGTGTCTACGTTAATCTTTGATTTCCAAATATTTTCCTAATATGACAATTTAGTTAAATCCTTTTTTGTTATATTTTTGGTAATAGTCTAAAAGGTATTTTAACATCTGGAGATAGTGTGTTTGTCTGTCTGTAACCGAAACTATATTACTATACAAATCACAATACCCTTTGTTATCTGCATCCCATTTTCCATGATTTTATTTTTATTTTAACCTCAATTATTAATAAAGTTGTTTCACATCATTAAGACTGTTGACCATATCTACATACAAATAACATGCTGTTGTATTTATATATACAACAAAACAGCGGTTTACAGTGTGAATGGGAAGGCTAATTTGCATATTGATCTTTAAAAAATTGATTTTAATAAATATGTGCTTCATATTATTGATTTCTAATTGTTTAGTTTTATCTTATTGAATATGAGCAAAAATCTCTTCAATAAATCTTAAAAGAAATCCCTTAACAAAAAGAAATAACTAATATTATTCTTTACTTCCTTTTTTAACTAAACAGTTTAATTAAGAAAATTTACCAATGAAAGACGGGAGTAACGGAAAATGATGGAAGAGTTAGTTTCAAAGTTGTTCTATTTTTCAATCATACCCCCTCTGTTCAAAATCTTTTTATCTACATTCTTATTCAGTTTCATTAGCCTTTCTAATTTAATATGATATTTTATTATAAAATTTAACTAAAATACTTGCACCCGGAGGGTGCATATATTTGCTAGTCATCATAAAATAGTTTTATTTCTAATTTTATATCACTAGGTAAATGAATTGATAATATTGATAACAACAATAACTGTGTTTCGGAATAATTGTTACCCCTTTTACCATTCATAGTTCTATCTGTCAAAATATATTTTACAATATCTACTATTTTCGTTTTAGTAATATCATGATTTTTCATTTTCACTAGTAAACGATAATGAGATACTGTATCAAATGTCTCGCAAAAATACAAATATATAATATCCACATTATCCCCCTTCATTAAATATTCATTTATAATATCAGTACTTTCTAAAATATGAGATAATGCTGATTTACCATTTACAAAACAATGTTGATTACAATTCATATTTTTCCCTATAAAATTTTAAATTTTCAAATAACTTTAAACAAAACCCTTACACAAAATACACTTTTTTAGAGAAACTAGTCTGTAATTATTTTAAAAATGTATCGAACGTTTCTATGTAGTGGTATTACAATTGCTATTTTCCAAACGTAAGGAATCCTTTGATATTCTATACATCTCTCAAACAATTTACTTATTACATTGATAATTCTTTTTATTTGATTATAAGTACTTAGAAATTTTAGGATGTATTTCCTCAGATCACATATTTTTACTATCATTCAACTTGGATAATAATAGTTTTATTTGGTGCTTGGTTTTGAAATGTAAAGAAAATGAGGTAACTATGATGTTGTTAGTCAACCTTTGATTAATTTTTTTAATATTTCGGAATAAAGATCCCTTCATAAGAAGATTTCTGAAAACTAAGTTCTGGAGTTGTTACCTTGTTGCTAGGATTTACCCATTTTGTTGTATACCTGCTGATATCTTCCTCCAAATTCTCTCTCTCTCTCTCTCTCTCTCTCTCTCTCTCTCTCTCTCTCTCTCTCTTCTTTTTTCTCTTTCTTTCTTTTTATCATTTCTTTCTGTCTTTTTTTTACTCTCTCTCTCTCTCTCTCTCTCTCTCTCTCTCTCTGTATGTGTATGTGTGTGTGTATGTGTGTATGTGTATGTGTGTGTATGTGTATGTGTATGTGTTTATATGTGTTTATGTGTGTGTCCAACAATGTCTTAGTATAATTCCAGATTTAGCCTATACTTTTTTGAGGGTTTAAGGCAGGTCCCAGTAGTTTGTTTATTCGTGTGTGTGGTGGGGGGGGGTTTGTGTGTGTGTATGTATGTGTGTGTGTGTGATCTCCAGACACAGCTAATAGTTTTATGTATTTAGCTCCTATCTTTATTCCATGATTTTGTTGGTACCCTCCTCATAACAACTTTCCCGTAGTGGACCAAACCATTCCAAAGAATGAACAGATTGTCAAAACCTTTGCTAGTACACCTGCTGTTTTAATTAGTGTGTCCGTTAATTCACCTCTCTTATAATCGTTTGCTATACTAACGGTTTTGTGAATTTTAGTTTTTGATTTTATATATTTGAATAATGGTTTACGATTGTAATTGATATTTTGAACAATTACATGTTCATGTTTCTTAAAACATTGATATTGCAACTAAGTATCAAGTGTTTATCAGATTCAAATAATTATGAACTTTATTAATACATTGGCTTTTGAAACATTGATATTGCAAATAAATATGAAGTGTTTAACAGATTCAAATGATTATGAAATTTATTAATACATTGGCTTTTAAAACATTTATATTGCAAATAAATATGAAGTGTTTAACAGATTCAAATGATTATGAAATTTATTAATACATTGGCTTTTAAAACATTGATATTGCAAATAAATATGAAGTGTTTACCAGATTCAAATGATTATGAAATTTATTAATACATTGGCTTTTAAAACATTGATATTGCAAATAAATATGAAGTGTTTACCAGATTCAAATGATTATGAAATTTATTAATACATTGGCTTTTAAAACATTGATATTGCAGCAAAATATGAAGTGTTTAAAATGATTGTAAATTTTAACAATACATTGGCTCTTAAAGTATCGATACTGCAACTAAGTATGATGTCTTATCTGATAAAAAGGATTGTGAAAATACATACTTATGTAGGTGTTTAACAGACATCGGCATAGAATAACCCAAAATAATTTGTCATGCCGTAAAATCAACCAGGTAATGATAGAACTTTTTCGTCTTGTAATAATCTGTTTGACTAGTCTGCTATACATAGTTCTACAGGAAGGTCCCTATATCTTATCCGGTTTCGACAGGGAAGTTCAGTGGCTTCGGCCCTGGCTCTTACAAGCGTTGATCTCAAGGGGCCATCCCCCCCAGACAACACATGCCCCATTGATTTAAAGGTGAAGAGCTGGGTTTATTGCCCAGTGTCTGAGGTCCCCCTTGAGAGGGAATGCCGACGGATCAACGGTTTTTCCCTACAAGCCGGAACTCATGGGTGGGCATACATAAAAATGTCCTTGCGTCACGCCTTCATAAGCGGGATGAGACAAATACCTATCTATTTCAGCAGATATGAGCCTGGAAGGAAGTCACGTTAGTTAGCACCCAATGACATTTCAATTCCCCGCATTACCGAAACGACAATCGTACGCGCTATAGTTGCCACCCACCAGAGATTTGTTGTCTCAAAATTCTGTGCGTGCTTCAGTATCACTTGTCTATATTTAAGAGAAATTCTTTCAGCTGTATTTTCCCCGCTCTTCTAATATTTGCACCACTTTTTGCACCTGCAGAAAGTCAGCCGAAACGGAAGGGAATCGCACACGCGTACACAAAAATAAATATATCAATACACAGGCTGAGAAACAAGTCTTAGAAGTCGTCACTTTATTAGGATGTATTAAATGTATTCTCATTCTTTAATGATGTTTCTTGTTTGGCTTATTCCTGGTGTTCATCTAAATATTATCTCTCACTACTATGTTGTAATTATAGTCTTTTTAAAATCAGGAAGAAAACGAAGCGTAAAAGAATGAAAGAAAGAAAGAAACCAAAGTGTGAAAAAACCAAAAAAAAAAACCAAAGAGTAAATAAAGAAATCATCGAAAGAAAGAAAGAAAGAAAGAAAAGAAGAAAGAAAGAAAGAAAGAATCCTAAGTGTAAAAGAAAGAAAGAAAGAAAGAAAGAAAGAAAGAACACCGACGCAAAGAAAGAAAGAAAAAAAGAAAGAAAAAACAAATATAGCACATAAAAGAAAGAAAGAAAAAAAACAGCCTGGATGCAGAAAGAAAGAAAGAAAGAAAGAACAATATAAAATAAAAAGACAGAAGATAGACCACGAGAAAATTATTGATTGATCAATTAATTGATTTTAATGGTATAATCACCCATCTAGGGTTATTTTATGCCTAAATGTTAGGAATCCCGTTTATTATACGCTAATATATACATATTAGAAAATTGGTTATTTTGTTTTACGGCGTATCAACTACTTTCGGGTCATTTAATGCCGAATCAAGTCATTTTGGTGTTTGGTTTTACTTACAGTAACTGCTTTTTCCCATCTAAGTTGTAAACAGGTTAATCGCGGCTTAACTTTGGTGATTTAACGTTACTTGACCGTAAGGAAAGAAAGAGAGAAAGAAAAAAATAATAAAGAGAAAGGTGAAAAGAAAGAAAAAAAAGAGAAAAAAAGAAAGACGCCAAAGATTAAAAGAAATTAAAAAGAAGAGAAACCGAAGAGTAAAAGAAAGAAAGAAATGAAGAAAGAAAGAAAAAGAAAGAAAAAAAAGAAAGAAAGGAAGAAAAAAAAGAAAAGGAAGAAAGAGAGAAAGAAAAATGAAAGAAGAAAGAAAGAAAAAAGAAAAAAAGAGAGAAAGAAAAAAGAAAGAAAGAAAAAAGAAAGAAAGGAAGAAAGAAAGAAAGAAAGAAAGAAAGAAGTAAGTAAGAAAGAAAAAAGTAAGTAAGAAAGAAAAAAGTAAGTAAGAAAAAAAGAAAGAAAGGAAAAAAGAAAGAAAGGAAAAAAGAAAGAAAGAAAGAAAAGATGAATGTGATGAGAATATTTAGAAGAGTACTGGATACTTGAAAACACTTGCTGTCTCTCTGTCTCCAGTGAAAGGCCACCAACTAACGTTGGTTTAAAATATTCGCAACGAGTGAGATAACTCCAATAATAATAATAATAATAATTTTCAGAAAGATCAACAAAGGACCAGACCTAGTGTTGATTAACAAGAAAAAAGAATTTGTTATCATGAGAATTCTGCTGTCCCAGTGAATCACACTGAAAATGAAAGAAACCGAAAAGATCAACAAATACTTGGATGATACCAGAGAGCAGAAAAAACATACAGTGGAACACTATAGTGACGGCGATACTAATTAAAGTAGGTGTGTATGTAAAGGTCTCAAAAACCTAGAAAATAGACTGGAAAAAGTGAAGTGGAAGAATAGAGACCATACAGACCATAGTATTATTAAGATGGGCTTGAATACTCAGAACAGACCCAGAGATCTATACAGACTTTACTGTTACTCTAGTGAATTTGATCTGGTGTTAAAATTCGACAATTTTAAACATTTTATCTGTGGCAAAACATTACTAGAATTATAGCAACAATAATTATTAGTTAGCTAGCTTAAAGACCTCCCCCGGTCAACAATTAAGCTACTATACACACACACACACACACACACATATATATATATATATATTGATGAATATAAAAAGGAGAGTAGAAAGACTTAGTATTTCTTGTGTAATACTGTTTTTAGCTTTTAAAACTAAGGAATTAGTGGTGAATTGTTTGTTTAAATACTTATGAACAGTAGTGTATATATATATATATATATATATATATATATATATATATATATATATATATAAGAGTGTCTATTTTTTTTTCAATCTTTCTTAATATACTACAATTTTTTTTTCAATCTTTCTTAATATACTACATACCGTCGGATTCACTTCCTTTTCTTCACACACACACACACACACACACACACACACACACACACACACATATATATATATATATATATATATATATATATATATATGAACAGTGGAGGAACTCAGATGTGATTTGAATAGGAAACATCTTCCTCGTCTGATCATCCGTGGTTCCAGCTGCCGTGCATTTTCTCCAGGGAAAATGTCAACATTAATGTCGGACTAACAAGAAGGGGAAACAAAGTTCAAAATATCTGGTCTTTCTTATGAATAGTAAATGAAATGAAGAATGAGTCGTCAATTTCGACTCCCTAGGCGCCCAAATTGTCACCGATTCACTTAACTCAAGGATTATCACATTAAATGCACAGGGGTGCCTTATGCGCTGTAATAGTTGGCGAGTTATACTTAGTGATCATTACTTGTGAGTTCGATTCTCACCGAGTGTCACATAATTTTGGTCCTCCACAACACTAATCTAAGTCGTCGGGGCGGCCTAATGTCGGTATCGGTCATGGTGCCTATCCCCTTTTCAATAGCGCTAGACCAAGGAGATTGTTTTGCGTCTGAGGTGGAGCGCCACACCTACCATCAGCTCCTTACTTTACCGCACAGATCCCTGTGCTACTCATACGATGAGTTGGCGAGGGCGGGTATCGAACTAAGAACCTTGTGGTTTCTAGCCGAACGCTCTACCGACTGAGCTAACCCGGCCAAGCTTACTAAAGGATTATAATTTACAGTTGCAAATTGTTTATGACAGCAGTCACTTTGCATGGTATAGCAAGGTAAGCTACCAGATCATTGTTAGAGAGTTCGATTCTCACTGAGTGCCCTATAATTTTTGTCTTGTACCAAACTAACGTAAAGGACGATAATTTACAGTTGTAAACTTTCTATGACAGCAGTCATATTGTGTAGCATAATTCTTAGCGAGGTAGGCTAACAAATCATTGCTATTGGGTTTGATTCTCCTGAGTGCCCCTACACCAAATTAACCTAACTTACTAAAGGAATATAGTTTACATTTATAAAAGATTTATGACAGCGGTCACATCACGTGGTATAATGATTAGCAACTAAATCATTGCTAGTGAGTTCGATTCTCACTGGGTACACCAGACTAAGCTAAGCTTACTAAAGGTCTATAGATTATATTTGTAAACCTTTTATGAGAGCGGTTACTCGCGTGGTATAATGGTTGGCGAGGTAGTTTAGATCATTACTAGTGAGTTCGATTCTCACTGGGTCCAATATAATTTTGATCTTGTACCACAGTACGCCTAGCTTACTAAATGTCTATAGTAATTTGTAACCTTTTTATAACAGCGGTCACATCACGCGGTATATTGGTTAGCGTGATAGGATAACAGATCATTGCTAGTGATTTCGATTCTCACTGAGTGCCCCATAATTTTGGTCCTGTTTCAAACTAAGATTTGCCCTGTGTATGAAGTTAAAGTTTCAATTCTAAAGCTCTGGGAGTGTGGAGTACCCCTTCAGTGCCATTACTCCAGGTCCACTCTGATCCGGAGTGGTAGTACCTGTTAGGGCCCCAATCTATGGATTAAATAGAAAAATGAGTTTAAAAAGATATGTTTAAAAATTTGATTTTGGAAAAAAATTGAATACTATCAAGAATTAATAAAACACAACGTCTTCGGCATAAAGTAACCCAACAAGGGTTGACATACCGTAAAATCCAACCAACCAACTCAACTTAGGTAAGATTACTTAAAGGGTCCTTTTGATATTAATTACTTAAATTACGATGTGCAAACTGCTTGGTGAATCTTACTCAAGCTTAAAGGACACTTCCGAATTATTTATGAATCCTTGCGTTATCTACAGACTAAACGACAGATTGGATCAATAAAGATTTATCAGGATTATGTCGTTCCCGCCCATATAAAAGGTTTTGGTTGGTTGGTTGGTTGGTTGGTTTTTAGGTATGTAACCTAACTATCGGGTCTTGTGTCCAGTGGCTTCAGCCATTGGACCGGTAACATTTTAATGTCAGCGTTATCCCAGGGGGCCATCCTCTCAGGCAACACCTGTTCCCTTGATTTAAAGGAGAAAGGCTGGGTTTATTGCTCAGTGTCTCAGGCGTCTCAATAGAGGGATACCGAAGGGATACACGCAATTATTTTCACTGGCCAGATATGGCATTCGATTTGTGCTTCGTCCCCCACGTTAATGGTCTTGTGTCAAACTGGCATTGTGGGGTGCCCGTAAATAACTTAAGCTATTCCAAAGTCAATATTCTTTCAATTATTAACTCAATTATTATTTGAAGAAACCAATGATAAAAAAGTATAAACAATTATGACTTGAAGTAAGTGAAGTAAGTAAAGTAGGCGAGGTGGCTGATTGTCGGTATCAGTCCGACAGCAAATGAATCTATCTCCCTTTTAACAAGCGCTAGACCAAGGAGATTGTTTTTTGCGTCTTAAGTAAAGCACCACGCTAACCATCAATTCCGTACATTACCGCACAGATCCAGGCTATGATACTCATGAGTTGTTGAGGACCGATATCTAACCCGGAATCTTGTGGTTTCTAGGTGGATGCTAAACTGAAATCAATCGGCTGGTCACGTTGGATTTTGTGGCATGTTAACCCATTGGGTCATTTTATATCGAAGACGTTTTTGTTTTATTCATTTTTGATGGGTACTCATTTTTTTAAAAAATAATGTTTTAACACATTTTTAAAAAATCTTGTTTTCTATTAATTCATATATAGAACACCTATAAGTACTATCACTCCGGATCAGAGTGGTGATGAAAGGGTACTCCATATTCCCTACAGATCCAGAATTGGAACCTCACCACCAGATAGAGTTTAACATCATACACAGGTAATTAAGACCGTCAGCCATCGCCTTCTAGCACATATCTGATAAATACGGTAGGGACAATCATATAGGTGCTAGTTCTTGAAATGACCAGCCGATTAATTGGAGGGGGCTCTCCAATCGCCCATCTAGCCTGAGAAAGGGCCAAAGTGAAGTGTTGCGGGGGTTCGTGATTTAAAAACTCGTGGTTTGTAATCACCATTGATGTTACCTAATTCGTGGGTTGCAAACGAATTATGACTTTGTGCAGTAAAATTTAAACGACGGTATTGTAAATGGAGAGTTACCATTATAGCCGTTATAGAAAGTATGAACAACAGTTCACCGTTCGCTGACCTATCCATTGATTTCTCCTTGGTTAAAGGCAAAGCATGTGAAAGGAACTGACTTAGAGTGGTTAGAATTAGGCGGTTAGACGAAGGGAACGGATGTGATGGTCGTCTGTTCCCGAGTAAGCCATTTTCTTACCGCGTGGTTGAACTCTTTTGGGCTTCGGTTTTAATAAAGAAGTCTGAAAGATAAAGCAAGTCTTGTATTCATTATGAAAAACAAAGAGAATGAGCACAGACAACCGCTGTCCAGTACATAGAAGCCCGTATCAACCAGTGGAAGAAATCACCCCAAAAGAAGATGGCCATTCGGCGAAATAGAACCCTCCTAAGACCCATCTCTACTCTCGCCATTTATATACCCAGCAGATGAAGTGGGTGTATAACATTAAACGTCATATGTTTATATTATATTTATATTTATATTGCGTTTGATTTTGATACTTGATCGAAATAGGATTTATTGCAGAAGGAAGATTAAATCAAATGAAAATTGTTTATTTTCCCACATTACACAATATAAGGGGCCGGGATAGCTCAGTCGGTAGAGCGTTCGGCTAAAAACCACAAGGTTCCTAGTTCGATACCGGCCCTCGCCAACTCAGCGTATGAGTAGCACAGGGATCTGTGCGGTAAAGTAAGGAGCTGATGGTAGGTGTGGCGCTCCACTTCAGACGCCAAAACAATCACCTTGATCTAGCGCTATTGAAAAGGGGATAGACTCCCTCGCTGACTTTAGGCCGCCCCGACGACTTTACTTACTTACATAATATAAACAATGTCCCACCATCAAATACTTATAATTTTTACAAAAATAAACCCACAACAATTAATTAAATAATAATTCATTGGTTAAGCTATCAGATCTTTGTTGGGCTTGAGGGAATATTTTATGGAATTAATGTTGGTTGTTGTATTCATGTGTGGAGGATGATCACTAATTAGAACTGAGCCTATTAAAGTAGTGATCACCTCAGCTGATCCGAATTTTTGGAAGGTTTACATTGATTTAACACAGTAAGACTAGCATTGTTTAGCAATCGATTGACAGTTGACTACAGTGATAGCGTGTTTGAAGTTTACTTATAATGAGTTAAGAATTTCTGTGTTTGAAGTTTACTTATAAGAGTTAAGAATTTGAAGTTTACTTATAAGAGTTTAAGAATTTCTGTGTTGAGTTTACTTATACGAGTTAAGAATTTCTGTGTTTTGAAGTTTTACTTATACGAGTTAAGAATTTCTGTGTTTGAAGTTTACTTATACGAGTTAAGAATTTCTGTTTTTAATAAATACTTTGAGTTGGTGAGCAGACATTATGGTGAAATCAATGTTTGGAATTTTTTATGGCAATGTATTTCAATTGTTGATGAGAAAATAAAAAAGGAACCGATTTGTAAGCTACGAATTTAGCCAATGGCGTTACGAGACAGAGAGAAATAATGGTCTTAGAAATAACCTTATTCTTGCTGGTATTGTTCAAGAAAAAAATAGGTGAAAAATCTTCGCTACGAATCATTCATTGTTGATATATTTAAAGTCTCGTTTGTGGCGTTTTGTGTTTAATAGCGCGTGTTGCAGAGATTGTGTGTGTGTCGTTCGAAGTATCGGCTGAAAATAGAACCGCACCACAGGTGACAAGACGAGAGAAATGTTCGGAATAAGAATAGAAATAGTTGAGGTGTTCTAAGGTAAAGCAGAAATGGAATAAAAAAATTGTAGGAGTGAAATGATAATGAAAGGGAAGAGAAAAGGCTAAAAAGAATTGATGGTTTTTTATCTTAAAAAAGAAAAAGGAAAAAAGAGGGGGAATTAAATGAAAGTGAAAAAGAAAAAGAGTTTACGAGAGTGGGGGAAAATTAAGATAAGAATATAGCAAAGATGTGACAAGAAAGGACGAGAGGGAGAGAGAGGGAGAGAGAGAGAGAGAGAGGAGAGAGAGAGAGAATAAGAAAATAGAAGAGAGAGAGAAAATAGAAAATAGAAAGAGAGAGAGAAGAGAGAGAAATAAGAAAATAAAGAGAGAGAGAGAGAGAAAGAAAATAAGAGAGAGAGAAAAATAAGAAATAAAGAGAGAGAGAAAATAAGAAATAAAAGAGAGAGAGAGAAATAAAAGAGAGAGAGAATAAAAGAGAGAGAGAGAGAGAGAAAATAAGAAAATAAAAAGAGAGAGAGGAAAAAGAAAGAAATAGAAGAGAGAGAGAAAAAAGTAAATAGAGAGAGAGAGAGAGAGAGAGAGAGAGAGAGAGAGAGAGAAGAGAGAGAGAGAAGAGAGAGAGAGAGAGAGAATAAGAAGAATAGAAGAGAGAGAGAGAGAGAAATAAGAATAGAGAGAGAGAGAGAGAAAATAGAAAATAGAAAATAGAGAGGAGAGAGGGGAGAGAGAAAAGAAAATAGAAGAGAGGGAGAATAAGAAAAGAGAAGAGAGAAAAAATAGAAGAGAGAGAATAAGAAAATAGAAGAGAGAGAAAAATAGAAAAAGAAGAGAGTGGGGAGAGAGAAAATAAGAAAATGGAAGAGAGAGAGAATAAGAAAATAGAAGAGAGAGAGAGAAAGAAAAATAGAGAAAGAGAGAGAATAAGGAGAGGGAGAGAGAGAGAAAACAAATTAGGAAACAAAAGAAATAAAAATAAAAATGAGAAAACAGAAAAACGAAAGAAACAAAGAAACAGAGAGGAAGGGGAGAGAGAGAGAAGAGGGGAAGAAAGAGAACAAATGAAAATGCAAAAGAAAGAATGAAAGAAACAGAATAGATAGGAAAGAAAGAGAGAAAGAAAGAACCAAAAAGGAAAAGAAAGAAAGAAATAGAAGAAATGAGAAAGAAAGAAAGAAAGAACCAAAAAGGAAAAGAAAGAAAGAAATAGAAGAAATGAGAAAGAAAGAAAGAAAGAAAGAAAGAAAGAAAGAAAGAAAGAGAAAAAGACAGAAAGAACAAAAGAGAGGGAAAAAGAAAGAAATATAACAAGAGAAAGCCAAATGGACAAACTGAAAAAGAAAAGGTAATGAACAATGATTTTAAAACATGATGAAATTAATTATGAAATTAAGATAAACGTAAAAATAGAATATGATAAAAACAAATTATGAATAGTTATAAATTGTTTAAAAAGGAGAATAGATTTTCTTTTAGTTTGACAAAAAGAAATGATAATAAAAAGGGAAAGAAAAAAAATGAAAATAAATATTTAGAAAAAGAAGGAAAGCAATCTTACACAAGAATAAAGAAAGACATTAAAAACTAAAAGGCAGAAAGAAGAAAAAGGAAAGAAATAATGGGGCAGCTGGAAGAAATAGAAGGAAAAATTGCAAAGGTAGAAGAAAGACAGAAAGAAAAGATGTAAAAAAAGAAAGACAAATAAATATAGAAAGAAAATTGAGGTACAAAGAAAGAAAGAAAGAAAGAAAGAAAGAAAGAGAGAGAAAGAAAATAACTCGGAAAACAGTACAAATGAAAATGCAGGAGAAAGAAGAAATAGAACAAATAAGAAAACAGAAAAAAGAAGAAAGAAAGACAGAGAGAAAGAAAGACAGAAGAGAGAGAGTTTATGAGAATGCGGAATTAAGAAGGAAAGAAAGAAATCAAATAAGAAAACAGAAAAAAGAGAGAAAGAAAGACAGAGAGAAAGACAGAAAGAAAGAGAGAAATAGAGGGTTTAAGAGAAGGCGGAATAAAGAAATCAAATAAGAAAAAAGAAAAAAGAGAGAAAGACAGACAGATAGAAAGACAGAAAGAAAGACAGAAAGAGAGAGAGTTTATGAGAATGTGGAATAAAGAAGGAAAGAAATGAATCAAATGAGAAAACAGAAAAAAGAGAGAAAGAAAGACAGAGAGAAAGACAGAAAGAAAGAGAGAAATAGAGGGTTTAAGAGAAGGCGGAATAAAGAAATCAATAAGAAAACAGAAAAAGAGAGAAAGACAGACAGATAGAAAGACAGAAAGAAAGACAGAAAGAGAGAGAGAGTTTATGAGAAGGCGGAATAAAGAAGGAAAGAAATAAATCAAATAAGAAAACAGAAAAAAGAGAGAAAGAAAGACAGAGAAAGACAGAAAGAAAGAGAGAAATAGAGTGTTTGAGAAGGCGGAATAAAGAAATCAAATAAGAAAACAGAAAAAGAGAGAAAGACAGACAGATAGAAAGACAGAAGAAAGACAGAAAGAGAGAGAGTTTATGAGAAGGCGGAATAAAGAAGGAAAGAAATAAAAAATAAGAAAACAGAAAAAGAGAAAAAGAAAGACAGAGAGAAAGACAGATAGAAAGACAGACGGGGGGGGTTCTGAGAAGGCGGAATAAAGAAGGAAAGAAATAAATCAAATAAGAAAACAAAAGAAAATTTTAAAAAAGAAAGAAAGAGAGAGAGAGAGAAGGGGGTCGAGAGAGAACAAACGGGAAACCAAAAGAAAGAAGGGAAGAAAGAGGGAAGATATGTGAAGGCAAAAGAAAAAGGAAAGAAACATATCAAATAAGAAAGCAGGACGAAGATAGATAGATAGATAAATAGATAAATAGATAGATAAGAAATGATAAAGAAGGAAAGTAGAAAAATACGCCCTCTTAAAAATAAAAGCGAAAAACGAAACAAAGAAAAACACTCATAGATAAGGGAAGAAGAAACAAAGAATTCAAAGAAGTAAAATTCCTAAAGATAAAAGACCTTAAAAGAAGGAACTGATGCACAACAAAAGAACAAAAAATCCGATGAAGAATAAAATAAAACCCTTCAGTTGAATTTGAAATTAATTGAAGAGAATTTCTCCCTTTATTATTCCGTTGGAAATTAATTTGTTTTCTTATCACGGATGGAAAATCTGCATATTTAATCCAAAAATTACCAACGCTCGCCAAATGTTGCAAATTGATAAAACGATTATTTATTCCACTTAAAGATTACGTTCACCGTTCTCCCTGAAGATCGAATTTTTTTATTGACTTGGCAGTGGATATATTTAAATACCCTAAACAAAACCAAAAACCAAGCATAGATAACCAAAATGTGAAGACAAATATACTGGCACATTGCCGAGATGAACGACCATATAAAATGATTTCAAAAGCGCATGGTGTAATGGTTAAAGTCATGGAAAATGGACTCGTCGCCCCGAGTTCAAATCCTGGACGTGGTAATTGATTTCACTTAGCGCTAATACCCCTGAGAAAGTTATGAATTCTGCTCTCCCTCCAGCTATGGGTAAATAGTAGGGCAGACTGGGCTCTTTAACCTTGGTTAGGCAACCGGTCTAGGAGAAGGAAAACTCTGAATTCAAACCTGCTGAACTCCGCTTAAGAAATTGACCTTGTGTCACATCCTGCTCGAGCGGGGGGGGGTAAATATATATAAAATTATTTCAAAAGGCTGGAAGGTTGGTTGATTGGTTGGTTATTTTGTGTAATCTATACATATATAAAGGGCAGTTGTGATCTATACATATATAAAGGGCAGTTGTGTATATGTATGTCCGGGGGTCATCGATCTATCTATGCATATATAAAGGGCAGTTGTGTGCATATGTATGTCAAGAGGGAACTTCGAAAATAAAACAATTAACGACAAAGTAAATATATATACACATTAAATATCACCAGGGCTTGGTTTTTGAGCAAAACATAATAGAGATTTGATTTATATTCGTGAAGGTAATTAAAAAATAAAATTTGAACGATAACAGCATGGATTTTTTTTTCATTTAATATTTTAGATAGTAGACATTAACATTTCTTTTCAGAGTAGCTGGATCACTGCAAGGTCTATTTTACATAGGGATTTAAATTGGGCATCCCACGAGGATTCAACTCACGATTCAGTAATAATGGATCTGCGGGACTAACTTTAAAAAATCCCCCTCTACACAGGCGACGCCGGGTAGCCGCTGCTAGTGGCATATAAGCCCTTGTAATATAGGTATTATAGTTTTCTATATTTGGGTTCTAATTTATGGTGGTTTCAAGTAAAATGAGGAGTAGATGCATGTACGTGTTCACATATGACAAAAATTGTTAAATAAAGAAGTAACAAAACCCTGGGTTTTCCTACGGATCATTTATTTCCTTTGGTGAGGTTTAAGGGAGATCAAAATTCCTAAAGTTTTTAAGAAGAAAAACTTTAATCCATTTTGTTGTTAGTCTTATGAGCAACAAGTAAGTTTTAGATAATATCAATAAGCCTGGCGCAGAGTTGAGAAGAAAACCAAATATCAAAATGTTCTGTACTTACTTTGATGATATATATATATATATATATATATATATATATTATATATATATATATATATATTTGGGGGGGGGTCTTGAAACATGACCGTTTGCTAGAGTTGCTACTGTAAAAGAGGGAGATAATTCATTTTACGGAAGTGTGGGTGTAAACTCTTTCCGATTCTTTTATTTTATTTATCTATTTATTAATTTATTTTAAATCATAGGAAAATAAATTTATTTTATTTTAATTCTTTTTTAAAAATTTAATTAATCTCCCACAGTAATCTATTTAATGCCAAATCTTTATATATATATATATATATATATATATATATATATATATATATATATATATATATGATTTTAAGCATATAGTTTGTAGGTAAATATTGGTTTGGTTTTATAAACTGGTAGAAATATTTTTCATTATCTTCATATGTATTTAAAAATCTGGTAGAATTAATAAACCGGTGGTTGACTCACCGTCTTCTCGCACTCATATGATAAAAAGGGCTAGGTGTTTGCCATTAGAGCAATTTGAAGGATATGTCGGGACAGACATATAGTCGCTAGGGCTTGACATGACAAGCCAGTTGATCAGTTGGAGCCTCACCAAACTTCCGTCTAGCCAAAGAAAGGACCAAAGCGTAGTGTTGCATGTCATGAGACCACTTAATACCCAAATCACGGATTACTCAACCGACACGATATTGCCCCTACACCTTACGAGTCACCACCTACGGCCAACAGGTGGTCCCATGTGGGGTTGGGGGTTTTACCCCTTTGCAGAGGTGCAGTCGACCGGGTGATAGTATGATTGATTGATTGATGTTAACGGCACATCAACCCGTCATTGTGCATTTATATTTACATTTATCGTGCAGTTGGTTTTTATGAGTTGTTTTTTTTGCATATAATTATATGATATCAAGTAAATTCTTATCTTTTACAAATAAATTTCACACAGTTTTATTGTTTCAAATGTTCCTATCTAATACAAATAATTATATAGTTTCAAGTAATTATTTCTAATTGAAAATTTATATGGTTTCAAGTAACTAATAGTAATATTAATCCTTAGTAAACAATTAAAGTAACTAGCCTTAATACAGAATATTTACAATTATATGGTATTTGATCTTATACTAATAATTTTCAAACAGATCTATTTGGTTTATAGATCAGATCATAATGTATTTATTTATGAACCCCTTCACAAGAGCAGAATGGTATTTTTCAGTTATTTTTTCATAGGTTTGAATTCAGAATTTTCCTTTTTCTATATCGTTTGCCATACGACGGTTAGAGAGCCCAGATTTCCCTACTATTTACTCATAGCTGGAGGGAGGATAGTTACTTTCATACTTTTACTCCCAAGGATATTAGCCCTATGTGAAATTCAAATGGCCTCGTCCAGGATTTGAACTCATGTTGTCGTATCCATAACAGGTACAATCATTCGGTTAAGATTGGACCTGGGAGTAATAGCAATGAATGGGTACTCCACCCTTCAGTTTTAGAATCTCACCACCAGGTGCTGATTAAGGTCATTTGGGGGGATCTTATCTCTTGGCAGAATATACAGTCAGCATATTTTAATTCCTGCCGTCTCTGAAGTTAAGCAACGTTGAGCTTGTTCTGTACTTAGTTGGGCGACCACACAGGAACAGCCTGTATGACGCGGGTTCGGAGACCTCTGATATAAACATTTATCTCGTTGTTCTCTTATTGCTTTTTATAAACTTCATGGCGAAATTGGTGTATATATATATGATTAACTTTGTTAAAAAAAATTTTGCGACAAAATATTCGTCGCAAAAGAATCACGGAAAAATCGTAATTAATACTTGGGAATCGAAAATTTCAGGATTGGGCATCCAAATTAGACCCATAATTATAGTATACATGTAATAATTCTTTGTCTGAAACAAAAACAAATTACTAATTTAACATTTCGTTGGTGCTTTATGATTTAACTCTTGGTCCGGGTTAGCTCAGCCGGTAGAGCGTTCGGCTAGAAACCACAAGGTTCCTAGTTCGATACTGGTCCTCGCCAACTCAGCGTATGAGTAGCACAGGGATTTGTGCGGTAAAGTAAAACAATCTCCTTGGTCTAGCGCTATTGAAAAGGGGATATACTCTCTCGCTGACTGGCTGATACCGACTTTAGGCCGTCCCGTCGACTTTACTTACTTATTATTGAAAACAAAAAGGGCTGGGAAAATCAAAATTAGAATGTTAAAAATTATTTACAATAAAATTCTATCAGAAATATTATAAAAAGCGAAACCTTTAATTCGATACATTTCTGATAAAGTATATATATACATATATATCTAAGTATCTTTTTATCATATGTGCTAGAAAACGGTGGCTGAGGGTCTTCATGTCCTGGGAATGACGTTAAACTCTATCAGATGGGGAAGTTCCAGTTTTGGAGATTTGGGGAATGTGGAAACCCCTTCATCACCATTGCTCACTGGTCCACTCTGACCTGGAGTGGTATTATCTGGTAGGGTTAAATAGAAAAACATAAGTTTATAAAAACTGAGTAAGTACTTAAGAATGAGTTTGTCATGGAGTCGCCTGATTCTAAAATGATATATTTTGAGCTACAGCGTCTAGGAGTTAAGTTGAAAAATTGTGACATACTGACTCACTGACATTCTCATTTATTTTTACTAGCAGGTCCTGTGGATATACCACAGTATGATAATTTAATTATTACACGTTTGATATGTTTACTTAAGAGCTATTGCAAAATAGTTCAATATGTCAAAAGTATAAGAACCTTGATTTAACTCTCAAACGGATTAGCGTTATCACTTCCGCTCGCCCATACACTCTCTCTGACTTTCTACACTCTTTCTTTCTTTCTTCTTAGCCTTTTCTATTCTCTTTGTTTATAATAAAAATAGAATGGTCCATTATTTAGCTGTGTGACGACGCTCATAAGAAATAAGAATTCGCTAAGAGACACGAGATAATCAGGATTTACATTTTTGCATTTCATCTTGAGCGATTTGGGCGGTTTCATTTTTAACTAGAGGGTGTTGCAAGATCATAAAGGTTGTACAATTAGGGAATACGGGTATTAATATATAGCTAGAAGAGTTAACGGAGATCTTAGAAATATGATTCCAACATTCTGCTCATTGAGATATTCCAGCATGTCGAGGAAATAGTCTATTTTCTCGAAGTGTTTTACAAATGCTTTTTTTTCTTGGTAGTAAGGCAGATACATACTTAACAGGACGGTGGACTTCTTGTAAGGTCGTGTTTTTGTCTCCTAAGTAAAGTAGCGGGCGCTGTGAAAGAGACAATGCCGTAGTTTCTAGTTGTAGTTTGCCTAAAGCCATGAAGATCTGACGAATACAAAAGTGACGGCTTCGAGGGGGTACGAAATTCTTTTCCTGTTTGCTTTTTTTGTTTTGTTTTTTTCATCTCAGTGGTGACATTTGTAATCCATGAGACACGTTGACGTTTAACAAAAGACAAGGACGCCTCACTCGCAGGATTTTCGTCGATTTTTGCTTAAAGATTCTTGTTTTACTTCAAGGCCTGCGTCAATTTACTGTCAAATCGCGACTTACCCTTTAGCGTCTTAAGGAGACACTTCCGATTTAGCGTCTTCAATCTCACTAGCAATTCTTCTCGTTCTTACTTTCTTTTATGGATTTTACGGCATGTCAACCTTGTTGGGTTATTTATGTCGAAGACATTTTGTTCGTTTCATTCTTGATGTGTATTGAAAATTCTATTTTTGAACTCAGTTTTAAACACATTTTATTAACTCATTTTTCTTACCATAGATAAGACCCTAACAGGTACTACCACTCAGAGCCACAGTCGACCTGGGAGTAATGGCGGTGAATGGGTACTCCGGAATTAGAAGTTCACCATTAGATGCAGTTTAACCTCAAACCTAGGATTCTAAGACCCTCAACCACTGCCTTCTAGTACATATATGATAAAAGGTGTTGGAGGTTACCATAACAGTAATTGGGTCGGGACAATAATACAGGTGCTAGGGCTTGACGTGACCAACCGATTGATCGGAGATATCCTCTAAAACCACCCGTATAGCCTAAGTAAGGTCCAAAGCGGAGTGTTGCAAGTCATGGACTGCTTAGCCACCAGGATTCAGTCCTTAAGTATTACGGGTCGTCACCCACAGCCAACAGGTGGTCCATTGGGGTCTTACCCCTCAGTTAGCGTATTCTACAGCCCCAGCTTTTCGGGCATTACTAGTTTAGATTACTAGTTTAGATAACAGTATATTAATCCCTTAGGCGTTATTTATACCGAAATTTTATTCATTTGTAATTGCTTAAATATAATCATAATGATAATTATAATTTCTAGCCATCATGTTAAATTAGGCTAATGAAACATTCGGGATTTAACTATTTAGTTAAATAGAAGTAAAGAAAAATATTACAGTTATTTCTCTTGTTAAGGATTTCTTTTAAATTTATCCTCGAGATGTTTGCTCATATTCATTAATATTTAGAAATCAATAATACTAAGGATCAATATGCAAATTAGCCTTCCCATTCACACTGTAATGTATATATAAATCTCAACAGTCTTAACGATGTAAAACTTAAATAAAAATAAAATCATGGAGAATGTGATGTAAATGAAATTATGACTTGAGTAATAATATAGTTTCGGTTACAACAGAAAAACACGCAATCTCCATTATAATAAGATACGTATTTTCAATGTTCCATTGTAACATTTTTCAAAATCACATTTGTATTATTCGTCAATAATAATCATTTGTTTTCAAAGTTAATGGCGTCAACTATTCCTATTAAATACAAATAAACATTTATATCGTTTCGATGGTTCTTATCTATACTAATAATACATACAATTATATGGCCGGGTTAGCTCAGTCGGTAGAGCGTTCGGTTCGATACCCGCCCTCGCTAACTCAGCGTATGAGTAGCACAGGGATCTGTGCGGTAAAGTAAGGAGCTGATGGTAAGTCTGGCGCTCCACCTCAGACGCTAAAACAATCTCCTTGGTCTAGCGCTATTGAAAAGGGGATAGACTCCGCTGCATGGCTGATACCGACATTAGGCCGCCCCGACGACTTACTTTATATGGTTTAAAGTAACTATTTTTATTTAAAAATTATAATGTATTTGTATACAGCTATGTTTTCATGGATTCCTATCCAATATAAATAGCTTTCAAACAGGTCCATTTGTATATAACCCCCCTCAAAAAAAAAAAGCTAAAGGCATCGTATTGAATATCCTGTAATCATCACTTTGAAAATCTATGTCGCTGCGATCAGCGTAGAATTTATGTTAAATTAGCTTTCAAATTTTTCGTCACTGTTTGTTTGTTCGTTTGCTTCTAATTCAGTGCTGAAGTTCCAGACACATTTCAGAATAGAATAAAAAATTAAAAAACGAAACACACACACACACACACATATGGGACCCTAATAGATAGTACCACTCCGGATCAGAGCCGGATAAACTTTTTCCATAGTTCAAGATTTTGTTAATAGATTGTAATCTAAAGGTTTAAACAAACGAAGAAAAAAACGAGAAGGAATATCAATGTTAACAAAAAGGTTAGGTCAGGTTGTTTGAAGCGCCTCTGCTTCTTCTTGTATCTCCCTGGTTATCTCCTTTTTTCGTCCACGTCCCTCAAGACCTTTTCTTACGTCCCTTTTGTAAACCCTCCTACTAGCACGTTGCTACATCAAGTTTGCCGAAACGAAAAAATGGACTTCTATTTTCGATTGGATTTTTATCTTTTCTTTCTACATTCCCATAATTCGTTTTAGTTCCCCTTCTTCTTCTTCTTCTTCTTCTTCTTCTTCTTCTTCTTCTTCTTCTTCTTCTTCTCACACCACGAGATAAGCTGCATTTCATTTTTTCTTCTTCTTTTCATTCAAACCAAATAATATCCGTTTTAAATATATGCAATATAATATTTTGAAAGTATATTGAATGCATTAGAAATTTATAAAACTTATTATTTTTTCTTTCGGGCAATTTAACTGCATCGGTCACGTGATATACGCGGTGTAAACAAGCATACCAAAATATAGAAAAAAGATTTTGTGTAGTTTCTAAGGATTTTATTTGCACACGGTTATATGACATTGGGTATTACTCTTTAATACAAATGATTAGCAAACATATCTATTTTACCCAAAGATAGGATCCTAACATCCTAAATTCTGGGTCCTTTCTAACCACTACGGGTTAGAAAGGACTCGGAAACTGCATAAAAAAAGAACAATAAATGCAAGTTAATTATCTTTAGAATAGTCCCGTTTGGATTATGCATGCTTATTCTAGTGAGTTTTTCATTGGTCGAAGTATCTTTGAAACTCAACTTAGTATATAAATTTGCTAAACAGATGGATCTTTTTTGCTAAGTATCAGTAGTACTGGGTGAGCACAACAACACTTTTTATTTCACAAATATATACAATGTAACTTTCGTTTTAACAAATTTCAACACACACAAGTTACGCTAATTTGGAGCGAGCACTATCTTGGACTTTAATCCTCCTGGTGGTGGGAGGGATTTACAGAGATTCTGCAAGTGAAAAACTATATATTTCGTTAGTGTATCTCCATATACGAGGGAAACTCAAAAATTAACCCCACTTTCACCATACCATATCTTTATTATTGTCACACATTACATTCTGCGAATACGTGCTTATAGTTGGCACCGTTGCGTTCACTTGATCGAAGTTTTAATGAAACCGGGTTTGATAGATAATTACTTGTGTTATTAATCTCTAATATTATTATTTTATTCCCAACGTATAAAAATCAATCCTATGATTTTATATAGAAACAAATGAAAATATAATTAAAATAAGTGTAATACTTTTATATGCGTTCTTGTTTAATTTCGTTAGTCTTTCTAACTTAATATATTTTATTACATTAAAACTTAAATACATTACGCCAGTAGGGCGCGTATTCTTGCTAGTATAATTAATCTACCATAAATTATCTAACACATATAACCAATGTATATATATATTTATATATTTACCAACCCCTCCATACGAGCTGGATATGACACGAGGTCAATTTCTTAAGCGGAGTTCAGCAGGTTTGAATTCAGAGTTTTCCTTCTCCTAGACCGGTTGCCTAACCAAGGTTAAAGAGCTCAGTCTGCCCTACTATTCACCCATAGCTGGAGGGAGGGTAGGATCCATATCTTTCCCAAGGGTATTAGCGTTAAGGGAAATGCAACGTCCAGGATTTGAACTCGGGGCGATGAGTCCATTTCCCATGACTTTAACCATTACACCACGCGCTTCATATAACCAATGTATATATGTGTATCAGATGGTGTTTACGAATTCATAAGGCACGCTGGTGCAAACAACGTAATCCCGCTCTCTGAAAATGTAAATCGAATGATGTGATTATGAATCAGCATTACTCCCACAGTATTCAGTGACCCATTGGTGAGCGACAGCGCCCTGGAGAAATTCTAAGCAAGCCAAGAAATCTAAGTCAAAATCATAAGCAGATATAAAAATGCTCACGAAATTTGCCACTGTGCATTTTGTAGTATCAAGGGCAGTTAATAACGGTTAATACGAGCGCGTAAAATTAACGGGGAAAAGTAAACGCATTTTGTTAAGAACATCACAAACTACATTCATAATGAAACTAAGATGAACAGACCTTATTCATTTAAGAAAATTGAAATTGTTTAACCCACATTCAGGGTTTTTTAATATTATTGAAATTTGCTGAAATTTTGTGAGTAGGCATCATATCTTGTCCTTTATCTATGGTTTAAATTTCATATGAATCAAAAGGAACAGTTTTCAGCAGGGGTTGTGCCCCTTACCAACACCCTAAGGGAATCCTTTGATTAAAATGACATATACTTATTCAAATACCCTGGGTAACATCTGGCATTGATATGAATTTTTCTATCACCTTTACAATATACATCTTTAAAATCTCTGGCTTTCAATATAATTTTAATGTCATTTTATAAGAAATGTATATTATTTGGATTATTCAGACTATTGTCCTCATTTTATTGTTATATACACACACATATGTATATAACTACTATTTTATATATATATATATATATATATATATATATATATATATATATATATATATATATATACATAATAAAGATGAGGACAATAATCCAAATTATAAAGCCTCATCTCAAAAATTCAGACAAATAAGAAATCTAGTTCTACTGTGGCTAAAAGCATATGATTTTTTATTGCATAAAAATATAGATTTTATAATGAAACTAAGAAGAATAGACGTTATTCATTTAAGAAAAATTGAAATACCCCTAAAAGCTGCTATTGGCACTAAGAGTAGGAATATCGTCTTAAGCCACCGAAACTGTTTACAAGCCGTGGTTGGCGCTGATGAGGACAGGGTATCTTACGTGGTATTTATTACACGTTATATGATAAAAATGTGTGCATAAAATGGAGTCTAAGGTGGCAATATTATATTTTTGATAAGAAAATCATGTCAATATATGACATAGAAGATTCAGCAGTATTTGCATTTGCATTGAATATAACTAAATATTGTGTAATATTTGTACATAGTAATCAAACCATGTAACTTCTATGACTTAAATTCCTAAATAATACTAGAAAAAAAAAAACAATAATTTTTTTTCTTCGGTAAACTTTACAAAAATTCCAATATATATATATATATATATATAGGAATGTATGACGTTCTGCAATATCACTTGAGGGTTTGTGTTGAGAAACCATAATGGCGCTCGTAACGAAAAATAAGCAGACGAAAAAGAAAAAAAGAAAGGAAAAATATTTTTAAAACGAATAATCTGATGTTTAAAATACTACTAATAAACAAACAAACAAACAGACAAAGTAAATTAAGTAGATAGATAAGAAGCGGTTTTCTTTCCACAACAATCTTTACTTTGGCAACTATTTTTGTGCAAAGAGAAAATGGAAAAACAATTTGAGAGAATAATTTTTTCTCTCCTTCTGCAACGCTAATGAAGTTGCATTTGAGTGCAAAAGATAACGAAATTATATCTTCTCTCACGCACGTGCAAAGTTAAAGATATGTGTACATTTCGTGTCATGAGCACAATAAGAAGATTTCACACATGCGTGAGTGCGCATACACACACACACACACACACACGAACTCACACACACCACAAAGAGAGAAACAGTTAGTTACCAATATTTTAAGTGGAACGAGGGTGCACAGACCCCAGTACATTGTTTTGGCAGTCCGGCAGCTTGTCCAGTGGCAGGGAAAAGTCCGAGACGACTGGAATGCTGCGCTGCTGCAGAGCATGCTGTCACAGAAGTATTGATTCACTTCACGAGGGGCAAGCCTCTCGGAAGGCCCAGAGTTTGCACCATAGCACCAGGTTGTATTGAGGATTTATGTGAATAGTAAGTACACACACACACACACACACACACACACACACACACATACATACCACAAGGCGAGAAACCGTCAGTTACTGAGCGCAGTTGACTTCATGTTTTCACTACCCTTCCTTACTTTTTTTTTGTTTAATAACAACCGTTCTAAAAAATTGTTCAATGCTAGAAAAAGAAAATAGCAGTACTTGCCTGTAAACAAAATCTGGTTAAATCGAACTTAACGGAACTAAATTCCACCATCGTATGTCACTCTACCACCGAAAGAAAAAAATACCAAAAATCAGGGAATTAACCGAATTTAATGAAATTTTCAGTATTGATATATTAATGAATAAATATATAATGCACGAGTTATTTTATTTAAAAACCTTTACACTTTTTCAGGTCAGTTAACTTTGAACCACGTATCTTTGAGGCGTAACACAGATCCTGAAATATAAGTTGAGTTCATGCCTTCGCTACCCTAACTTAGGTTTGGTTTCTTTGTTTAATGGCATAACAACCTTCAAAAGTTATTTAATGCAAACGCCATCCTTAGTAAAGAACGGAAAGGGTACTATTATGAAACCCCGTCATCCATCATAGCTCGGGGATGACGGGCTTTCATAATTTTCCCAGGGGTATTCGTCAGAAAGTGAACGTAATAGCGCAACTAGATTTCGAACTTGCTTAGAACGATGTCGCAGTCGAACACGTTAACTACAAAGCCCCCCACCCCTAACCCGCCAAAGACAGGAACAGTTTCGCAAAGTGATTTTTGTATTTTATATAGGTTTATTGTTATTTAGAATACACTGATTACTCCCAGGTCCACTCTGATCCGGAGTGCTAGTACCTGTTAGGGTCCCATCTATGGGCTAAATAGAAAAAAAATGAGTTTAAAAATGTGCTTAAAAAATTGATTTTACAAAAAACTGAGTAATCATTAAGAATGAATAAAACAAAACGTATTCGGCATAAAATAAACCAAAAATGGTTGACATGCCATAAAATCCAACCGACCAACCACCCAACTTGTTGTTGTTGTTGTTATTGTTGTTGTTGTTGTACAAGTTTATTATTTGAACTGGACGCTCCATTGAATATTTTGCCCTTATAGCAAGCCCCACCCCTTTTTATCATATGGATGCTAGAAGGCGGTGGCTGTGAGTCTACATGTCCTGGGAATGACGTTAAACTCTATCTGATGGTGAGGTTCCAGTTTTGGAGGTTTGGGGAATGTGGAGCACCCCTTCATCACCACTGCTCCCTGGTCCACTCTGACCCGGAGCGGTAGTACCTGTTAGGGCCCCATCTATGGGTTAAATAGAAAAAGGTATTTATAAAAAATTGTATTATTCATTAAGAATTGATTTATTTCAAAACTTTATCGGCATTAAATGACCCACTGAGGTTGATATGCCGTAAAACAAAACAAAACAAAACCATTGAATATTTTAGTGCTTTTTTAAACCATGACTACAAAACTTCCCATAAGACGGAAATGACATAATCCAGATAAGTCTGTATTGATAAAACCTTCCATTAATCCTAATTTAGAGTCTATAGATAATACTAGATGTCATAAATAATGTGTAAAGAGTTAGAATTCAGTAGGATCCACGTAGCAGCTCGCACACCTGAGTTTAAGCAATTGACATAGGAAACACCGGCATCATAAATATAACTCTTAAGCGAGTTTAGCTTAGCAAGACCAAAATTATTGGGTACACAGTGAGAACCGAACTCATTAGCAATTATCTGGTAGCCTACCTAGCTAAGCATTATACCACGCGGGGTGACAACTACAATAAAACTTTTCAAATATAAACTATAGTTCTTTAGTAAGCTTAGCTTAGATTGGCACAATGCCAAAGTTGTAAGACCCTCAGTGAGAATCGAACTCACTAGCGATTATCTAATAAACCTAACTCGCTAATCATTATACCACACGGGGTGACCAATATCATAAAACGATTTGCAAATGTAAATTATAGTCTTTTAGTCTAAGCTTAGATTATTTGGGCACAAGGCGCTCGGTGAGAATCGAACTCACAAGCAATGGTCTGTACAACTGCTTTCTTAAAAGTGTACGCATATAAACTGGATTTGTTGTGGGAACTCTACCGATATAACACATCACTCAATAAGTCCCGGGCCCAACGAATAAAACAACTTTTAGGCAAAATTCTACTTTATTCATCAACATATTCCTCTTTGCCAGGAACAAACTTGTTGTAACACATCATTCTATAAGTCCTAGGCCTAACTAATAAAACAACAAATTTTGATTTTATTCACCAACATAGTCTCCTTCTAGGATGATACACTGATTCCACCGCTTCTCTAACAATTCGATGCCTTTTTTGTAAAACGATTTGTCTCTGGCATCAAAATATGCCTCAGATTCCGATATCACTTCTTCATTGGAGCCAAATCTCTTTCTCTGGAGTATTCTTTTAAGGTCTGCAAACAGCCTGTCGTCGCTGGGTGACAGATATGGAGAATAGGGTGGGTGAGGAAGCAATTCGAAGTGCAATTCATGTAGTTTTGCCAACGTTGCGATCGACTTGTGATACGGTGCATTGTCTTAGTGAAAGAGCACTTTTTTCTTCTTCATATGTGGTCGTTTTTTGGCGATTTCTTCCTTCAAACGCACCAATAATGCTATATATTATTCACAATTGATGGTTCTTCTTTTCTCAAGGTAATCAATGAACAAAATACCTTGCGCATCCCAAAATATGGAGACTAATTGTTTATCAAAATTCGTTCTCATGACTATAGTGGATCATGTCAAATTGATTTTCTATACTGCTTGTCTGTCTGTCTGTGTGTCTGTCTGTCTCACCTCTCTCTCTCTCTCTCTCTCTCTCTCTCTCTCTCTCACACACACTCACACACACACACACACATATATTATTATTATTATTATTATTATTATTATTATTATTATTCCATAACCTGGGTTTAGACGCGGGGACGCTACTCGTGTATTGTGTCTTGGGCATGAGCACACTCCAGGTTTACAACTGATTTGAATTTAGAGGTTTACTTTTCTTAGACCGGTTGTCAAACCAAAGCTAAAGAGCCCAGTTTGCCCTACTATTTACCCATGGCTGAAGGTAGAATAGCTGGATTCATACCTTTCCCAATGTTATTAGCGCCATGTGAAATGTATATAACCCCGGTCAGAATTTGAACTGGTAGCCGAGTCCAGTTCCTATGGTGATAACAGGTACGCTATGACTACGTCCACACCGGTAATAATTTTTGATATTATTTCTTTTTCTATCCCCTTCGAAAATAGTCCCCCTCTCTTGTTTCTTGTTTTACTATTTGCATTTCACATAGCCCTTGGGAAATATATGAATCCTAATATTCTTCTTCCAGTTATTGATAAATAGTAGGGCAGATTGGGTTCTTTAATAAAGTGAATTAAAGAGAATTAACTTTTGAAATAGCACAGAGTGTAACTAAGGTAGGCAATCTCTTCGGCACGATAAGATGTGACACAAGGTCGCAAGAATGGGGTATCTTGCGAGGATTGAACTCGTTATTCAGTAATAATGGATCTGTGGGATTAGCTTGCTAATTATTTCACTACAATGGGACACCTAAGAGTGTAACTACGCGTAAACTGAAGCATTTGGGTTCCTGTTGCAACAGTAGTCAATGATCATATTGTCATAACAGCAGAGACAGTAAAGTAGCTGGTACGGATAACCAGGCTTCTCCGAGGCAAAGGGGAACGCGGGTTCGTGTCTCCTTGTGAGCTTATCCTTTAACTATAAATTGAAATTAAATGAATTGACCTTGTTGCTTGGTGGTTGGATTTTGCGGCATGTCAACCCTTGATGGCTTATTTTATGCCTAAGACGTTTTGTGTTATTCATTCTTGATAGGTACTCATTTTTTTAAAATTCAATTCTTTTAAACACATTTTTAAACTCGTTTTTTCTATTTAACCTAACAGTAACTACCACTTCGGGTCTGAGTGGACTTGAGAGTAATGGTGATGAAGGAGTACTCCACATTTCCAAGAGCTCCAGAATTGAAACTTCACCATTAGATAGATTTTAACGTAATACCCAGGATACCAACACTCTCAGCAACTGCATTCTAGTACATATATGATAAAAAGGGTTGGGGTTTACCATAAGAGCAATAAGGTTGGGACAATCATATAGGTGCTAGTGCTTGACGTGACCAACCGATTTGACCGCTCGTCTAGTCTAAGTAAGGGTCAAAGTGGAAAATGACCTTGTGTCACATTCTACTCGTTCTGAGGGGTTGGTAAACATGTATATCAATCAGTGTATATAAATTTCTTAATTTGATATTCAGCCAGTCGACCATATTTTTTTCTTCGTAGATTGGGCAAAATGGCAGGATATCTGAGCCAATCCCTGAGTCGGATCAGCAGATGTGGAAATTGCATACTGATGGGATTTTGTCTTTTACAGTGATGTTTAGCACAGACAATAAAAACGACAGTTGGGAGGTTGTAAAACACATTTCCTTTCATCGTAAAAATATGTTCGCGTGTTTGCGAATCAAAATTCATATTCCCCGTTCAATTATAGAAAATCCGAAACCTCAAAGTTTCAGAATTTTTATTATGTGTAATTTTTTTATGTTTCCTTTTTCATGTTATAGAGATAACATTGTTGATACCCAATTATATTTCTTCCAATATCCGGGTAGAAATTGATAGTTCCCGTGGCCTAATGTCTAAGACGCTGGACTGCGTGTTCGTAGTGAGCGAGTTCAAACTTCAGTCTCGCTATTGCGTTCACTTTCGGGTTACCCTTGGGATAGGCATGAAACCCCATTACTCCTTGCTATAACTGTTCTTTTACGGGGACGGCTTTGGCATTAAATAACACAAGAAGGTCGATATGCCATTAAACAAAGAAACCATACCAAACAAATCTATTCTTTTTCTTCATTTTACGGCATGTCAACCCTTGTTGGATTATTTTATGCCGAAGACGTTTTGTTAGATTCATTCTTGATGGTTATTGGGATTTTTTTTTTGTGAACTGAATTTTTAGACTCATTTTTGTTAACTCATTTTCTTCTAGCTAACACATAGATTGGACTCCAACAGGTACAACCACTTCAGGTCAGAGTTTAACCGAGGAGTAATGATGATCAAGGAATACTCCACATTTTCCAGAGTTCCAGAACTTCGCCATTAGATGCAGTTTAACAGCATACCCAAGTCCTTCAGCCACCACCTTCTAGCACATATATGATAAAAAGGGTTATGGGTTGTCATAAGGGCAGTAGGGTTGGTATAATCGTATAGGTGATAGGGCTTGACGTGGCCAACCGATTGATCGGAGGAGGCTTCTCCGACCACCCGTCTAGTCTAAATGCATGTTCAGCCATCAGTGTCCCATCCATTTCATTACGGGTCGCCACCCACAGCCAATATATGGCCTTATTGGAGGGATTTTACCCCTCTGCAGTCGATGTATTCTTCAACCCCAGTCGACAGGGCAATCTACCATTTACAATGCTCATCTGTAATGTATAGGCATATAAAAGTGGAATATGTGAATTAGTAAAAAATGTAGGGAGACAAATTTTCCTTCGTTCCATTTTTACTATTGGTAAATAAAACTGCAAACTCCTTACTCACCAGGCCAAACATCATGCGAAGTTTTCTTATTTTTAAAACAAAAATAAAACATCGCAACGATAAGATTTGGGATGTGAAAACCATGAAAAGAAATGCAATGTCGTAGCTTCACATTATATAAAAAGCATTTCCAAGGTGATTGATTAATTTTGACGGGATGTCAACCCGTCGAGGGTTATATTATACCTAATGGTTAAGGAATCACATTCATTATACGTTTATATTTACATTTTTGTGTAGTTGTTTTTTAAGAGCTTTTATGGTGTTGTTATTTTTTTTCTTTTTTGCACACGGTTATCAGATATCAAATATTCCTATCTAATTCAAATAATGTGTTCAAAGTTGTACGGTATCAACTATTCCTATAAAATACGAGTAATTTTTAAATAGATATGTTTGACCCATAGATGGGATCCTAACAGGTACTACTACAGGGGGTCAAATTCGACTTGGAAGTAATGGCAATGAAGGGGTACTCCACACTCCCCAATATTCCAAAAAATGGATCTTATCACTAGATGCTGTTTTGTGTCATTCTCAAAACACACTTTTTTGGCGAGGGGGGGTCTTACCCTTCTTCAGGAGATTTAGTCAGCGTATCCGAAGACCCCACAGACATGAAGTTTCTTCGGTTCTTCGATTAGTAGAAATATCAGTTTTATTAATACCAAGGGTACTATTTCAAGAAAAGAAAACAGCGCTTCGTTCCTTGTTTGTTTGTGAATTGGTAAATCAAGCTCCAGTTTCAATAATATTTTGTTAAAAAATATAACTTGTATTATCTTTACGTTACATCTTGAGCGAACGGAAACTCATATTCAATGTATTGCAATTTTATTTTCCCTCGGGGAATATCGATGAGACAGATGAAAATGGTTCTGAATAGATGAAGTGCTTGGTTGGTTAATAGCCTAGTCAAGAGTAGTCAAGAGTAAAATTATTAATAATAATAATAATAATAATAATAATAATAATAATAATAATAATAATAATAATAGAGACTGTAAACCATATACTCTATGAATGTAGCAAACTGGCACAACGGGAATACAAAACTAGACACGACTGGGTTGGGAAGGTGATCCACTAGGAATTTTGCAAAAAAATTAATTTTGACCATACAACAAAATGGTATATGCATAAACCAGAATCTGTTTTTGAGAACGAAACGCATAAAATTCTCTGGGACTTTGAAATAAAATTGTATCACCTTATCCCAGCAAGAAGACCAGACCTAGTGTTGATAAACAAAGAAGAAAGAACTTGTCAACTGGTGGATTTTGCAATGCCAGCAGATCACAAGGTGAAGCTGAAGGAAAATGAAAAAAATGGACAAATATCTGGACCTTGCCAGAGAACTGAAAAAGTTATGGAATATGAAAGTGAAAGTGATACCAATTGTAGTTGGTGCACTTGGAACAGTCCCAAAAGGATTTGAAAAGGGTCTGAAAAGTTTGGGAATCAGAGGAAGGATTGAAACCATTCAGAACACTGCACTGCTGCAATCTGACAGAATACTCAGAAGAGTCCTGGAGACCTGAGGAGACTTGTTGTCACTCAGATTCCAGTGAAAGACCATCAGCTAATGCTGATGTGAAAACTCAATATGAGTAAATAATAATAATAATAATAATAATAATAATAATAATAATAATAATAATAAAACCCAACAGAGCAGCAAACGCAGATTCTATGTAGACAGGGATAAGACGATCAACCATGTATTAAGCGAATGCAGCAAACTAGCACAAAGAGAATATGAGGCTAAGTACAACTGGGTTGGAAAGGTGATCCCCTGTGAATTGTACAAGAAATTAAATTTTGACCATACAACAAAATGTTATATACCCAAACTATAATCTATTCGGATAAAATTCTATGGAAGTTTGAGATTCAGACGGACCACCTAATCCAATCCAGAAAAAAAAGACCTGTTATTGATTAACAAGAAAAAGTGAACTTGTCACCTGGTAGATTTTGCAGTCACAGCAGATCACAGAGTGAAGGTGAAAGAAATCGAAAACATAAACCAATACTTGTACCTTGCCAGAGAATTGAAAAAAAACTGTGGAATATGAGGGTGTAGTTGATGCACTTGGAACATTGCTTAAATAGACTAGAGGAATTGGAAATCATAGGAAGAGTTGAAACCAATCAGCATTGTTAAGATCAGCTATAATATTTAGAAGAGTCCTGAAGACTTGAGGAGACTTGTTGTCTTTCAAACTCTAGAGAAAGATCATCAGCTTAGGCTGGTGTGATAAACCCGGAAGGAGTGAAATAATTATTATAATAATTAAGATGTTCATGAATTCTTTTGACTCTGTCTCTCTCTCGCCATTCATCCCTATCATCCATTGTTCTCTCCGCGGCACCCTGTGTTCGCTCAGAGCTGTGTTAGTTTACTGCATTTGCTTAATGTCTAGTTAATTTTCTCATCTCTGTCTCCACACTACCTACATTTGCTGTTCTGTTGCGTCTTATCTATTTTGCTTTGATGTAATTTGTTCTTATGGCATTGTTTTGTTCTGCAATTATAAGCGATCCAGTTTCTCTCTTGGAGTTTCCCTTTCTTAACCAGGTCCATGTCTTTTCATGTGCAATCTTCTCAATTTGTCGTTTGAAGTACGCATATAATTATTTTTCTTCTCATTTCTGTTTTCTTATTTTGGCTGTTTTATGTTTGTCCTTGTGTCGCAACTGTTGTTATTGGCTGTTGTAATTAATATTTCCTAGCTTTTGGCATATTCTTCCTAGTATTGTGGCATCTACACAATCCTGAATGTTAGTAAGACTTCTTTCACCTTCTTTTCTTGATACATATAGCCTGTCTCTATCATCTCTCGTAATGTAATGCCTTGTGCATTGTCATTAATTTTCTTGTCTTTTGGTCTATCTGTCGGAGTTCCTCTGTGGTCCATTATTATTATTATTATTATTATTATTATTATTATTATTATTATTATTATTATTATTCACACCATCATTAGCTGATGGTCTTTCGCTGGAGTCTGAGTGACAGCAAGTATCCTTAGGTTTCCAGGATTCTTCTGAGTATTCTAGCCGATTGCAGCAATGCAGTTGTCTTAATTTTCCCTATGATTTCCAGTTCTTCCGTTCTTTTTCCAAGCTTTTTGGGACTGTTTCTAGAGCACCAACTACAACTGGTATAACTTTCACAGCTTTTTCAATTCTCTGGCAAGGTCCAAGTATGTGTCTATCTTTTTGTTTTCCTTCATCATTACCTTGTGGTCTGCTGGAACTGAAAAATCTACAAGATGACAAATTCTCCTTTTTGCTAACCAATACTAAGTCTAGTCTTCTAGCTGGGATATTATTATTATTATAATTATTATTATTATTATTATTATTATTATTATTATTTTTAGTAGTAGTAGTAGTAGTAGTAGTAGTAGTAGTAGTAGTAGTAGTAGTAGTATCGTGTCATGTGAGTAATTTATTTTACATGATGTAATAACAAATCCCTAAGAGAACTCAATGTATAATAACTCCTAAATTAATTATATACAGAGCAATATTTATACTTTCAATAAGAAAGAAAACCGTAACAAACAGTCATTTGGCTATCATAGATTTATTTAGATCAGAATTCAATATGAGCATGTCTCATCAGATAGCTTACTACAAAAGTTATGTAGTAAGCTATTTGAGTTCTGGTCGAAATAAATTTATAATAGCCAAATGACGGTTTGTTAAGTTTTTCATTCTTATTGAAAGTATATATATATATATATAATATATATATATATATATATATATAAAGATAATCTACTTGGCTCTACTTAGGTATCGAGCACTTTTTACAGATTAGCTTCTCCTAGCGGTTATATGAATATATATATATCTTATATACATATATATACATATAAATTGTTTTTTCTTTTGGCCAAATACTATACCAATAGATTATGTTTTGTTGGTACGAATATCTTGGTCTTTTCTTTTTTTCAAAATTTTTTTTCTTCCTGGTTGATGTTTGGTAGTATATTTTTACAATCAAACTCTCTGCTGGGTTTTTTCTCTCCGCAAGGATCTACCAACACGCTTGGTATATTAAATTATATATATATATATATATATATATATATATATATATTATATATATTGCTTAGATATTTGCCACTGAAATCATTTGTTGACACATATCGATGAGGTTAGATAAGAACGTTCCTAGACATTTGAACTGGTATCTGATCTCCTGTCAAGACTCATGTTACTTGAGCATCGAGAAAGATGAGTAACATCAGTTCGTTTAATCTTATAAAACCGCTCCCCAATGCCAAATTGCAAATGGTAGCAATCTGTTTCGAAACAAAAATCGAAAAGTAAAAGCGGATGACAGAAACAAAAACCACAGAGATATGACAATTAATTTCGCCTGTGTATCACTCCGCCATTGTAAAGGCACGCGAATGCACTTGTCAAAATTCAAAAATAAAACTTCTAGACATGTTATTTACACAGATATCATTTTTATAACTTCTCTTGGGGTGTGTTTACAAGGTTCAATTTATTCTATTCCTGGGTCAATCTTTAATTTTGTCATTAAGTCAAAACAAATACAGAACAAAAAGAATGAAAAAGATGTTCTCTGAAAATAGGTTGGAGTGGACTTTTTTTTACAAAATGGCTTCGCTGGCA
>CM042144.1:51946271-51956271 GCA_023376005.1 Doryteuthis pealeii | reverse complement strand
TATAAGTTAAGATAAAATTCTCTTTTCCTAAAAAGTCCGGTATGAATTAATTTTATCACAAAACGGTCACAGGTTTCATAAAATCTCTTCTTATTAACAAAAATATGCTCTGAAGAAGATTTTTAACAGATCGAAATATTGCAGTATCAGCATAATAAAAAACACTTTATTTGAACAACATCTGTGTGATTTTCATATTATCTTAACCTTATTAGTCGGATTCATTTCCTTACTTTTAAATAATATATATATATATATATATATATATATATATATATATATATATATATATATGTGTGTGTGTGTGTGTGTGTGTGTATGTGTGTGTGTGTGTGTGTGTGTGTAATTTTATGGCAAACCCTCAAAGAAGCAATCATAAAACTGGTAGAACCTTGTTTTATATAAATTTTTCCTTCGATTTTTTTGTGGGCTGCGAATTAATTCAATTTATTCTGCCAAAATTTGTTTTTCTTTCGAATTGCCAGAAAATTCTGAAGTATTTCAGTTTTATATCCTTCAATTGCCGTCGTTTGGTTGTTTGAAGTAAAATTTTAGTCAAAGATCAAGAATGTTTAAAGTAAACAGAGACGTTTCCTATAAAACTCGGTAAAGCGATCGTTAAGAGAGATGTAAATAGAATTGAGTTGTTCAATTTTGCCTTGAAATGGCCATTCCGTTTGAACTGTAAAACGATCAGTAAATTTTAAGAAAAGAAAATTGAGAAACAAATCAAAGGATTTTTCCCGCCACTTCTCGTCGAACATGAAACTTTCTGGTATTTAGAGAATGAGGGTCTTTGTGGATTCTCTTGCAACTACCGTGTTTCCCCAAAAATCAGACAGGGCTTATATTAATTTTCACTCCGAAATACAACACTAGGGCGTATTTTCGGGGGATATCGAGTGTTTGCATCACAGGATGTAATTACGAAGAATGCTTATGTCTGCCGCTCGCAACAAGGGCTTATTTTAAGAGTAGGGCTTATATTAAAATCATTCTAAAAATCACGCTAGGACTTATTTTGCTGGTAAGTTTTATTTTCGGGGAAACATGGTATTTTTGCTTTTAATATCGAAGTAATAATGATTTTACAACGGTCGGTCACACACACACACACACACACACGAACCCTATATATATATATACATATATATATATATATATATATATATATATATATATATATATATATATATATATATGTATATATATAGTGTCCAAATACCACTCCAATGTCTGAGCTGGAGTAGTATTATATCAGTAATTTATCCAAGAGTGCGCAATACTTCATAAAAAGTAGAGCTTCAATAATAATAATCATAATAATTGTGAAGAAATTGTGAGTCTACCACGGTTTTGATCATACATCATCGTGTAGGGTCCTGAAGAGATCATTACTATCGAAACCACGGTAGACCCTAAATTTCTTCACAATATATATATATATATATATATATATATATATATATATTTAAATTTTTTTTTAAGTTGGGCGTTATTACGAAGCATTAAAAATATATAAATGAATGAACTCGATATTATGGAGTATTGGATTCACTTATTTTTTCATTATTATTTTTGTCATAAATTTTCAGGTTCGTTAGATACCCTTTATCAAATGAATGTTATTCCTGTTTAACGGCTTTTTTTGTCTCTGTTGTTATCGACAGCGGCAGCGTCTGTGAAATATTTATAATAATGGAGAATTCCGATGTCTGCGTTCAATCCCTTCACGTGTGTTTGTAATTTTAGAATCCATTTAGTTTCTGATTGTTTTCTAGATTGCGTTGTTGGAAATGCGTGTTCTATTAAAATGCATTTGAGGTGTGTAAGGTTGTGTGATAGGGTGTTAAAATGAAGTGCTATTGTACTATGCGGCGATTTGAGATTTATAGTGGATTTGTGGTTATATATATATATATATATATATATATATATATATATATATATATATATATATTGGTGTGGGTGTGGAAATGGGTGTGTACAAGGCAATTATCCCTATATCTGATCGCGCTGACTGCAAACCAGCTGTTACCTTTGGAACTCTTCTCATTGCGTCAGCTGGAAAATCCGCGGAAAACCAGAGTGTCTACATGGGTTTATATGTGTACTTTTTAGGTCTCGTTTCTTCGTGTGGGAAAACGACTCTTAAAATTTAAATTAAGTTAAAAAATTAATTAAAAACCAACTCGGGTGCAAGTCAATTCTTTTCTTTTGTTAATATGTTTATTATGTCCTCCGACTGTCACGTAGTACTAAGCAACACAGAGAGAGAGAGATAGAGATATATTTATGTTATAGGTGATATACCCTATAGACCAATGGTAAAAGGGACAATCATGGCTTGAAGGGTAAGCCAATGCGTGTCAGCTCATAACTCTATTGTCGGGCGTATTTCCCACTTCTCTGTAATGTAATTGTCTACTCTTTTATTAATACATTTTCCTACATTTGTTACCCGTGGTTTTGTTCTTATTTGAACCCTTAAAACCCCACAACAGTTTATAATACCAGAATCGGCATACCTGGAGCCAATAAACTTAACACGTTCCGACCGGTGAGCTGGTTGGCAAAATTGGGAGAAGAAAGAAAAAAGGAAGGTCGGCTGTTTCTCGGCTAAGCTAATGTCGACGTCGTGTTTTTCTTGCAATCACTTTCTCTCCTCACCAACTGCTTTCGAAAACTCGTCCCCTACGATTATCGTTAATTAGCTGATAATTTTTCTTATGTCATTTACCTACTTATTTCTGTACATTGAATTTAATTCTATTGTATATTGTTATATTGTATTATATAAGTATATTGGAATTTAACCAAACAATTCACAAACAAAAAACAAGCATTCCAGCCAGATTTTTCCTTTCAGATTATTTTCCAAAATATTTCTTTCTCTCTTGTTCACCCATAATTTACTTTTACTAAAACTGATAATTTTACGACACTTAATTATCTCTGCTCCTTAATTATCTTATCATAATGAAGATTCGGTTCCTATCTGTTTTTCTGTAACCAAAAAGCCATTGTTTACGTCCCAATACCCTCAGCAATTGCGTAAATTTATCATTGAGTATTTAATTTATAGTTAAAATCATTTATACATCGAATAAATCTTATTTATTAACGATGTCTCAATGAAAACCTGAGGTAGATTTGCCAGAAAACAGCGCATGTTATTAGTGCGTTTAAAATCCTGCAATGTGTCTTATATATCACCAAGAAATAAAGGCTTACATAATATATGGTATGGTTCATTGCATACAGGTTTTAACAAAACCGGCTTTGATAAATAATTACTTGGTGTTATTGATTTCTTATATCATTGTTTTATTATCCAACGTATCAAAATCAATACTATGAATGATTTTATATAGAAACCAATTAAAACATATTTTTTAAAGTAATCTTTTTATATGCGTTCTTATTTAATTTCATCAGTCTTTCTAATTTGATATGTTATTGCATTAAAACTTAAATCCTTACAGAGGGTGCATATTCTTGCTAGATTCTTGCATGATGAAACTAAAGATTAAAATGGACAAACATTCAAGAAATACTGCTGACTTACTAGGGCCTGTTTAGCTCAGTCGGTAGAGCACTGGACTAGGAATCGTAAGATTCTTGGTTCGATACCGGCCCTCACCCACTCAGCGCATGAGTAGCACAGAGATCTGTGCGGTAAAGTGATGAACTGAGGGTAGGTGTGGCGCTCTACCTCAGACACTAAAATAATCTCCTTGGTCTAGCGCTCGTGAAAAGGGGATAGACCCCCTCGCTGTTTGGCTGATACCGACATTAGGCCTTTCTAGTTTCGTTCTCATTAACTGATTTTTTTTTGGGGGGGGGTGTTTTGTTTTACGGCATATCAACCTCAGTGGGTCATTTAATGCCGATAAAGTTTTGAAATAAATCAATTCTTAATGGATAATACATTTTTTTTATAAATACATTTTTCTATTTAACCCATAGATGGGACCCTAACAGTTACTACCACTCCGGGTCAGAGTGGACCAGGGAGCAATGGTAATGAAGGGGTGCTCCACATTCCCCAAACCTCCAAAACTGGAACCTCACCATCAGATAGAGTTTAACGTCATTCCCAGGACATGTAGACCCGCAGCCACCGCCTTCTAGTATCCATATGATAAAAAGGGGCTGGGGCTTGCCATAAGGGCAATAGGGTTAGGAAAATCATATAGGTGCTAGGACTTGACGTTACCAGCCGATTGATCGGAGGGGGCCTCTCCGACCGCCCGTCTAGCCCAAGATAGGGCCAAAGTGGAGTATTGCATGTCACGAACTGCTCATCCACCTGGGCTCTATCCTTAAGCATCACGGGTCGCCACCCACGGCCAACAGGTGTCCCGATTGGGGGAGTCTTACCCCTCTGCAGATGTGCAGTCGGTGCATTCTAACGCCCCAGCCGACAGGGCGGCGGATTAATTGAGTGAATGATACTAGTCTAAAGAGATTTATATAGTAACTGTTATTTCTTTGACTAGCGCCTTTAAATTTGGGACATCCGTCTGCCAGACGCTTTATTAATAAGTATAGAAACTTTACTAAAGGTATTTTGTAAAGTGGCTGGTGAAATATACAACTGGTCATTTCTGAAAACTCGTTTTCCCTGCTCAACAATAAATCATATTTTTTTTCTTCAACAATCCTTTCCCCGCCCACGTCTGTCTCAGGGAGGGGGGTGCGACAGGATAGTCTGGGTGCGTCTCCACACACAATGGTGATCAAATCGATATTGATCAACGTATCGATGAGATGCGATGGCAATTCTCTTTTTTTTTCTTTCTTTTTTTCTTTTTTCCAATCTCGGACGTCTATTTTTGTCGCTAATGTCGGCTGGAGAGGACGCTGGAGATGCCATTCCGGTTTTTGTATCAATCGTTTATTGTTGTCGCCAATTGCTGAAACGCATTGCCTACCTTCTAACTATGTTCACAATCATTGTCTCATCCTCATAGACGTCCAACATGGAGAAAGAAATTCTATCTTCGACATCTGCTTTCATATCAGACGCCATGTTGAAATTATCTGTGACCAGGCAAAAAATAATTATGTATACTTATGATATAGGCGTAAAGGCAAAATTAGACTGAAAGAACAAATATAGGATGAAAGAAAGAAATAATAATAAAAATAAAAATAAAGAAGACAGAAGAGATAAAAAAAGAAAGAGAGAAAGAAAAAACAACAACGCCATGGAAGAAAGAAAGAAAGAAAGAAAGAAAGAAAGAAAGAACAAATGCTAAGTGAAAAGAAAAAATAAAGACTGTGAGAAAGAAAGCCACAAGAAGAAAAGAAGAAAAACAGATATATAAAAGAAAGAAAAAGATATAAGAAATGCTAAAAGAAAGAAAGAAAGAAACAAACAAACAAACAAACAAACAAGCAAACAATATAGCATAAAAAGAAAGAAAGAAAGAAAGAAAGAAAGAAAATAACAATCTGGATGCTGAAAGAAAGAAAGAAAGAAAGAAAGAACACCGACACAAAGAAAGAAAGAAAATGACACCCTGGATGATGGCAGAAAGAAAGAAAGAAAGAAAGAAAGAAAGAAAGAAAGAAAGACCCCCGACGCAAAGAAAGAAAGAAAAAAAAAAGAAAAACCAAATATAGCATAAAAAGAAAGAAAGAAAAAATAACACCCTGGATGCTGAAAGAAAGAAAGAACAAATATAAAATAAAAAGACAGAAGATATACCACAAGAAAATTATTGATTGATCAATTAATTGATTTTATTGGTATAATCACCTATCTAGGGTTATTTTATGCCTAGATGTTAGGGAATCACGTTCATTATACAGTAATATTTACATTTTTGTGGAGTTGCTTCTTGGGAGCTTTTTTGTTAACAAGGTTATATTGAATATAAATAATCTTGAAATAGATCTATTTGACCTATAGATGGGACCCTAACTCGTATTACCACTCCGAGTTGGTGTGAATCTGGGAGTAGTGGTAATGGAGCGGCACTTCCCTCTCCACCTATCTCCAGTGCGAGAGCCTTATCATCAGATGAAGTTAACTGTCATGTCAAAACACACCTTTCTGGAGAGAGATTTACTTCTTTACATGGGGACCTTTCCCCTTCATAGGTGGGTACAGTCAGCGTATTCTAAGCCCTGCGGATAGGTTGTTCGGTTGATTGGATTTTACGGCATGTCAAGCCTTGTTGGGTTATTTTATGACGAATACATTTTGATTTATTTCTTTTTTGATAGGTACTCAATTTTTTAGCTCAATCTTTAAACACATTTTTTCAAACTCATTTTTCTATTAAACCTATAGATGGGACAGTAACAGGTTCTACCGCTCCGAGTCAGAGTGGACCTGGGAGTAATAGTGATGAAAGGCTACTCCACATTCCCCAGAGCCTTAGAATTGGAACTTCACCATCAGATAGATTTTAACGCCATATCCACCAGTATTCCGTCGTTAAGCATCACGGATCGCCATCGACAACCAACATATGGCCCCATTTGGGGGAGTCTTACCTCTCTGATGAGGTGTATTCAGTGTATTCTAAAGCCCCACCGACAGGGCTCCCACAGATATGGTAATTACAAGTTATCTTTTTTTTATGAAATCTGCAATATTTGCTTCTTTGATGTTATGTTGATGATGATAACAATTTTCTTTACTTTTTTTCGATTTTCCGTTGGTAATATCGTTCAATAATCCCAAAGATTGACTTCCGGTCTAATACGTCTCAAGCAATTGTCGAGAAAAAATATCAGCGCCTGTTTTGGTTTGAAATGGAGCGAGGGCCAAGAAGAAGAGAAGTCCGAGGCGCTCAATGATGTTAATAATGTCTAAATGAGTTCATGCCTGAATGAATAATCTCAGTAATCCTAAAATGAACAGAAGTTCCCGAAAAGACAATGAGTTAGAAAACAAAAAAATATGACAAGCAAGGGTGGAAGGAAGGAAGGAAAGATATGAAAAATAACTGAGACGGTTGAATAACAAAAAAGACGAAACACACACGCGCGCGTGCGCACATATAGAGGGTGATCGGAAAGAAGAAAAGAATAAGAAAAAGAAAGAAGAAATACAGCACGAAAGAAAGAAAAAAGAAAGACAAGTAATCAACACTGGGAAAGAGGTAAAGAAAGAAAAGAAAGAAAGAAAGAAAGAAAGAAAGAAAGAAAGAAAGGATATATAGCATAAAAGCTAAAAAGATACAAATGCAAAAAAGAAAGAAAGGAAGATGGAAAGAAGGAAAGAAAGAAAGAAAAATGAAAGAAAGAAAGAATTTCATTCTTTCTTTCTTTCTTTCTTTCATTTTTCTTTCTTTAGAGAAAGAAGAAAGAAAAAACATATATACCATACAAGTAAAGAAGAACAAATACACAAAAGAAGGAGAGGAGGAAAGAATGAAAGAAACAAAGACTCATGAAAGAAAGAAAACTAATAAAATACTAAAGAAGGAAAGTAGGGCCGCATAAAAGAAAGAAATTAAACAGAAAATAAAAGAAAGAAAGATAGAAAAAAGAAAGAAAGAAAGAACGCACATACAGCATAAAAAGAAAGAATAAAAAGAAAAAGAAAGAAAACATATACAGCATAAAAGAAAGAAAGAAAGAAGGAAGGAACAAATATTAAATGAAAGACGATAAGTAGAATGGCCGCTTAAAAGAAATAAAAGAACTACAAAAGAAAAAAGAAAAGAAAAGAAAAGAAAGAAATGACAAATTCAATCAGAAAAAAAAATCATGTAAAGAAAAAAGAAAATATGGTAACTTACTGCTCAATTCTTAAGGAACTCTTTTTTCCTAGAAAGAAAATTATATAGTTCGAGTTGAACTTCCATTCTATAGTCTTTCACTCTTTTTAAAGAATACAGTATTGCATTAATTTTAGTTACTACACAAAACCCGCGAACCATAAAAGTTATTTACTCTACACAATAACTGGTTACTTGCAGGAAAATTTACCTGAAATTGCAAAAAGAGAGGGAAAATGGCATTCATTATAATTTTTCTCCTCTCAAATGTAGCAACTTGTCCTTAATTGCACCACATATTTTCTTTTTTCTTGCAAATTTCTAAAAGATTTTCATCTACCTCTTCATGCCATGGACATTTTATATTTGGAAAATAGGTCTCTCCCACCTTAGATAAGACAGAGTAACGAAGACGCATACATTTATAGTTATTTACTAAGTTTAGCATAGATGTGGCACAAGGCCAGAAGTATGATGCTACCAATTAGAATCTAATCGAACTCACTAACAATGGACTGCAAATCTAGCTTGACAAAAATATTATACCACGTGAGGTGCCCAGTTATTTATCAAACTTAGCTTAGATCTTGCACAAGTATGGGGCGCCTAATGAGAATCTAACCCACAATCAATGGTCTGCGAGTCTCGCTTGCTCACCATTACACCCTGTGAGGTGCTCTGACGCATACATTTATAGGTCGGTTGGTTTGTATTTCAACCTCTGTTGGGTTATTTTATGCCGAAGACGTTTGTTTTATTCATTATAAATGAGTATTCAACCTCATTTTTTTTTAAATATAATTTTTTTAACTTCATTTTTAAGACATTTTTTAAAAGTCTTTTATTTCTATTTAACACATATATGAGACTGATTTATAGAAACTCTTACAAACATGTTTCATTTTAATTCTTACATTACATTGTTAAAAACAAAATTCAAACCATTTTGTAAACTTTCTTTATGAAAAATATATACCTTTCTTTCGTTATATATATATATATATATATATATATATATATATATATATATATATATATATATATGCGTGTGTGTGTGTGTGTGTATATATATATATATATATATATATATATATATATATATTAGGTACAGTAGTAGAAAAAAGTTAAAGGTCTATCATGTTTTCAATCCAAATGATTTCGTCAAGACCCTACCCTACGCTTAAATAAGTCGATGCAATTCCTTAGTTAAACTGAGATTAACTTTTTTTTCGGTTGAACATGATGTTTTCTTTCGATTATCGCGTATCGGCTTATTCTATTCGTTTGTGTATTCCTTAGTTCTCATTTCAGTATTGTTATTGATTTAATTCTAATTATAGATAATAGCAAGTAAAAACAGTTAAAATTTAATTCTAATTATATTTTAGGGGTTGAATATGATTAATTTATAGTTTTTCACTGTTCTTTTCAGTAGTTCTCCTATTTTGAAATAATAACTATTAAAGCAGAAATTATATATATATATATATATATATATATATATATATATATATATATTATATATATATATATATACTAAAGGTGTAGTACAGTGTTAGGCAAAATACGACAAATGGGAAGATTATACAACGCCAATATACTAAGTGTGCTGGTCTTGACTGTCTCGAATATTAGCATTTGAAATCATAGTACAAGTTGGACAAACACAACTTCATCGGTCTCCACAAATTGATCCATACATTGACGCTAAAGAGAAAAAAATTTCAGCAAATTTAAATAAAAGCCCTGGTCAGACATGAATAAAAATAGACTAGCCCAGCTGGTGCGTTAATGACCACGATTTATTTGACCAGTCTATACATGTCGCGAGATACTTTTGTTTAAACAATAAAATTCATAAAAATAAATTTATATCCAAAACAATGTATATATCCATTTATTTATAATACTCCGTATATGAAGAATATATACGCAAATCTTTATACGTAGGTTTGAGTTCTCAATTTTGGTTGAAATCTATCAAGGAAACTCTTGATATCATCCACCTAACACACTTCTTTACCCGGATTATAGCGGCTTGAAAAAACACACAAAGAATCTTTTAATTTTTCTAATAATGATTCTTTTTAAAATTCTCTAAAAACAATTTCTTCAAACAATAAATTTTCTCCTGACGAAGACCTAAGGTCCAAACTAGTTGTGAATAATAAACATAAAATAAATATTCCTGTTTTTCTGTCATCACATTTTGTTCATATATATATATATATATATATATATATATATATATATATATA
>CM042144.1:51931271-51941271 GCA_023376005.1 Doryteuthis pealeii | reverse complement strand
ACAATTGATTTTTTCAACCGTTAAATGAATATTTGAGAGTTAGAGATTAATTTATTTCGGGTGATTTAGTTTGCTTTTGAGTCCACACACACACACACACACACACACACACATATATATATATATATATATATATATATATATTATATGCTTCCCAAAACCCGGTAGAGCTCTCTAAGCATGACTTGAATTATCTTTCCCCGCCAGCATAAAGCAATGATTGTCTGTTGTTTACAGACTGGATCCCTCTGGTGATCGTAAAATATATAAACAAATGTATGTATTTAACAGTTTAAACACCGCTCCTTAATGGCAGCTATCAAATGGCTGAGAGTTTAACGAATAGGGTTGATGAAAAGTCAGCCGGGTTTCGCTCCTGGTCAGTTGCTGTGTCTAGCCACACTGAAGAGACGTGAAACGTCGAAACACGATGTCTGTGGATGACTTATCATATATATATATATATATATATTATATATATATATATATATATATTCTTGTGACGACTCTCATTTTATGAGAGTATCTTGGTCAGTCTATGAACTTTTTAGTCAATCCTCTTGTATGATAAGCAAGATCAAAGCTCGATTCTTATCGGTTCGATCAGACTGTGTTGGGCTTCAGATACCATTGTCTGCTCTTCTACGCTTGCTTCATTTGAAGATAGCAATTTGCCTACGCTTTCTTGCAATCGTATCCACCCCTCCTCCGCCTCCAACATCTTTTTCTCATTTCGTTCTTCTTTCCTGGCGTGCTGCTCATCTCTCTCTCTCTCTCTCTCTCTCTCTCTCTCTCTCTCTCTCTCTCTCTCTCTCTCACACACACACACACACACACACAAACACAATTTCTATATCTCTCTATTTCTTTTACACACACTTCCTATTTTTCTCTCCCCCCTCTCTCTCTCTCTCTCTCACACACACACAATCTTTATATCTCTCTATTTCTTATACACACACTTCCTATTTTCTCTCTCTCTCTCTCTCTCTCTCTCTCTCTCTCTCTCTCTCTCACACACACACACACACACACACACACACACACGTTTTGGCTCTCTGTCTCTGTCTCTCACTTTCTTTCTTTATACTTTTTTGGTTTTGTTCTGTCGATTTCCGTTCATAACGTGCTGCTTGTCTCTGTCTTTCTCTTCCTCCCTCCCATCTCTCTCTCTCTCTCTCTCTCTCTCTCTCTCTCTCTCTCTCTCTCACACACACACACACACAATCTCTATATCTCTCTCTATTACTTATACACACACTTCCTCTCTCTCTCTCTCTCTCTCTCTCTCTCTCTCTCTCTCTCTCTCTCTCTCTCTCTCTCTCTCTCGTTTTGGCTCTCTGTCTCTGTCTCTCACTTTCTTTCTTTCTTTATACTTTCCTGGTTTTGTTCTGTCGATTCCTAACGTTCTTCTCGTTTCTCTCTCTCCCTTTCTCTCTCTCTCTCACTCTCTCTCTCTCTCTCTCTCTCTCTCTCTCTCTCTCTCTTTCCTTTCCCACATACTCTCTCTATCTCTATCACTCATAAACACACTGTTACTCTTCCTCTTCTCTCTCTTTCTTTATATTTCAGATATCCTAAGAAAGATAAGTTGAAGCAAATCTGTCTGTCTGTCTGTCTGTCTCTTTCTTTCCTTCTTTCTTTCTTTCTTTCATCCTTCCAATATAACCATTATTAATCAGACATCCTACCAACTCTGATAAGTTGAAGCAATTATAGTGTTCGCTTCCATTGATGTGCGAGATACTCACCTGCACGATTCGGAGGCCAGATACGTGCATACAACACAAACGCATTGAAACAAGCAGAATAATTGTTAATTTATATTACGGTCTATTTTGGGACAATGTCGTGCTTAACACAGAGACACGTCGTTAATGTCTACTGCAAAGGACATATTTTCTGTTAGGACGTTAAATGACTAACTTTCTAACTGTGGTTATAGAATAAAAGTACCTTAGTTTTTTTTTAAGCATAAAAAAATAGTGAAATTAAGAAATCAAATGGGATAATATTAGACTCATAAGTCCAGGTGCCACCATACACACACACACACACACACACACATATATATATATATATATATATATATATATATTATATATATATAATAAATAAGTAATCCACAGACACGTGTTTCGAAGTCTCACTTCTCATCAGTGTGGGTATACCGTTTAACAACTACCCCTGGCCGGGTTTGAGACCCGAATAAACTTTCGTTCGCCAATCCTCTGCCAGAGGCAGCTGTCAAATATAGGAAAATATGAAAGTATATATATATATATATATATATATATGTGTGTGTGTGTATATATATATATATATATATATATATATATATATATATATATATATATATATATATATATTGGCACCTTGACTTGTGAGTTTAATTCGTTCCGCTCGGTACATAATTTTCTCGTATATCAAATCCATTTTCCCATTGAAATAAACTGAAATGCTATTAATCCGTTCCATTCCCGCACAAAAAAAAATTGTTATGTTTTTTATAAGAAAAATAGCTCTGTGTTGTATAAAAACATAATTAAATAGAATGCAGTGAATTATGTTTAATGCCTATTTTTTTATGAATGATATTTTTTATGTAATAAATTTGGAAACTTAAATATTTTAGTGATCTTATTATCATAAGCGTATCTGAAGTACGCACCTGAGATTTTTGCTTGTAACTCGGAAACTCGTAAGTTGAGAAACCGGTAAGTCAAGGTACCACTGTATTTACCCGACTGCACTACCATAGTATGTACGGGACACATGGTCATTTTTATGTGGTGTACAGCTGGTTTCAATTCAGTTTTCATTCTCAGTATTAAGATTAAAATGTCCATGCGAACACAAGATTTAGTATATTTTTGACGTCTTTATTTCAAAACCCAAGTTAACCACACGATTAGAGAGACATAGCTCACCGGAGAGACGCCATGTGTGTCCAGCTACTTAGCTCACTGAGCTAACTCTGAAACTGTAACTCTACTAATCCGTTCTCACGATGGGACTGACCAATCAGATAACAGCTCCAGAAAGGTCTGCTGGAGGTGAAGCCTTGTGTATCATTTTACGGGTATTTTCCATGACTCTTCTAAAAAATCACCAGTTAAATTTTGAATTCTACACTACTGTACATAATCAATAGGCGCACCATTAATTATGTAACAGAAGCAGATAGCGTCATGATAATAAAAAGTAGTAAGAATTGATGAGAAGTATTTAGCACTTTTTAACAAGGACCATTGATGTTTATTTTCGCAGAGATTGAGGGAGGGTTACAAAGTAAGAGTTACTGGTTATTTATGATGACAGGTTACGAAGTGTGTTGAAGTTGATTTTTGTTCCGTAGTTTTTTTTCAATTGCTGTTTACAAACCCTTCGGGACTCTTTTTCTCTGCACCCCTTATCCAAATCGTATGGAATTTGGAGGCTACTTTTATTATACTTTGCACCTTTTTAATCTTCATTTCGATTTTGAATTTTGAATTTCCTTTTGAATATCTATACCTTTGTTTACATATTGTTACCTGTCAATTGGTGACCTTGGCCAGCTTCTCTGTCATTTTAATAAAATCAACGCATATTTACCTTTAGTCTTTAGTTCTTTGTAAGCTGGAACTTGAAACCTGAAATTTAGAATTTCCTTTTGAATATAAATACCTTATTTTACACATTGTCACCTGACAACAGGTGAACTTGGAACGCCATTTTCTTAAATTTAACGCATATTTACATTTGGTCTGAACTTAGTCTTTTCTTTTCATTGTAAGCGGGAACTTGGAATTTTGAACTTACTTTTGAATATAAATACCCTTCTTACACATTGTTACCTGTCAACAGGCAACCTTGGTACGTGTCTTTGTCATTTCAATGAATTCAACACATATTTACCTTTGGTCAAAATTTAGTCTTTTCTTTTTCAAGCTGGAACTTAAAGAACTTGACACTAGTTGGCCTTGGAATCAATATTCTACCACTTAAACTAAAACGATAAATGTAATTACGAAGACAATAGGTTGCTAATGTACTTCGTATTAAATATACGTTCGATCATTAAGAGGACCGTTATATGCATAATAGATTTTGCTTAATCGATAAGAAAGTGATTATCAAAGAAATTACATTAATAGCTCACTTAATCTACTGATGAGTTTCTATTTATATTCTGTGAAGCCTTCTTGTCACGACACTGGCATGATACGACGATCACGTGGCCGCTCTATTCCAATTCTGGGTTTTGAAATTCCTATTGAATATAAAGAACTACCACATGTATTTCTTTTGTGTATTTCTTTTATGATTAATCAATTGATCTGTAGTTTTTCTTTTTTTCTTCAAGTGTTGATCATTAAAATGTAAAGAAAAAGTCATTAACTAAAATAAAAGAATTATTATTAAAAAGTAATGTCATAAAATAAATGTATTTAAAAAATTAATAAGGATCATTAAAAAGGTAAAAAAATGATCATTAATAAAAGTTAAAACTGTTAATAAAAATAGTTTAAAAAGCTATTAAAAAACTTAAAAATGGTCATTAAAAAATGTGTGGCCATTAAAACGTTTTCAAAATAACCATTAAAAATTAAAAGAATCGTCATTAAAATTTAGAGAATAGTCATTCATCTTTATTTTTCTGTAATTCTTAGATTAAACTTGATGAGAATAATTTTGATGTCTCTGATTGTTGTCCACATCTTTATTGTGGTATGTATAAACATGACGTTTTGGCCACTGTATCGTCCGGCTTTGCCTGTGTATACGGGTATAGTAATGACCCAACCTGGGAAATAATTTCTAATAGCATTACCTGAGGAAAGCCGGAGTATGCAGCGACCGAAACGTTCTGTGTTATGATTTTGTGGTTATTTTTAGGCTTCAAGTAAGAGCACTTTACAGTGAAGATCCCTTGTGTTAAGCACAGGCTGATCCTTAGTGAAGAAACCTTTGGTTGTTCCTCGGTGTCCTTTAGTGTTGGGTAGAATACTTTGGTTGAGCAGAATCCTTGGTTCCAGATGCGTTCGTCCGTGTCAAATACGTGCAAATGAACGACTCGGTGATTAAATAGTGAACTAACCACATATTCGAGCTGTTGATCGGTTGGCTTTAATCCACGCGCGCACACAGAGACTATAAGTTTAAGTGGTGGATTCCAGCACACCTTATTTCACAAAATGCCCCAACATTGTGTTTATACATACCACAATAAAGATGGGAACAAAAGTCCGAAACATCAAAATTATTCATTCATCTTTATTTATATGATGTCACTTTTTGACATATGACCTTAGTATGATTCTCTTTCCCTCCAATATTACAGTTACGTCAACATCTTTTCGCTTGCAGTTATACCAATCATGTGATAGTTTTATTTAATGATCACACGTGCTGTAAATACAGGATTATTATAGAAAATGTTTCTCTTTGTATTTGCATGTCGTGTTTAGCTAATTTGTTCGGTGTCAGCTGCGTCGTTTATGCAGAGAAAATTACTTAACGTATCCGATACCGGATAGAATTTTAGAGCGTACCGTTTCTTCTTTCATGATCTTCGAGCCATTGTTTCATTGTTCTTGTGTTCTTGCTTACAGACGTTCGTTCTCTTAGTCCATTTCCCAACCGTATTGAGTTGATCACTTACTCTCACATACCCAGTCCTGATATCATGTTGTGAATCCGTTGTCATCGGCGTAATCACATTTTTTTTAAATTCTTTTCTCTTACTTCTCTACACTCTTGTCTCCGCTTCTTCGGTTATAATATTTGTTCGAAGAATTCTCGTATTGCTTTTTCGCCCGAAGAACTCAGCAGATGAATTCTGTCGCGATTCACCCAAAGCCATAATGAGATCGAATTCACTTGCAATTTGTTCCAAGCTGATATGCAAAAACACTCCACCTCGATCTGTGTTCATGAAAGACACAGAGTATTTCAACATATTCTATATCAACTGTAATATCTCATCTACAGAAAACGATGATGATCTACGCATAGGAAGGCATGGACTGCTATAGACAAATTATCCATCATATGGAATTTTTTTGTAACGTTACATCTTATTATAATGGATATTCTGTGTCTGTCAGTCTGTAGCCGGAACTACATCACTGCTTACGTCACAATGCCCTCAAGAATTGATTAAGTTTAATTAGTATCTAATTTATAGTCAAAATCATTAATACATAGATTAAATCTTATTTATTAATGATATCTGTATGAAAATCTGAGTTACATTTGCCTCAAAACAGCCCATGTTATTAGTACATTTAAAATCCTGAAATTTATCTTGTATATCACTAAGAAATAAAGGTTTACATAATATATGGTTTGGTTAAATTGTATACTGGTTTTAACAAAACTGCGTTTAATAAATAATTACTTGGTGTTATTGATCTTTAATATTATTGTTTTGTTCTTTAACGTATTAAAATCAATGAATGATTTTATGTAGAAACCAATTAAAATGTAATTTAAATAAGTGTAATCTTTTTATATGCGTTCTTATTTAATTTCGAATTGTATATTATTTAATATATTTCGTTACATTTAAACTTAAATAAACTTAAACAAAAACCCGGGGCGCGCATACTTAATAGAAGAACAGAAACTACTCAACAATAATGATATATATTTAATTACAACCGAAATAGATACATAGAGAAACAGAAAATAAGATAAACGAAAAAGATTGTTAATTAACGTAATACACATTCTTACCCAGAAAAATACGGAGTTACTTGAAAATACTTCCATCTAAGCAGCACGGTACCTCTATTTATACCAGATGTAAGTCATCCATTTTTGTTTTCTTGCGATCGGTGTTCAAACTCTAGACTCTGCAGCGACACCTTATTCATATATGACAAAATCTTATCTCACTGATGAGATGAGGAGCGTGGTGTAATGATTACCATCATAGGAAATGAACACGGTAAGATGAGTTCAAATCCTGAACAAAGCCGTCTGCATTTCCCATAGCGCTAACATTACAAGGGAAAGAAATGAATGGAACTATTCTCCTTCCTTCTATACGTAAATATTAGGACAAATTGGGTTCTTTAACCTTGGTTAGAAAACAAGTCTTGGATAAGGAAAATTCTGAATTCAAACTTGCTAAACTCCGTTTAAGAAATTGACCTTGTATCACATCCTTCTCTGACGGATATATATATATATATATATATATATATATATATATATATATATATAACGTTTTTTTTAGTTTGCTTGAAGCATTGTACGCATGTGTTTAGAATAGAAATTAGAAGGCAATTGACAATGCAATGGAATAGGTGTTGAAAATGATGTTTATTTACCTGTGTCCTAACAGGTAAATTAACTAGGAAACAGGTAAATAAACAAATAAACATCATTTTCAACACCTATTCCATTGCATTGTCAATTGCCTTCTAATTTCTATTTTAAACATATATATATATATATATATATATATATATATATATATATATATATATATACGTCCGAGAAGGAGACATCCATTTTCTACATCCCGTGTTTGTCTACCTTTCTCCACACACACACACACAAACATATATATATATATATATATATATATATATATATATATATATATATATATAGTAGGCAGATTGTGCTCTTTAACCTTGGTTAGGTACCCAGTCCCAAAGGAAAACTCTGTATTTAAACGTTAAAATCCGCTTAAGAAATTGACCCTGTGTCACATCTAACTCGTGCTGAGAGGTTGGTAAATATAACTGTCCGGACACTGGATTTCGTCTAGAGGACATGTCGAAAGTGATTGCTGATAAGTACGGATGGTGGTGTGTGTGTGTGTGTGTGTGTGTGAGAGAGAGAGAGAGAGAGAGAGAGAGAGAGAGAGAGAGAGAGTAAAAGGAATCCGTGCTCTTTGTACCCGTTGATGATTAAGATAAACTAGCAAAAATACGCACCCTCCTGGCGTAAGTGTTTAAGTTTTAATGTAATGAAATATATTAAATTAGAAAAACTAACGAAATAAATAAATAATTTTTCATGGAGACATCCTTGCTAAATAAAATTTATTCTATGTATTAATGATTTTGACTTAAACTAAATACTCATTGATAAACTTACGAAATTCCTGAGTGTATTGTGACGTCTGTAACCTGTGACGTAGTTCAGGTTACAGACAGACACCGAATCTCCATTGTAATAAAATGCATATATATATATATATATATATATATATATATATATATATATATATATAGATAGATAGATAGATAGATAGATATATAACGAAATTTTACCTCTAGCTTAAGAAACCGACAGCCATAAATCGTCGTCGTTCGCAAAGATGACGTCATCCGCTAATTTTTATGCTCCTTTTGCTCACGTTGATAAACACGTGAGTTGGTGTCGCCTGTCAAAATTGGCAGCAATACGAACCGGGTGAGCATTTTTTTATCTTTTTTCTTGGTGACAAATAGATCTTATTTTAACCTCCGTCGTTTTTAGGGTGGGGTGTTTTGGTTCACCTACAAAGGTGAGGGATCGTACCAAAGTGAATTCAATCAGACTAAATCAGTAATTACTCTAATTAATTACTTTCGATTCGGAAAAATAATGTGGGCGAGTTTTTGGTAGGTGTTCTATTGCAGGAGAAATTGTCTGTGTTGGTTGGTTGGTTGTTTGGTTGAATGGATTTTATGGAATGTCAACACTTGTTGGCTTATTTTATGCCAAAGAAGTTTTGTTCTATTCATTCTTGATAGGCATTAAGTTCATTTTAAACACTTTTTTCTATTTAACTCATAGATGGGACCCTAACAATTAAAAAAAATAACAAATTCCCATGAGCCTTCACCGGAAGAATCCTCCGATCATGTGCGGAAAAAAAGAACCCACTCCCGACCCCCAAGAGAATCTCTCGATCATTCAAAATTAAGCCTTAACTGTGTCAAGACACCACTACTGGCTGGGAAGGAATTTCCTTACCACTTGGTGGCTATGATTCATGAATAAAGCCTGAATCCTTAAACTACCTTTTGTCTTTGTCTCTTGCTTTTTTCTCCGTGAATTCCTTATTTTTCAGATATATGATAAAAAAGGTTCGGGGATTTGTCATATGGGTAATAGCGCTGCGATAATTATATAGGTGCTAGGGGTTAACGTGATCAACCATTTGATCAGGGGGCGTCTCCGACCGCCTAGGGACAAAGTGATGTGTTACAAGTCATGGGCTGGTGTATTCTACAACCCAAGCTGACAGGGCGGGAATAGTCTGGGAGAGAAGATTGGCTGATTGATGTAATCAGCATGCCAACCCGTCTAGGGTCATTTTATTCCAAGGAGTTAGAAATCACTTTCATTGTATATTCATATTTACGTTTTTGGAGGCGTTTCTGTGTAATGGTTATGCTTATAAAAATGTACACGGCGACCAGAGTTCAAATCACGTACAAAGCTGTTTGCATTTTGCATACTACTAATAATCATAGAAAATGAATGCATCCAACTAATCTACCACCAGCTATGGGTAAATAGTGAACAGACTCGGCTCTTTAACCTTCGTATGCCAACCGGTCTAGGAGAAGGAAAACTCAGAATCCAAATCTGTTATATATATATATATTATATATATATATATATATATATAATATATATATGAGAGAGAGAGAGAGAGAGAGAGAACCACATCATATTTATAACCACACTATATATATATATATATATATATATGAAATAAAAATGGAAATTAATCCGACAGTGGGAAATTGATATGTTGAAAAAACAAAAGATGTTTACAAAAGCATGGGATCATCAGGAGAGATTGTGCAACCGTTTCGGGGCATTCCTCTCAACGGTTTTAAAAAGCAACATCGGCAACCCCCTCACTACAATGCTTCTGATTTTTTTTTAAATTAAAAATAAAATTCATTTTATTTTTAATACTGACAGCGCATTTTTTATATAAAAAAAAATATTCCAACTTTTGACTAGCAGCGTTCTGTTTGCGCATTCTTTCTTCTAA
>CM042144.1:51903771-51926271 GCA_023376005.1 Doryteuthis pealeii | reverse complement strand
CAATATATATCAATTTGTATACATTGTTTTCTTATTCCGGTAGTTTGGCGAATCATATTTTCTACTTTGATACCCAAACGTTTTTCCTTTTTTCTTTCATTATATCTTTTTCTTCCTTTTTCTTCCTCTTTTCTCTTTTCTTTTCTCTCTCCTTATCTTTTACTAATTGGCTATCGTTCTAAAAATTATGCAGATTATCAAATTCATTCTGATGAATAAATAAAGACAAAATATTAATTGAATCAATTGTTTGTGTTGGTTTATCTACCTTTCCATTTATATTTTTCATATTTTGTTAGATTTTTTCAAAATTCTTTAATATAATGGATATTATATGTCTGTCTGTTTGAAAGCGAAAATATGTCACCACCAACGTCACAATTTCCATATTTATTTACGTTACATTCTCAATGGTTATTAAATAATAATTATTTAATTTTAATTAGCATCTTATTTATTAACAATGTCTAGCTGAGTTAGATTTGCCTCAAAACAACCCATATTATTAATGTGTCAAATCCTGCAATTATATATCATTAAGAAATAAATGTGTACATAGTATATGGTGTGAATAATTTGCATACCAGTTTTAACAAAACCGTGTGTAATAAATAATTATTGTTATTTATTTCTAATATTATTGTTTTATTCTCAAATGTATTAAAACTAAAATAAAGTAAAAATAAGTGTAATCTTATTTGTGTTCATATTTAATTTGATTAGTCTTTCTAATTTAATATAATATTTAATCATATTAAAACTTAAATACTTGCTAGTGTGTATATACATATCTATATTTATCTATCTATCTATCTATCTATCTATATATATATATATATATATATATATATATATATATATATATATATATATATGAAAAGTATATAAAAATAAGGTATAAATATAGAAAAACAATAGTAAATATTCTGCTAACAAACGCATGTTTCAACTCTATGGGGTTTATAAAATGTAATCCAATTGAAATCATAAATTTAATTTTTTTTTTTATATTATATATATATATATATATATATATATATATATATATATATATATATATATATATATATATATATATGTCATATCATATCATATCATATCATATCATAAATTCTTGTCCGCTTATCGGCGGGTACCCGTGCTAGTTAATATATGTCTCAAGTTAACGAATATACATTTTTGTTGTCAGGGATACCTAGCAACTGGAATAAACGCAGTAAATATGTCATGTTATTGTGATAGTTGATACTTCTAAGAACGTTCCACACACAAAAAAAGAAACATATGAAAGATTAAATTCAAGCAAATCACCAAGGAACAATAATCTTAACGTAAAGGCCATCAACTCGGTAACTGCTTTTTTACATGTTATACTTTGAGAAACACAGTTGAAAACAAAGACAATTCATTTTCTGTATTTATTTTTACTTGCTACGTTTTTTATTTCGTTGATATAGTAAAAAGGAATCCATCAAACAACGTTATTTTATCACCAAGAAGAAAAAAAAGCAAGCAATTTTCAGTCATATTTTTTTTTTCAGCTTTTAACATTTTCACGCTATATATATATATATATATATATATATATATATATATATATATATATATATATATATATATATATATATATATATATATATATATATGAGTATGAGCAAGATGGAATGAAAACAACACTCTATGCTGTTAAAGAGAAAACAATTTATAACATAGCTGATACTGATCAATATTTCGATTTTACAAAAATCATCTTCAGAGCCAGTTACTCCGTGTTGTTGGTGATCGGAGATACAAGTTGAATCACTAACAACACGGAGTAACTAGCTCTGAAGATGATTTTTGTAAAATCGAACTATTGATCAGTATCAGCTATGAATATGTCATAAATTGTTTTCCCTTTAACAGCATTGTGTGTTGTTTTCATTCCATCTTGCTCATACTCATACTGTCGGATTCATTTCCTTTTTTAATTATATATATATATATATATATATATATATATATATATATATATATATATATATATATATACTAGTGGACAGAAAACTAAATCAGGTTCATATTTATAGGTTTATCGAAGAAGAATTAATATATATATTCACTAACCCCTCCGCACAAGCAGGATGTGACACAAGTTCAATTTCTTAAGCGGAATTTAACAGGTTTGTATTCAGAGTTTTTTATTCTCTAGACTGGTTACCTAGCCAAGGTTAAAGGACCCAGTCTGTCATACTCTTTAGCCATAGCTGGAGGGATAATAGATAGATTCATATATTTCCCAAAGGTATTAACGCTATGTGGAATGCAAACAGCCTCATGCAGGGTTTGATCTCAGGTTTAAGAATTAATATAAGTAACAAAAATATAAAATGATTGATTGATTGATTTTAACGGCTGTAAAAACGTTTACTTTCAATTACATTTTGTGTAGTTGTTTCTGAAGAGTTTTCCACATATATGATATTAAGTATTTCTATCAAATACAAATAATTTGCATACATGGTTTATTTTGTCACCCCAGATTCCGACCCTATTTACGCTCTGTTTGTTTTTTTGTTTTTTTAACGATAACAGGCATAAGATAAGCCAAGCAAAACACAAAGTGAAATTTCAAACCAATTTTCATACTTTTCATACATATCATCTTTTGATAAGCTTTATATAAGGAAAATAATTCACCTATTTCTTTTATTTTACAATTCTTCCTCATTCCAGGATAAAATACAAATAAGAATTCAGACATTATTTTTCGATTAAGTTTTCTATTTACCTGTAAAAATTGTACGGTATGAAAATTATTTAGAAATTTCTGTTTGTGACTTGTGAAAATATATTGTAAAATCTCAATTGAAAAAATTATTTAAGTTCTTAGTTGTATTTTATACAGGGGGGTTGAAAAATATCTAGATTAATTTGCTGGTAAAAAGCGAGAAATAGCCCTCGGTAAATATCGATACTAGGCTTGTTTTACGCTTGTTACCCTCAAGGAAAAACATAGCTTAGATAAGGACAGACGACAAAATGTTTATAACCCCCTAATAATCTTTAAACAGGTCTATTTGATCCATAGTCAATGTGGACCTGGAAATAATGGCAATTAAGGGGTTCTTAACATCCTCTAGAGCTCTAAAATTGGAGCCTCACCAACAGATAGAGTCTTGCACGCATAATTCATTTAATTATAATTAATTAATTCTCAAATTAGGTATGACTTTAATTAAGTACATAATCTCCCAAAAAATTGTCGGCTATCACCATTTCAAACACTTCATAGAGTCTAGTGTATTTTATGGTGGTCTTATGCTTCTTCAGGGGGATACAGTCAGCGTATCTAAGCCTCGCTGACAGGACTGGTAAAAGCATAATGTATACGGACATATTAAGTCTTTTTTTTTAAATATGAAATAGCTTTAGCATGAAATTCTTTGAGCCAAGCAATTCTTTTAGGCATTCTGTCTGTCAGTTTCTTACATTGTTCAATAGAAATGTTTTCCCTCTCCATTATTAATTGCTTCCTACGGCGTATCTTTATTTACATCTTACATCAGAGAACTTTCGTTTCATTATTATCCAATTTTTTTTAATTAGATTTAAATCTGGACTTTTTCCAGGCCAAACCATCACTTGTAATTAGTTTTCAGAAAACCACTTTTTTGTCAATTTAGCAGTATGAAGAGATAGATTATCATGTTGAAAAATGATATCTGCTCGATTTACTGAAGAGAACAGTTTGTTTGTGATTAGTAATAGTCCTTTCTCAAGAATATTAAAGTATATTTTATTATTTATAGTTGATAGTAGATACTATCCAGACGGATATTATTAGATGTTATTAATTACGTAACTCCGTAGCATTGAAACTCTGCATAACTTACAATTATATTGTATAAATATATAAGTGGTGCTCCTATTTTCATCTAATGATTGTATTATCCACATAAAGCTTTAGGTAAAGAGAACACTTTGTCACTAGTTAGTAGTAATCCTTTCTCAAGAATATTAATGTATTCTTTAGCATCAATATGCTTCTCATATTAAATTTGTTCAACTGTTATATAGCCCATTGCGGGTATATAAACAAGAGAGTTCTCGTGTGATAGAGAGAGAGAGAGAGAGAGAGAGAGAGAGAGAGAGAGAGAGAGAGAGAGAGAGAGAGAGAGAGAGACGATTAAAGTTAAGTCTGTGACTTACTTGTTTCATTCTCTAGTCGCCATGTTTTCGTTTCCTTCTTCTTTGGCCGGTCACTGTGTCTAGTCTTCTAACTTCTTGCTGCTTCATTTTCTCAGGGCTTCTTCATGCATTAATTAACTACAAGACTTTGTTTTTCTTTGATCAAAGGATTTTATTACTGTCCATCCTTATTCACCGCGCGGTTGAGCCAACCCCAGCAGAATACGTCTGTTCTGCGTACCATTTAGGTTGAAACTGATTACCTAACTAACTCTATCACGTGACTCAGAAGATTCCCGCCTCTGGGGTCAACTGGGGCCACGGCCGTTGCTGGTATTTTTCCATCCCCTGATCTGAAAAACAATGGCTCCTTAGAATTTTTGCTACAGGGCTTGTCAAAGGCCCGCGCCACCACACAATTATGCAACACAACTCCACAAGACAAAAAAAAAATCCCTGCACTATTCCACCATATCAATATTTAAACATTGTTTTCCGACATTCTGGCAATATTTTCTCGCCAGATTCTTTAAGAAAGGATTCTGGGACATCACTACGAAGGCAAAGTATTAACTCATCTGACCATATTATCCTCTCAAGCTGGTTATTTATTGACTACACACCAAGCCAAATGGGATACAGTCGTTTAATGTGGGTTAAGTCGGTTCGATAATCTGTTTAAAATTCCGACTTTTGGGGCGCCTTGAGCATCGGACAATAAACCCAAACATTCTCCTTATATTTTGTTTGGTTTGTTTTGTTTTACGGCATATCAACCTCAGTGGGTCATTTAATGCCGATAAAGTTTTGAAATAAATCAATTCTTAATGGATATTACAATTTTTTTTATAAATACATTTTCCTATTTAACCCATAGATGGGACCCTAACAGGTACTACCACTCCGGGTCAGAGTGGACCAGGGAGCAATGTGATGAAGGGGTGCTCCACATTCCCCAAACCTCCAAAACTGGAACCTCACCATCAGATAGAGTTTAACGTCATTCCCAGGACATGTAGACCCATATGATAAAAAGGGGCTGGGGCTTGCCATAAGGGCACTAGGTTGGGAAAATCATATAGGTGCTAGGGCTTTACGTGACCAGTCGATTGATCGGAGGGGGTGCTCCTTTTAGGCGAGGGAGAAAATGCTGCCTGTGGGATGGCTACCTGGAATCAAGCTAAAAACATCCTACAAGTGGTGAACACGTTGGTTAAATACTAACTTCCTTCAGGAGATTTCGATAAGGCTTAGTCGTAAGCTAATTTCATCATCATTATACCAGATATATTTAAATATCACACCTATTCCATAGACGAAATTTGAGTACAGACCCTTTTCAAAAATTACTATATTCTGCTGCAAAATGGTATCTCTCCTTGACATTCTTCTTTTTGATAACAAAGGCTTCGTAGCACACATTTTTCAGCTAATTTCATTTTCTTTTAGAGTTCTTGTTATAGTTTTTCAAAATAGTCTTCCCATTATACATTTTACATATAGAATTAATCGCAATAGCTCTTAAGTAAACATATAAAACGTTGTTATAATTAGATTATCATACTGTGGTATATCCAGAGATCCTACTAGTTGTAGAAGCAATGGTAGATTGTTTAACTGGCACCATAAAACCACTAAGACCAAGCAGCCAATCAGGACACAATGTATAGAATCATCCAAATGCATGCATGGAATATTCCTGCTTTGGACACCAGTTGAACTCTTTAACTAAGTTTTTCATAGTTTCTGTCTATGAGGCCAGCAAATTTATTTGTTGTCATCTCTTTTTGTGCAAGTATTTAGATGACCAGGATCTATTTTCCTTGTGTGTGTGTGTGTGTGTGTGTGTGTGTGTGTGTGTGTGTTTTGTTTTTTCAGAATGCAAACCAATTCTCTTCATAGGAACAAGGATATCTGCATATATTCAAGATATCAAAAATATTTTGTTTATATTGCATCCCATTCTGTCTGATTCCAATAATTATGTTTGTTTGTTTTTTTCTTTTTCTTTTTTGATTAAGCTGGGGATGTTTCTTCGGTGATAGTATCAAATTTAAACCGTAAATACTCTGTTACTATTAGTTTCTGAAAATTGGAAAATATTCCATTGAAAATGCTCTCTGTTGGCTGGGGCTGTAGAATATGCCTACTGCACTTCTACTGAGAAGTAAAACTCCATCCCATTGGGGCTACCTGTTGACCGTGGGTAGCGAGGACAAATTGTGTTGGTTGAGCATACTATATTTCACTTCGGTCTTTGCTTATTATATATATATATATATATATATATATATATATATATTTAAATTTTTAACGGTCTCTGCGTTCCAAAAATTATTTAAAAAATATTCTTTTTCGAACATTTTTTAAGATTCTGTTTTGTCTCCAACGGATTTTTCTCTACTCAAAAAATAAAAAAAATTCACTCTGATGAAGGTCGTAAAAAATCTCTCTGCGTACGGAATATTTTTACATTTTTCCTGTTATTATTATTATCATTATTTCAATTTCATCTGATTATTTTTTAATAATAATAATAGCGTAATCCGTATACATTTTGATAAACGGACCGAAACACATGTGTAAGTGATATCGATTAAAAGTGATATCGATTAAATTCATTTTTATCCATCTACATTTCTTTTCTTTACTCATTTTTTCCTCATATTGTCGGATTCAATTCCCTTTCTATTCTTACATATATATATATATATATATATATATATATATATATATATATATATTATATATATATATGGGGGAGATAAAAGATTATAGGTCTTGTCCAACGAGAGAGAAATAAATATTTTATGATATAAATAATAAGGTCCGCAAATTGGTTTGGGTTTTGTTTTGTTTCTTTTTGTTTTTCAAATTATTATATTGGATGCCCAACACTTGTTTCGGATTTTGAAATCTTTTTCAAGCTTTATGTACGTACTTGGATTTGTCCTTGGTAGTTAGTTTCTGTCCGTGTATACAAGTATGTTCAGATAAAACAGAAACTTATATTTTAATGGGTAGCTTTTAAAATAAGATTTTAATAAATTCTTCAAAGTTTAATAATTGCCAAGACTATATGTATATTGAATTTGTTTGAGCGTGGATCAGCCTGGAAAGGTTCTGTTCACAAGAGCTTTAGAGAATAATTAATTGCGTCTTCTTTCTTCCTTTGTATAACTTTTTTTTTCTTTTTTACTCTACATATTTCTTCTTCCTTTCTATGGTCTTTCTTTCTTTCTCTTTCTAATTATACCTTTTTCTTCTTTCTATGGTATATATTTATTTATCTTTCTATTGTTTCTTTCTTTCTTAGCTCTTTCTTTATTTCTAAGTTACAACCTACTTTCTATATATACATTTCTTCCTTTCTTTTTATATTATATAAATCTTCTTTTTTTCTATGGTGCTCTTTCTTTCTTGATTCTTTCTTTCTTTCTTTCTTTCTTTCTTTCTTTTCTTATCTCTTTCTTTCTAGTTACAACCTACTTCTATATTATTATACATTTCTTCTTTCTTTTTATATTAATAAATCTTCTTTTCTTTCTTTCTTTCTTTTTTTCTTTCTTTCTTTCTTTCTTTCTTTCTTCTTTCTTCTTTCTTCTTTCTTTCTCTTTCTTTCTAAGTTATAACTACTTTCTATATTATACATTTCTTCCTCTTTTTATATTATTAAAATTCTTTTCTTTCTATGGTGCTTCTTTCTTTCTTTCTTTCTTTCTTTCTTTCTTTCTTTCTTCTTTCTTTCTTTCTATGTTATAACTTATTTTCTATATCATACATTTCTTCTTTCTTTCTATGCTATGTATTTGTTTGTTTGTTGAACTATCTGTTATCATTATTAGCAGACCTGATATTATTTCATCATCCTCTGACAAATGAAAGCTCTCTGCAATGATCTTTGCTTCGAGTTACACCCTCTCGACCAACTCTGACCACGATTTCCCAGGTCGTACTAATTGCTTACTAATTTTAGAGCAACAGTCAAATATCAAAGAGATCTCTAACATCATAAACAACCTTGAATCAAGAAAGGGCAACATGCCCAGATAATATCCAAGTGGTGGATCTGAAAGATATTTCTTGTGAGTAATCACCAACTGTTCAGTAACAATGTAAGAGATTATGAATTATTTGCGAGAAGTTTCAACTTCTACTACCATACCACCAACATGTTCCTCTTATGTTTGTATTCTTCATAACAAAAAAGAAAAAAGTATTACCTTGCAGTGACCCTCTTAAAATACCTCTTGTTTAACGCCACTGATAGTGACTATACTTTAAAATATTTAATAGAGTAGTGTCTATATTTAAAATAATGTTTTATAGAGTAGTAATACATAAGGATAAGTAGAGTGAAGTATCTGACACCCTGCCAAGCGGAAACTACTTATGATTGATTAGTCATGGGCGAAGCTGACAGGATTGTAGCGTAATTATTATGGTCTACGAGGAATTTGGGGACTGAAAACAAAACGGTAATCGAATTTCTGGAGAAAGAGAAGAAAAAGAAATAAGAAAAAAGGTTAAAGTTTGGAAGAGTAAACACTCAACGGGGTGCCAAAATTAGCCGAAGAATGACCCCGGAAATAGATTTAAAAGTAAAAACGGAAGTTCCGTGTTTTGACCGGAAACGGATGCGACCCCGGGACGAGAAACGGAAGAGGAGAAAATCGGTCTTTTTCGGCCAGGCTTCGTGGGAGGCATATATACAACTTGGGTATGTTGTTTCTGAACTAACGACAAGTATTACTACTAAACGACTACTACTACAACTCGAACTTGGCCTATGCAACAAGGATAAAGGAACCGGGTTCACATAAAAGAGACGGTTTTTTTCAACAGAAGACAGAGACAGACAACCAGCCAAACTGTACAGGCTAGCCAAGGTTTTTGCTGAGATAATTAACCACCCCTCTTCCCCCAAGTCTATATTAACTCCGCTGCTATCGAGAATCAACTTTTTTCACGAATGTTTTCTGCATGATTTCGGCAATTTCATCTGATTTTGTGTCCAGCTACAAGCGATGATGTACAAGCTGCATCTAATGACGCTACAATAAGTAAAAACGTGCTTGTTTTTTCAATGGTGTTATTGTGCTCCCTGTGTTGAATACCCACTGCTACCTTCTACGGAGGGGAATTAATCTTCTGACTCCTATGTTGCAACATTTTGAAATCACATTATCTTTCCTTCGTTGTATGCCTTGTTTTGCTGGGAAGAATAAACATAGAATTATCTTTTGGCGGGAAGAATAAACTCTAAGACATGTTCGTGTGCACACTTCTTTATTTACTTTGCTAAGACGTATTTCCTTAACCAGACTACATTCGGGAAACTGGTGCCCTTTAGGGTGCAAGGCTGGAACAACTTGTGGGCGCCTTAGCTTCTCGGAATCAACTAACTAAATTAAATCTATTCTTGTTAACTTTATATTATCTCTTGATCACGCAACTTTCTAATTCAATCAAAAGCCACGTCTCAAACGACCTCAAGATCATCGCCCGTAAATCTAACCCATTGGATTTAATGTCTCCGAGTACAATTTCTAACTCACTTTGTACACTACTCTAAAAATAATAAGTTGGGCAAATTTATTATTTAACACCTGCATCTGTTTTAGTTTCCTATGAAAACGACTAGGAGGCATTACTTTTTGTTAATGCCATGATGATTCCATTCGGTTCATCAATACGTTCACTAATTCTTAAAGACGAAGGTTGCCACTATTCCTTCCAATAAAGTTTGAATACCCTATACATTCGCATATAATTCGGTTTGGGGTATAGGTTGACTTTTGATCACGAAACATTGATTTGAGCATTAATTCTCGGAGCCAATGGTGATATCTAGTCTAGTCAAGTTATGTTTAATACCATACACAATCGTATAGGGGTGAAATTCCCCGTCGCGTAGTGGTTAACATGCTGAATGGCGTATGTTTGTAAATCTGTGTTACGCCTTAAAGATACGCGGTTCAAAGTTAACTGACCTGGAAAAATGTAAAAGTTTTCAAATAAAATAACTGATGCATTATATCTTTTATTCATTAATGTATCAACACTGAAAATTGTCATTAAATTCGGTTAATTCTTGATTTTTAGTATTTTTTTCTTTCAGCGGGGTGACATATGATGGTGGAATTTATGTCCGTTAAGTAGGATTTAACCGTTAATGGTCTCATATCTGTCACCCACACTCTAAATTTATTGTTTTGTGTGTCTTATCAATTTTTGCTTTGATATAATTTGTTCTCATGGCATTGTTTTGAGCAGCAATATTAGCGATTCTTTTTTTTAAACATACCCAAGCCTTTTTATATGCAAACTTTCCAATCTGACATTTGAAGAATTCATATAATTGTTTTTCTTCCCATCTTTGTTTTCTAGTTGTCGTTGTTTTTCTGCTTGTTCATGTGTTGCAGCTGATGTTATTGGTTGCCATAAGTTATCTTTCTTTGCTCTTATTATTATTTTGAAATTTAGAAATCAAAATTCTGTACAATTCGTTACTTTTTGCAACAGTATGGTTTGCTGTTGAGTATTGCTTGTTGTTAGGGATATCTTGTGAGAAGGTACCACATTTACCCCAAGAAAATTTTACATAAAAAAACCTCCACCCGAAGTTATATAAAATATGCAGTAGTATGTTGGTCGCTCCGCATAGAACAGACAAACAAACTCTTCCTAAAAAATAAACGTTTAGATAATATAAAGTGTGATTGATTTTCATACTGATTTTAAGAATTTTAAGTGAATGTATTCTATATCTGATTCATAATTTTCAAAATATTTTTTATTTCTCTCAAGAAGAATATAATGCCATCTATGTTAGTATTCTCAAACAGATCCCTCATATCTTATTATAATGGTGATTCGGTCTATGTTTGTCTGTAACCGAAACAACTTCACTGCTTACGGCACAATACCTTCAGGAATTGCGTAGGTTTATTAATGGTGTCTTTAATCCATAGTAAAATGATTAATACATTGAATAAATCTTACTTTTAACGAGGTCTCTATGAAAATCTGAGTTAGATTTGTCTCAAAACCGCCATGTTATTAATGCGCTTAAAATCCTGCAATGTGTCTTATATATCTCTAAGAAATAAAGTTTACATAATATATGGTGCAATTAATTTGCATACTGGGTTTAGCAAAACCGGTTTAATAAATAACTACTCAGTTTTATTGGTCTCTAATATTATTGTTTTATTCTCTAACGTATTAAAATCAATCCTATGAATGATTTGATTTAGAAACCAATTTACGCCCGGATGGCCCATATTCTTATTATTACTAATAATTATATAATTTCAAGTAATTATCTATTTTTAATAATGATAATTTGTTTGCACACGTTTATATAGTGTTACATAATTATTAGATTCCTAATATTTATGTACAGTAGTGTAGAAATCTAAATGGCTGTTATAAGTTGCAGCCGGTGGCCTTGAAGGATGAGTGACAAGGCTTGACCTGTCCTGATCCTTTCCTTCCGGTGGATACCGTGAGAATCGGTGGAGAAGACCCTCTTCCGGTTTAGATTAGAAATAGATTTTAGTGAGATCGGCCAAGACCACGACCGTGCTAAGTCGTGTTATGCACGCTCCGACTCAATCTGCGCTGGTAGTCTGGTGGGGATTTCGAAATAGAATATTATCTAAGTAAATCGAAGTCTTGTGTTATTATCTAAAAACTACCAATGACACAGGGCTTCTGATAAAGAGAAATCCCCAATGGAAGACCAGACACGAAGTCCCCAAGACGAAGTCCAGACGCTAGAAGAGACGCTAGAAGAATATAAGTTAGAAGAAAAGAAAGAGGTATGCAACAATAATTTTTAAATTGTAAGACAAACGTATTTTTCCTTATAATTTAAATTGACATATCATTCATTCATTCATTCATTGGCAATTCAGTCTCGAAAGACTATGATAAAAGTTTTTGTGTGTCCCTGAAGTTGCAGCGCCTCCTGTGACTATGAAGTCCTATGTTTGAGAAACATTCTCGACCACAGATTTTGTATTTGTAGGTTGTCCCTGTAGATGATGATGTTCCGATGCTTTGTTGCCGTTACTTTCTTATGGACCTCTTAGCTTCATGATGTTGTATCAGGGTGAATTCTGACATGTACAGTCATCTATGGAGATTCTGCCACCACCGAGGGCGGTCTTGAGCCAAATTTCCCCAGCTGGAAGGGACAATGCCAAAGCACCTGAGATCATTTTTACAGACATCCTTGAATCGCAGTAGGGGGGCGACCAATCTGTCTTTTACCAGATGTTAGCTCTCCATATAGGATATCTTTCGGGATTTGTCCATTATCCATCCGACGTACATGACCCAAAATCGGAGACGACGTATTTTTTCACTTATAATTTAAATTGACATAAGAGGCGTATTATTTGTGTTGAGCTGATCAGATTGTGTGATAGTAGCAGACTTTTATAATCGGTGTGGGAATGGTTTTGTATCTAAGTCCCACCCTTGATTAGAAAACCCTACCACAAATGAAAGCACGTGAGAGACGTATTATTTTTGTCTTGTGATGATCGGATATTCTATAGAGAAATCAATAAAATATTTCCTAAAGTTTAATCGAATCGAATGTCATTGAGTTTATACTTGGACATTTTCAAATGGACAGATCTATTCTGAGTTGTTAGTGAAGATGACTTTAGCCAGAGGAGAAGTGGATATTCAAGTGAGATCACAGATTAGTCTAATGTTTAATAATGACGATCGATTACTTTATAAGACGCCACATAATTTGATTTCGCACCGACTATTGTTTCTGTTCGCCGGTTGAATCATTAAAAAAAATCGTATTTTTAGCAGTTTTATAGGAAACCTTTTTTTCTCCTTCTTAATATAGATTCGCAAGAAAAAGATATGACGCGAAAAACAAGAAAATTGGGTGAAAGATTTATAGCCCTCTCTCTCTCTCTCTCTCTCTCTCTCTCTCTCTCTCTCTCTCTCTCTCTCTCTCTGTCTGGACATCATGAGATGATTTTTTTTAAATTACAGATTTTTGATTGGTTTTGATATCAGTAAAGGTTTCTGGAAAATATTAAAACTGTATTCTCAGTGGTTGGGTCTTATAATTAGCTGTCTGATTCCCGGCAAAAGGGTAAGGCCTCCCAACAAAAAGACAAGGCTCCAGTTCTCGGGCTCTGAGAAAAATAACTACTTGAAACCATAAAATTATTAATGTTAGATCGAAATACTTAAAACCATGCAAATGTAGAAATCATTAAGAAAAAGTATTTTAGCAGTTTTAGAACAAACCTTTTTTCTTCTTCCTAATATCATCAACATCATGTCGCGCTATCAGCACGAATCTCCATGCCAATCTCTCTCCATCCGTCCCTATCACCCATCGTTCTCCGGAGGTTCTCTGCGCAGCATCCAGTATCCGCACAGAGTTGGTCAATGTACGTCTTTACTGGCCGACCCACACTGGTTGCCCATGTGCTGGCTTCCACATGAAGATGTTACTTATGAATTCGTCTTTGCTTCTCCGGCAGTGTCCTGCGTGTCTTGTCCGTCTTACTCGGGTGGTTTTGAGTGATATGCGGCAGGTGACCGTATAGCTGTTTTCTCGTGGGGTGTTGTTTCCACGTCTTGTTCAGGGTCACACGCAGCATTCTCGTGCAGCTTCCATCTAGTTTATTCTCTCGTCACTTCGTTAGGGTCCAGGTGGTACAGCCATACATCAGCACTGACACGACAACGACTTTGAAGAATTGTCTCTTTAATTTGTCTGTGAGTTTGGATTTCCATATGACTGATAATTTATTTATAGCCGACCATGCCTTTCCTATGCGTGCATTAAAATCGCTTTCTGTCGAGGAGATATTACTGCCTAAGTGCTTAAATTGTTCTACAGAGTTTAGGAGCTTGCGATCAAGAGTTGCGATGTCTCTTTTGTTTTTAAAAGACATGAACTCAGTTTTATCAGAGTTTACATATAGGCTGATGTTTTGAGCTGCCTTTTCTAGGCTGTAACAAGGATTCGGCTTGTGCAGGTGGTGCCCTTTAGTAGTACCAGATCATCAGCATAGTCCGCATCCACAATAGTCAGTGTGGCGAATATAGCTATATTTATTTACTGAGTTTAGATTACCTGTGGCACAAAGCCAGAAGTATGGGGCGTCCAATGAGAATCGAACTCACTAACAATGGTCTGCTAATTTAGCTCGCTAACCATTATACCACATGAGATGCCCATAGCTCAGTAGTATAGTTATTTACTAAGCTTAGTTTAGTTGTGACACAAGGCCAGAAGTGTGGGACGCCCAGTGAGAATCGAACTCACTAACAATGGTCTGCTATTCTAGCTTGGTAACTATTACACCACGCGAGGAGACCTTTCTAAATATAGATTTACAAGAAAAAGATATGACACGAAAGCAGGAAAATTTGGTGGAACATTTATACCCCCCACCCCCCATCTATGGACATCATCATATGATATTTTTTAAAAATTATTTTTGTTTTTAAATTTCTTTTTATTTGTTTTCATAATAGGAAAGGATCTGACTGATCCCCAGCAAAGGGGTAAGGCCTTCCAATATAAAAAGTGATATCCTGGGTAGGATACTAAACTGCATCTGATGGTAAGGCTCCAGTTCTTGGGTTCTGAGGAGTATAGAACAACCTGTTCATTGCCATTACTCCCCGATCAGCTCTGACATTCAGTGATAGTAGCTGTTAGCATCCCATATACAAGGTGTGTCAAAAATGTAACGAGATTTTTAGACACACATGTATTCGGAAAAATTAACGTTCCATTAATTCTTCATTTCTATCTTGGTAAATACAGCTTTAAAATATGAACTTTTTGACACACCTTGTATTCTGAAAAGAAATTAACGTTCCATTTATTGTTCATTCCTATCTTGGTAAATACAGCTTTAAAATATGTACTTTTTGACACACCTTGTATTCTGAAAAGAAATTAACGTTCCATTCATTGTTCATTCCTATCTTGGTAAATACAGCTTTAAAATATGTACTTTTTGACACACCTGTATTCTGAAAAGAAATTAACGTTCCATTCATTGTTCATTTCTATCTTGGTAAATACAGCTTTAAAATATGTACTTTTTGACACACCTTGTATTCTGAAAAGAAATTAACGTTCCATTCATTGTTCATTCCTATCTTGGTAAATACAGCTTTAAAATATGTACTTTTTGACACACCTTGTATTCTGAAAAGAAATTAACGTTCCATTTATTGTTCATTCCTATCTTGGTAAATACAGCTTTAAAAATATGTAATTTTTGACACACCTTGTATTCTGAAAAGAAATTAACGTTCCATTCATTGTTCATTCCTATCTTGGTAAATACAGCTTTAAAATATGTACTTTTTGACACACCTTGCATTCTGAAAAGAAATTAACGTTCCATTTATTGTTCATTCCTATCTTGGTAAATTCAGCTTCAATCTCGATACTTTTCTGACGCACTTTGTATAGGTCAAATTGATATGTTTTAAAATTTTTTGTATTTGATAGGAATAATTAAAACCATATAACAGACAAATGATTATTATTCAATATAAATAATTACTTGAAACCATATAATTATTAGAGTTAAAAGCGAAATACTTGAAACTATGCAACAGTTTGATTTTTTTTGTATTAGATAGAAATTCTTGATATAATATAATTGTCAATTATTTGTATTAAGAATAGTTACTTGAAACTATGATTATTTATTAAGCATTAGTAGTTACTGGAAACTATGTAACGGTGCAAATAAATTATTATTATTAAATAGAAATAATTACTTGAGGGCATAAAATTTGATATTTGAAATTATAAAACAATTTTTAACTTATTTGTATTAGGTATGAATTATTGATATCATATAAATATACGCAAAAACTTCTTAAGAAATACACAAAACTAGATTGTACATGTATATCTAATGTAAAATCAACGAAATTATCTTACCTCTAAGCATAAGATAAACCTTGACATGTTGACATGCCGTTAAAATCAAAGAATCAAGCTAAATCTGTCGATAAGGTTGTTCCAAGTAGGTATCAAAAACGTTCAAAAATGTGCTTATAATTATTTTAGGAAGTGAAAAATGAAATACTGTCGTATATTCTTCACTCTCGTAAAATATCTGATATATATATATATATATATATATATATATATATATATATATATATATATATATATATAACCGTCATCAAACATCACTATACTGTGAAGCTTTCTCAAATAATTTCAAAAAAACATTTTTTTCGAACACTTCAAAATTCTCTGTATTTTGTATACTTAAATATATTTATAATATTTAAGATAGTAATAAATAGAATACATGTGTACCTGAACAAACTCCTGACCGAAACACGTGTTTTAACTCAAATTAAATCAATTTTATACATTGAACATTTTCTTTCCTTTAATTATATATCCTTTCAATATATATATATATAATCCTTCTTTAGATGATGACTCTGGATACAGTCGTATTTCCGGGGCTAAATCATCATTACAATTTACTCTTATCTGCTTTGTGAATGTAGGTATTATATTTATATATAGCATTTTTTGTACATTACTCAAAAATTGACGTAATTTTTCAAATGTCAGGCTATTCTGTACAAGTAGCAAATATTTTTTGGATTATGTACTTATTTTTAGGTTTTATAAGGAAGTATTGTAAACTCTTATTAATTCGGGAAATGTTTTCTCTCATCCTTAAATTTAATTTGATTCATTTATTGTAATTCTCTCGAGTCAATTCCTGAAATTTAAGAATTAAAAATTGCCCAAGCTGTACGCAACAACATCTTTACACACACACACACATACACACATACACACACACATACACACACACACACATATATATATACACACATATATATATAGTGTGTGTGTATGTGCTTGTATGTATGTATCATATATACACACACACACGCATATATATATATGAATGCATATATATAAATGTATTTATACATATGTATACGTTTATATATATTACATGTTTATGCCATATTTTATGGCATGAATATTAAATAATTAACTATTAAGAATTGATTTTGCATGACAACAGATGTTCCCCTCATTATAATATATATATATATATATATATATATATATATATATATATATAATACCCTTAAATTTTCCTCTGATATTATTATTATTATTATTATTATTATTATTATTATTATTATTATTACTGCTCTATTTTTTAATATATTGAGTTCTTTTGGATGATTTACATAACTGCAACGGAAAAGTGAAAGCGACAATTGGATACTATAATATATATATATATATATATAATATATATATATATATATATATATATATATTATATATATATATATATATGTTTTGTGTGTGTGTGAGTGTATGTGTATTATTATTTTTTCAAATGTCAGGCTATTCGGTACAAGTAGCAAATAATTTTTGGATTATGTACTTATTTTTAGGTTTTATAAGGAAGTATTGTAAACCCTTATTATGTCGTGAAATGTTTTCTCTCATCCTTAAATTTCATTTGCTTCATTTATTGTAATTCTCTCGAGTCAATAATAATGTGAGTGTGTGTGTATTATATATACATATATATATAAAGATATATGTATGTATATGTGTATATAATATATCTATATATATTTATGGCATACAAATTAATTAACTAATTAATAAGAATAAATATATTCATATATTTTATGACACCAAAGAATTAAAATTACACAAGCTGCACGGAACCACAAATATTTTATTATATATATGATGACAAGTTAAACACAATAAAAATAACATAAAAGAAATATTCTAACTTGTCTTATCTTACATGAATATATATATGTGTGTGTGTGTGTGTGTGTGAGAGAGATAGTAATGGGACAGATTTCGCTCACGCTCGTGTGTGTATGTGTGTGAGTGTGTGCGTGCAAAGGGACAGATTGCACGTGTACATTTTGACGTATTTCCTAGAATCTGAATTTGACAGGTACTCAGGAAATCTGCCTAGTATCAGTCCTGCTAAGAATCATGGAGCCCTCCGTGGAGGAGCTTGCTGAAGATGTCCTCTTGGACTTGCCTCGAATGTATGGCGGAATGACCCACAGATTTTCATGTCGGTGATTGGTGAAGTTTAAGGAGAACTAAAAGGTTAACAGCAGACTTCCAGGAACCACCATTCTTCTTTTGAAAAAATAGGTTGGTCATCGAAGAATTCAAACAGTACTTTGTGGTATCTGTCAGTCTCACGAGACCGCGTGGAAATGAGCTTTGATTCCCGGCAGCTAGCCACACTGCAGGACTTCTCTCTTCACCAAACTCATTTTATCAAACTTAAGGATAATGTGCTATATTCTCGTGCTGGGTGAGTGAGTAAAATATTCGCCCCAGGCGCCTCTCACCAGGCAGCACCTGTCTGCTCGCTTAAAAAGGGGTAAGTTTGATCCCGGTGCCTGAGGTACCCATCAACTCTTTGCAATCAGAATTCGTTGGAAAAAATTGGTACTTGAATAAAAGGATCCTAAATCAACATTTCTATTAATAAATTCCAAAGTCAGCGTGATAAACTTTTCAACTTTACTTCTATAGGCTGTAATCCAACATATCATAGGGTAATTTCAGGTCAAATCATCTACAACAAAATAAAATTGTCACCCACCCCCTTCAATTTTTCTGGGTTTTTTTTTTCAGGTGTGGACTATGTTAACTTTAGACACTACCCAAAAATTGAGCTTCTCATTCCAGAAATTGGCGGAGTTATGTCGATTTTTAGTTCTCCAAATCTGAAGGGGTTGGCGAAAAATGGCAACTTTTTATAATCTATTTTTATCTGTAAAATGAGTTCAAGAGCTTCCCTACTACTACAGATTGCTTTATAAAAGCATTTTCGCCCAAAGAATACATAAAGGCTACCAAAGAAATCTTAAACTCAACCAATTTTAAGTTATTAAAGATTTCTAATTTTTTTCATAGCAAGATCAATATCCCGTTGTAACACTCCATCTATGACAACATTCTTTTCTATTATTATTTCACATGTATTGAACATTATTTGTACCAAAAAGATGGTTTAATATTGGAATCAGAAAAAATGAAGGGGGTGGAGACAATGGCCAGCATGATTTGGCGTTGAATTACTCCATGGCATTTTGGAATCAGGGTGACTCCATAATCAAATTAAAAACATTTCGGATATTCCCAAGTTTTAATTACAGCGACTTTTTTTCGGTGATTTTTTTACCTGATTTTTGTGACGAACTTTTTTTTCTTTTCTTTTTTTGTACAATAACAATTTTTGGTACCGTTATAGTATGTGGCCTACCTTTTTGATTTTGTTATAGTATGTGGCCTACCCGGTTTTAATGTGTACTACCCCAGTAAGAGTATATTTATAGATATAAGTAGTAGGCAATTTATTGAAACTAATTATTTTTCACATGTATTCAATTTCAAGAAATGCAATTCAGCCATAAGCTGTATATAGTAATTAAGAATAATTTAAAAAGAATTTATCCATGATTTACATGAATCAGAGATCTATTTAATTCTAAAATATTCTAAAATTCTGAAATAGGGTTAGGGTTAGCGGTTATTATTATAACCTTATACTATGCTTTTAAGGTAGGCCATATACTATACTAGAGACATAATTTCGTAGGCCACATACAAAAGGTGGGCCACATGCTATAATGGTACGCAATTTTTTAACTTGGAAATAAACCATTGGCAGTAACTAGGCTTCATTCGATGGAAATTTATTTTTCTCACGGCCAGCTCTATGCTGGTCGTTCAAGGGTTGGGAATGAAAAAAAGGTATTTGTTTTGATCTTGAATGGGAAACCAAACATGTGGTTTATCATGCAGCTTTGCAATAATTTCCAAATAGACAAATTATATCAGCGTTTTGATGAAAACAGTCAATTGTTTCACAAATATTGTTCAATTTAATAAAACTATAAAATATACTAAATAAATGTACTCAATACATGAAGTGTTATTGTTGGACGGAAGGCCCTATGGAGAGCCCTCCCCGGGAATTAGCTTTAATTGCCGCCCAATGCTTTTAAGCAAGTAATAAAATTATAGATGATAATCTTTTTGTTGTGTATTTTGTAAGAATGTGAGTCATACAACATATGTCTGAAATGCTAAATTGGTCGATGGTTCTACAGAAGGTTTATAATTCACTGTTGCAAATGTAGGAGAAAATCGATGGAACTAAGCAATTTTGCACACTTCCACCCTGTGGGAGATTTTGCTTTCTGAGTGGTGACCTCCACATTAAACTGACCATGTGTCATATTTTGGGCTCGTGAGAAGCCGAATAAATACTTATACAACTAGTTAGTATTACCGCAGAAGTTGCCAGAATCATGTTGCTCACAATAGTTATCACGACTTTTAATTTTATGTTATATACCGTATATACTGAAGCAATGAACAACATGTAATGTATGGTCCCAAATTCTTTGCCACAAAATGGCGTTATATATATATATATATATATATATATATATATATATATATATATATATATATATATATATATATAATGGTTCATTATTTATCTGGGATGACGACACTCATAAGAATTCGGTGTATAAGTAAGACCAGATATTCAGGATTAACAATATTTTGATTTCATCTTTGACGATTTGAATGGTCTCTTTTTTAACTAGAGGGTGTTGCAAGATGATAATGGCCGTATAATTAAGAAACATGATTTTATATATATATATATATATATATATATATATATATATATATATATATATTGGCAGTATTTTTTCTTTTAAACTTGTTTTGTTGAACTCAACGGACAATTCTTGTCGTACGAGTTTTTATTCGACCCTTTCTTAAAAAGTCAATTTCTGTATGTACATTTCAGCCTTCAGAGATTGACTTTTCCAGATTTGTTTACGCCTTGTATTTAAACCGATATGCACGCCTAATTCATTTGATTATAACTAATTAATTTTCAAATTAGGTATGACTTCAATTAAGCACATATTCTCCCCAAAATTGTCGGCTATCACCATCTCAAACAAATTGTTTGTACACTTCTATATATATATATATATATATATATATATATATATATATATATATTATTTCTAAACTCTGGCGGCATGAAAAAAGAAACAGATGGTGCAGTTTGTAAATAAAGAAATGTTCAAGATGATATTTGAGAAAAATATTGAAAAAAGAAAAGACCAAACACCGGTACTGTCTGAAAATAATCGTTATTATCGTGATGAATGCTCAAAAGAAAAAAACACTGAAAGAGTTGTCAAAGTTAAGTATGTAAAAAGTGCTCAATACACTAAGTTGGGCAAAATTATAAAGAACTAAGGAGTGAGAAACTACCTGCCTAGGTTTCACCTAACGGCTCATCAGGAAAATTCTGTCTCTTATTATCCTGATGAAATGTTTGCTGAAACCTAGATCAATAGTTTCTGATATCTTATCGTTTGAATAATTGATTGAAGTAAACCAGTTTTATGAATTTAACACTGTTTGTCATCTCGGATTATCAGCTTTGAAATAGTGGACCATATTACCTTTAGGCACACCTTTTTGATCTCGATTAAGAAAGGACATGTTTTTCATTTACCCCATCAATATCCGGCTGTTTGTTAGGGGTTAGGGTTAGGGATCAGGGGTTAGTGTTAGTTTTATAATTTTTAAAAATATCTAAGATTCGTCTGTTAAAACAACCGGATATTGACGGTGTAAATGAAAAACATGTCCTTTCTTAATAGAGATAAAAAGGAGGTGCCTAAAGGTCATATGTTTCGAAATAGTCGTTTCAATTTGAACCATGTAGAATGTTGTCTCGATTTTCTAATTAAATTCAAAGTTATCATTTCGTCAGTTAATTTAAGTTTCCTAGAATTAACACTGGGCTGAAAAGTTGTGAGCACAACAAAGAATTACACGATGTTTATCTAAATTTCCACAATGATTCAGAAAAACCAACAAAGCCTGGTGGTATAGCAAGGTAATTCAGGAACGCTCTATGTAAGAGATAGGGATGATTTGCTCCGAAACCATGCCTGACTTCAGTTATCATCAGATAAGGCCTTTTTTGTCGTTGTTTTTTAGAACGTGTACATAATAGAGTAACACTACACTTTGCATCATTTCGGTCTAAGTTACTATCGCTTATACTCCAGTTCCAGACAGGATTTTAGCCACCCTTTCGGCTAGGACTGTAGAATACGCCGACTGCACCTCTGTAAAGGGGTAAAATCCCACCAATGAAGCTAATATTGGGTGGCGACCTGTGATACTTAAGTATAGAATCCCGGTGGCTG
>CM042144.1:51878771-51898771 GCA_023376005.1 Doryteuthis pealeii | reverse complement strand
TTCTTCTATAACTGTTTCCTCCTACTTTCTCTCCCTCAATAATTTTATATCATCCTCTATCTGTTTCTCTATCTCTCTTTTCAAATGGAGATTATCTAAAAAGATTTTAACAGTGTGGAGACATGTGACTATTGTCTTCTTCTTCTTCTTCTTCTTCTTCTTCTTCTTTCTTCTTCTTCTTCTTCTTCTTCTTCTCTTCTTCTTCTTCTCTATAGTTCTCTTCCTCTCTTCCTTCTTCTTCTCTTCTTCTATTCTTTTCTTTCTCTTTTCTTCTTCTTCTTCTTCTTCTTTCTCATACTCTTCTCATTCTTCTCTTCTTCTTCTCTTCTTCTTCTTCTTCTTCTTCTTCTTCTTCTTCTTCTTCTTCTTCTTCTCAATACTTTTCTGTCTTCTCTCTGCTTCTGTATCTCTCCTTCCCAAAGCTCAAATTGAAATTTACTCACAAAAAGACGCATTTTAACAACGTGAAGACCAATGTCTATAATAGAAAATACCTTTCTCTTCCTGCCTGTCGTACTTTTACCCTCTCATTTTTCTTCCTCTTCTTCCTCCTACACCAGCTCTTCCTCTTCTAACTTTTGCTCTTTCCACCACTCAATACTATTTTCAATTTTACTAGTATCTCTCTTTCGCTGTTTTCCTATCTTCCTCAAAACGAAGATTTCCTTATTTAAAAAAAAATGGCGTATTTTAGCAACGTGTAAACAGCTATCAACAATGGAGAATGTAGTCTTTGTTTATCCGGGAAACAAGCGACGCCTAAAAATAAGTATTGTTACATCAAAAAGTGGAATTTACGAAAATTGCTATTAATTCCTATGCGCCACTGACGACAGACAAATAATTGTTTTTGTTTTCTCGAGAAAATAATAGATAACAAATATCTATAAAGATAAATGAAAAAAAAAACTCAATCCTAGAAATAAGGAATATTTTCATATGAATTTTATGTCATTAAACTAAATAGGAAAAACGCATTTAGGCGACAAACATTGATTCGCTCAACTTTAGTATGATAATAATAATAATAATAATAATAATAATAATAATAATAATAATAATAATAATAATAATATGAAAAAATGGACAAATACCTGAACCTTGCCAGAGAACTGAAAAGGTTATGGAATATGAAAGTCAAAGTGATACCAATTGTAGTTGGTGCACTTGGAACGGTCCCAAAGGGATTGGAAAAGGGATTGGAAAATCTGGAACATCAGAGGAAAGATTGAGACCATCCAGAATACTGAACTGCTGCAATCTGCCAGAGTACTCAGAAGAGTCCTGGAGACCTGAGGAGACTTGCTGTCACTCAGACTCCAGTGAAAGACCATCAGCTAACGCTATGTGAAAACTCAAAAGGAATGACTAATAATAATAATAATAATAATAATAATAATAATAATGATAATACACACACAGACACACACACACACACACACACACTTATTTTTTATTAATGGGAACACGTGATCAAATATTTAGTCAGCTAAGCTCAGTAAATATCATCAGCATATACATACTCTGGCTCGTCTGGTAACACAACTTCTTTCTTTTATATCTATTAATAAATCTGTTTTTAATGAAAATCGAAAGGTTTGTTTTTCCAAGAAAGTCGTGGTAAATACGCTCGAGACGGTCTCCAAAAAAATTTGTTGTGCAAATACATAAATATGACTTTTATTTAATGGATTATTGACGGTATGTTATTCATTAACTAGCTGAAGTAAACGTCTACGTGAGGGAGGAGATCGGATTGTAGACAAGGCGTGACTAAGAGACAAATGTACAAAAAATCTTTCTAAATAATGTTTATTTATTATATTCTCTGTCAATTAGAAATTTACACACAACGGTTTCTTCCTGATTATATTCAGTATTTATTTATCTATTTATTTTCTTTCTTCTTATTATAATTAATTCTTTCTTTTCTTCTTTCTTTTCTTTTCTTTCTTTCTTTTATCTATTTTTTTCTTTCTTTCTTATTATAATTAATTTCTTTCTTTTCTTCTTTCTTTTCTTTTTCTTTCTTTCTTTTATCTATTTTTTTCTTTCTTTCTTATTATAATTAATTCTTTTTTTCTTCTTTTCTTTCTTCTTTCTTTCTTTTTCTTTCTTTTCTTTTTCTTTCTTCTTTTCTTTCTTTCTTTTTCTTTTATCTATTTTTTTCTTTCTTTCTTATTATAATTAATTTCTTTCTTCTTCTTTCTTTTCTTTTTTTCTTTCTTTCTTTTATTTCTATTTTTTTTCTTTCTTTCTTATTATAATCAATTTCTTTCTTTTTTTCTTTCTTTTCTTTTTCTTTCTTCTTTTATCTATTTTTTTCTTTCTTTCTTATTATAATTAATTTCTTTCTTTTCTTCTTTCTTTCTTTTTCTTTCTTCTTTTATCTATTTTTTTTCTTTCTTTCTTATTATAATTAATTTCTTTCTTTTCTTCTTTTCTTTTTTTTCTTTCTTTCTTTTATTTTCTTTTTCCTTATTCTGATTATATTAATTCTTTCTTTTTTTATTTATTTCTACTTATATTCTTTAATTCTTTCTTTCTGATTATATTATTTATCTATTTATTTATTTCTAATTATATTCATTCTTTCTTTCTTTTTTTATTTATTCCTAATTATGTTCTTTATTCTTTCTTTCTCATTATATTCACACTTTCTTTCTTTCGTTCTTTCTTTCTAATTATCTTCATACTTTCTTTTTTATTTTATTTTATTTTATTTTTTCTTGTTTTCAGATTATATTATTTCCTTCTTCCTTTCTTATTATATTCATTCTTTCTTTCTTTCTGATTATATTCTTTCATTCCTTTCTTTCTTTCTTTTCCTTCTTTTTTTTTCATTTTCTTTTTTCCTTATTTCTAATTATATTCTTCACTTGTTTCTTTCTCATTATATTCATTTTTTATTTATCATTCATTCTTTCCTTCTGATTATATCAATCCTTTCTTCATTTTCATTCTTTCTAATTCTGTTCAATCTCTCTCTCTTCTCCTCTCTCTCCTCTCTCTCTCTCTCTCTCTCTCTCTCTCCCTCCTCCTCTTCTCTCCTCTCTCTCTCTCTCTTCTCTCTCTATTTTCACTCATATACTTTCCTTCTTTTTTCTAATTAGATTCTTTCTTTCTCATTATTATTCCTTCTTTCGTTTTCTTTATTTCTAGTTAATGTTGTTTCTGCTTTCTTTCTAATTATATTCATTCATTCATTCATTTTTTTTTCTTTCTTTGATCTTCATTTCGAATTATATTAATTCTTTCCTTTCTTTCTTTCTTTCTTTCTTTTTTTTTCTTCTCAATTTGTTATTTCTTCATTCTTTTTTTATTATATTTTTTCCTTGGTTTATATATAGAGTGACCAAAAAAACAGACTTTTTCTGAAAGTCAGGCCTGTTTTTTTGTCACCCTATATATATAGCTCTGTGCACACACACACACACACACACCACACACACACAACACACACACACACACACATATATATAGATATATATATATATATATATATATATATTTAGAATTGAAAATTTGCTTTTTTGAGCATTGTTAAGTAAAGTATATTATTGTTTATATTTTTTGAAGGTAATTACAATGCGTATATCGTATAAAATTCAATAATTATTGAAAATAATCATGACGAGTAAACTCGGCAAATAATAAACTTGAAACAGCTGTACGGTGTTCCACGTCACGCACGTTATTTGCCGAGTTTACGTGTCATGATTATTTTCAATAATTATCAAATTTTATACGATATACGCATTGTAATTGCCTTAAAAATACAAACAATGATATATATATTTTAAAATGTGAAAATTAAAATTGAAAATTAATTTTGTTTAAGGATGGTTAATACAAACCATCCGTAAACAAAATTAATTTTCCGCTTCGTCAGCATTCAAATGCTGACGAAACCGAGTTCAACACTCCAGGCGAAATACACCACATATTTTTGTCTGAGTGTGTTTCTTTCATTCCTCATATTTCTACCACATTCTGTTGTATTCATTCCGATCCTTTTTCCTCATATATATATATATATATATATATATATATATATATATGAAGATAGGATGGTTGGAGTAAATTCCAACAGTATGAGGTGAGGTAAAAGGAAGAGTGAACAACATCTTACCAGCTTCTTCTAAACTCCCCCTCCACTTTATATCATGTTATTCTCATTTCAATCAAATCCTCCCTAACCTCCCTACCCCTCAATTCCACCACTAACTCACTTTCTCTTCTATAAACACAAATGTACGTATTTTGCTTTGAATAAAGTCAGACTGAGACTGAATATGTTCTTCGCGTCAGAAGGACGAATATTTTCCCCCTACTTGGACTTGTTTGAGTCATTTTTTGTTCACTCTTCCTTTTACCTCATCTCATATATATATATATATATATATATATATATATATATATATATGACGATTTTCATAAAATCGAAATATTGTTCAATATCAGCGAAGTTATAAAATGTTTTCACTTTTTTGTGGTTTTCATATCTTTTTATATATACTCATATATATATATATATATATATTATATATATATATATATAGTGTGTGTGTGTGTGTGTGTGTGTGTGTGTGTGACATAGAGACAGAGAGTGAAATAAATAGAGACCGGCGCTTTAAAAAGAGCTTTACCAAGCAATATCAAATATAATGAGATGGGAAAATTCTAAACGTTGATTGATCGAATGTGTGACCTTGGTGTTTAAAGAGAAAAATTCAAAGAGCTCTTTCTTCGGGGCCTGAATTTATTTTTCTTCAATAAGTTTCTTCTTTTTTTTAAAATCCTGTTCGTTGAACAAAAGGCAGAAACTGTGGGCATATTTTGTCAAGAGTTTTTATTTTGAAGAGAATCAATCCCGGCTAAAACGAATGTTGAAGATCAATGAAAAGAAATAGAAATCAGCAATCATTAGAACAAATAGAATAAAATAAAAAGAAAAGATGCTATTTTCCATTGCAGTCACATGTCTGTTTGAATGAGTTGACATTTGGTGAGGATTTAAAAGAAATATATATTGCGGCTGGGGGTTTTTTTTAACGTTTAGCTGGCTGTAAGTAGTTTTGGTGGCTATGTAAGTTATTTCTTAAATAATATAATAAAATAAATATATAAAGGTTTTACATATCTATTTATTTGGTGACAAAGGGACATTCACGACCATATTGGTTTCATGCGAGGCAATCATCAGGTAAAGATGTTACAAATGCAAGGAAAATCGTTTTTCATACCAGCCGTAGCTGGTGGTTCACTGGAGGCTGAGTGACAGCAAGTCTCCTCAGACCTCTCTGACTCTTCTGAGTATTCTAGCCGATCCCAGCAGTGCTGTCGTTTGGATGGTCTCGATTCTTCTTCTGATTTCCAGTTCACCTAAATTCTTTTCCAGAGCTTTTGGGATCGTTCCAAGGGCACCAATTATACTTGGTACGACCATCACCTTAATGTTCCAAAGTTTCCTCAGTTCTCTGGCAAAGTCTAAGTATTTGTCTATCTTTTCGTTTTTTTTTTTTTTTTCATTTTCACTCAGTGGTCGGCCGAGACGGCAAAATCCACGAGATGACAGGTTCACTTTTTCTTGTCAATAGATACTAGGTCCGGTGTCCTAGCCGGGATTAGGTGATCTGTCTGTACCTCGAAGTCCCAGAGAATTTTATGCGTCTCGTTCTCTAGAATAGGTTTATGTTTTTCATGTTATTATTATTATTATCATTATTATTATTATTATTATTATTATTATTATTATTATTATTATTATTGTTGTTGTTGTTTTTGTTGTTGTTTTTGTTTTTGTTGTTGCGAATTTTTCAAACCAGTGTTAACTGGTTGTCTTTACCTGAAGTCTGGGTGACAAGTGTCCCCATGTTTCCAGGATTCTGTTGAGCATTCTAGCTATTATTATTATTATTATTATTATTATTATTATTATTATTAGCAAAAAACACCCTCCGGGTGGTGTAAAAATTATTTTTTAAATATATTGCCTGAGAGGGGGTATTTAAAATTCAGTGTTAGAGGGTTTTTATCATAAGTAAGAAAATCATCAAATTTATTAAAGGAGTAAAAAAAATATAAAACAATTTGAAATGGAAACTTAGTTTTGTCCTACTCAAATAAAATGTTGCGTGCATCTATTAATTATTAATTAAATAATTATTTTGAATATTTTACAAATAAATTTTACACAAAATCGTAGGTATTTATTTATTTTTTTAGTTAACTTCTTGCTACTGAAAAAAAGGTGAGAGTAAAGAATGATTTTAAAACTGATTACAGGGTTGTTCTTTATTCTAGGTATTGACGATATTCAGCATTGTGAGGTAAGCAGTGACGTAGTTTCGGTTACCGACAAATGGAGATCAAATCTCTATTATTATTATTATTATTATTATTATTATTATTATTATTATTTGTTCCCTTGGTTATATATTTGCTACTAAAATAAACTATGGTATTTTTTTTAATTGTTACGTGCCGGGTGGAACAATGTTTAACGTCAGAAAGCTTGGTTCAAATCTTGGCCAATGCGGTTTGCATTTTATTTTACTTTGATCATTACAATCATTTGATTGAGGCGTGCGTTGTGTAATGGTTATGATCGAAGGAAATGGACGGGGCGACGCGAATTCAAATACTGGACGGGGATGTTTGCATTTCACGTAACGCTAATACCCTAGGTAAAGGTATGAATACAACTATTCTCCTTTCCGTTACTGGTAAATAGTAGGATAGACTGAGCTTTTTAACCTTGGTATAGCAACCGGTCTAGAAAAAGGAGGAGGGAGGGGGATATAAATGGAAAGGTAGATATACCTATACAAACAAATGATTAAATTAATATTTCATCTAAACCGGCCCTTTTTTAATGAATAAACATTAAAATAGGGTCGGTTTAGCTCAATCGGTATAGCGTTCAGCTAGGAATCACAAGGTTCCTGGTTCAATACTGGCCCTTGCAAACTTAGCGTGGGAGTAGCACAGGGATCTGGGAAGTAAAGTGAGGAGCTGGTGGTAGGTGTGGCCCTCCACCTCAGATGCTAAAATAATCTCCTTGGTCTAGCACTAGTGAAAAAGGGATAGACTCCCTCACCCCCCCCCACACACACACACAATGGGGCCACCTGTTAACTAAAGGAGGCAACCCGTGATACTTAAGGACGGAATTTTTGTGGTTGAGCAGTTCATGACACGCAATACTCCACTTACTTGTGCAAGACAGGTGGCCGGAGAGGCTATCTCCGATCAATCAACTGGTTAAGTTAAGCTCTAGTACCTATATGATTGTTCCGATCGTATTGCTCATATAGTATGCCCCCAATTTTTTTATCGTGTGCTAGAAGGTGGTGGCTGAGGGCCTTAGTGTCTTGGGTATGACGTTAAACTGCATTTAGTGGTGAGGTTCGAATTCCGGAGCTCTGGGGGAGTGTGTAGTATTTCTTCATCCCAGGTTCACTCTAACCAGGAGTAATAATACCTGTTAGGGTCCAATCTATGGGTTAAATAGACCAAAATGGTTTGTATTATTTGAATTTTTCGGAACGCTGTCCCCATCTCTACTGTCATATACACAAGCTGTCAAATAACACCTGAAGAAAGCCGTAGAGCACATTGGCCGAAACGTTGTATATATAACAGTAGAGATGAGGACAATAGTCTGAAACATCCAAATAGTAAAAATTATCAAGCCTCATAAAAAAAATAAGATACATAGACCAGAATGAGTTTTTAAAAATGTTTTTAAAAAATGAGTTTAAAAAATTTAAATACACAACAAGAATGAATAAAACAAACATCTTCGGTATAAAATAACACAAGAGTTGACATGCTGTAAAATCCAACCAACCAATCAAATCTGTCATAAAACTTGAATTATGATTGATTAGATTAAAGCTCAAATGTTACTTAAGTTTCCAGTTTATTTATCTATTTAATTTTGTTTTCTTCTTTTTCCTTTTTATTCCAACGTAAGATGAAACTTCTTTACATTTTCTTTTTAGGACCTCGATCATATAATATATATATATATATATATATATATATATATATATATATATTAAAATTTGAAGGCAATACAATGCGTATAAAAAAAAAACATCTTTTATTTTTATTTTTTATACGCATTGTATTGCCTTCAAATTTGAATATATTATAACATACTTAACAATGCTTCAAGCAAATTACCAATTACTTTTATATATATATATATATATATATATATATATATATATATATATATATATTATGTTGTTTTTTATAGCGCAAGGCGTGTTCACGTAGTGAGATCTTTTTTTGTGAGTCATTTACTCCAAAAATATATACCATACTTAGGTATTAGTGCGCGTGATATTCAAACGAGAGAAAAGCATTTTCTCTCATGCAATTCAAAATAGGGGAGTATAAAATGTGAGATAAAATACAATTTGTCGACGTTTTCGAATAGATAATAAAAGAAATTCCCATGAACATTTTGGTAAAATTATCACTAATATTCTCAAAACGGTTCGCTGCCATTGATCTAGGCCGGTTTCCTAACATGGCTAGAGGGTCAAGTCTGTCTTGCTATTTCATACATAACTCAGTACAGTTCACAGCAAAAGGTTAAATAGAATGATTTTGTTGCGCCTGTAATCAACAGGACGGAGATTGTACACGAGGCTCGTCTTAAAACTTCTATTTGTTGTTTTATCTAACCTCGGAAACCGACATTAACACCGGAAGAAATTTACATCCGAGAGTAAAAAGATTATCTGCACTTTCGGCATAACATATTATTACTAAAAGATCGGATATATATATATAAAAAACACAAGTTGTTCCTGGGGTATTTTGTATTTATTTAAACATTTAATTAATTAGAATTTAATGAAATTAAAATAAAACTAACATCAGAATTGTGCACGCAGATATCGCTTAAGATTTGGAAAAAAAAGAAATTGAAACAGAATCAGTGTCCGACGGAAAAATCCACAAACATATAGATGCCAAGAAGAACTAAAATGAGATGAAGGAATAATCGGAATAATTCTTTGTTGTTATTATAATCATTATTTAAAACCGCTTTTTAGTGTGGTGTTATTTCTCTTGTTGTTATTACAATTTATTTTTTATATCTGCAGTTGTTATTTCATTCATCTTTTTAATAACTCATTCGCACCTTCACGTCTGTCCACGTTGTTGCGAAATACAAAACGGGTTTCAGAAAAGTAACACGAACAGTAAAATAATAATAATAAAAGATCAGGACTTATTTATAGAAATACGTCAATTGATTTAAAAAAAAAAAATCAAATTTAATTTCTCGTCGTCCTCGTCTTTGTCATACAGCGTTCTTATAGTTGACACTGATGTGATCCCGAGATCGAAGTATAAGCCTTATTGTGCCATTTTGCTTGCTGTCTTTACAGTGTAAACATGGCCACTCCATTAGCAGTATGCACCAAGGAAGTGACACAATTTCGCTGGAAGGAGTGTCAGGGGCCGAGATTCATCGGGTCTTTTTAGCACAATACGGAGACAGTGCACTACCGCGTAGAAGTGTGCATGAGTAGACAGAGAAGTTTAAAATTGGCCGGACAAGCGTGGCACACGAAGAGCCAGCAGAACACCCGTCAACCCCCATCATTAATGAGGAGATTCAGCAAGCTCGAGAGACGGTAATGGTGAAGTAGCGAGTTATCATCGATGAGGTAGTTTGTTCTCTGCAGATGAGCCATGGTTCTGCCATTCAAATCATCCACGATGAGCTCAGCTTCTATAAAAACACAAGTGCGGATAATTTTTGAATCTTGCATTTATTGTATTAATTGCTTAACTCAACTCCCCCCTGCCCCCCCTCTCTCTCTCTCTCTCTCTCTCTCTCTCTCTCTCTCTCTCTCTCTCTCTCATGGAAAATGCGGTGTAATGGCTAGTCGTAGGAAATGGACTTGTCGACCCGGGTTCAAATCCTAGACAAGGCTAGACATCTACATTTCACATAGCGCTAATACCCCTGTGGAAAGGTATGTATCCACCTGTTCTCCCTCCAGCTATGGGTAAAAATCAGGACAGACTGGGCTCTTTTACCTATGTTAGGCAACCAGTCTAAGAAAAGGAAAACTCTGAATTCAAACCTGTAAAACTAAAACATTGACGTTGTGTCACATCCTGCTCGTGCGGAAGGGTTGGTAAATATGCTCTCTCTCTCTCTCTCTCTCTCTCTCTCTCTCTCTCTCTCTCTCTCTCTCTCTCTCTCTCACTCTCTCTCTCTCTCTCTGCACCTCTGCTAACTTCTTTGCTGTTGTTGTTGGTCGTCGTGATGTTGATGATGATGTTCCAGTAACGTTTTCTTTCTTTCTTTGTTGCAGTGTAACCATTTTAAATTGGTGCAGACGTTAAAAGACAACAAGTCATGTTGAAGAACAGAAAGTTACATACAATATTTGGATTGTAGAATGCACAGGCGTCCGAATAATTCGGTAAGTTTAATACGACATCGGCTTTTGGCAAACAATATATAGAATAAAATGTCATTGTTTTTCAAAGGAGTATCTTTTATAATATTGTGTGAATGGAGATGTGGTTAAAATCCATTTTGTGAGACCAATAGCTTTTATTATATAAAATTGTAGTCTCACTAAATATTCCATTCATATGAGTCTATGTTTGTATTTTCTATTGTACATATGGGTTGAAAAATCTATATATTAGTATTTGTGTTCCTTAAAAGCACGACCCTTATCATCTTGCAACACCCTCTGGTTAAAAATGAGACCATCCAAATCGTTCAAGGTGAAATACAAAATTGTAAATCCGGATTATCTAATGTTACTTATCGGCCGAATTCTTATTTCTTGTGAGTGTCTTCACCTCAGCTAAATAATGGACCATTCCGTTTTTATTATGAAGAAAGAAAAGTAAGAAAAAGGACATGCTACACAGAAAAATATAATAAGAAAGAAAGAAATAAAGAAAGAGTGTGGGGAAAAGATCGGGAGAGAGGATGAACTCGCGGAAGCGATTACGCTAATTTGTTTCAATCGAACATCATGAAAAGATGATAAAAAAAGTAAGAGAGAAGTAAATCAAGCTAATTATACTTTTTACATATTGAACTATTTTTTAATAGCTCTTAAGTAAACATATCAAACGTTGTAATAATCAAAAATATATAAGATAATTCTTAAAGTGAACCAATTATAATTACTGATGATTTGTGATTTTTTCATAGTAAGATCAATATCCCGATGTGGCAATACATATACGACAAATAATTTAAAGTTAACAAATTTAATTTATTAATGATTTCTGATTTGCAAAATTTTAACTGATGTAGTTTAGCTTTTGAGCAAATATCAAACTATGTTTTGGTATAAATAATGTTCAATATATGTGAAATGATAATAGAAAAAAATTGTCATAGATGCAGTGCCACATCGGGATATTGATCTTACTATGAAAAAATCAGAAATCATCAATAACTTAAAATTGGTTGAATTTAAGATTCTTTATAGCAATTTTGAATTTCTTGGGTAAAAATGCTTTTATAAACCAATTTTTAGTAGTAGGGAAGCTCTAAAACTCATTTTACAGACAAAAATAGAATGGAATTGGAAACTCAAACTTTAGGGATTCTCTAACGTTAACATAGTCTACACATGGAAAAAATTTCAGAAAAATTGAAGGGGGCGGTAGACAATTTTACTTTTTTCTGGATGATTTGACATGGAATTACCCTAAGGTGATTCCAGCAAAATTAGCCAGTCATTAGTCAAGGGTTATAGGGGAATCCAGCATAGTTGGTCAATAATCAGCAAATAGTTACGGCAAATCCAGCAAGATTGGCCAATAACTGGCAAAGGGTTACGGACGGTAGACCCAGCCAAGTCTGCCATTTTCCAGTCATAGCAAAGAGTTACAGTAAACCTTGAAAATGTGGTCAATAATCAGCAACGGTTAAAGGGGAATTCAGCAAAGTTGATCCATAATCAGCAAAGTGTTATGGACAGTAGGCCGAGCCAAGCTGGATAATAATCATCAAAGATTTTCGGCGAGTCAAGTGAAGTAATAGGGAAAAAAAGTGATAAGAAATTTGAACTATTATTTTCGTAATCTACACAGTGGCAGAGGCAGTTGCTTATTTTCACCGACGCCACTAAATGGTGTTCTAGATCGGATCAATGTCATTATTTCGTAGAGCAAATACATACAAATAACAAAAAGAAAGAAAAGTCCGTAAGTACAAAAGAAAAAATAACAAAAAAGAAAGAAAGAAACGTGGAAAGAAACAAAGAAAGAAAAGTTTGAGGGTACAAAAGAAAGAAACAAAAACCTTACAAATACAAAAGAAACAAACAAACAAAAATGTATTTAAAAATTCCAAAGAAAGAAAGAAAAATTAACAAACAAACAAACAAACAAACAGAAAGGAGAAGAAATGTTTTTGGAGTATATACATGTATGATGGCTATTTGACAAGGCTGGTCTCTTTCAAAGAGTTACCGGCTGAAACAAATTTATAATAGCCAAATGACGTTCTGTGAAGTCAACAACATAGCCTTTGGTAGAAGATGATTCTGGGGTCACTCATATCATTTTGGATATAAAAAAATTTATCTCAAATCCAGAACGAACCAGCAATATTGTACAATACCACCATACTTTATATATAGAGTAAGATCAAATACAGACCGTTCGTATAATCCATACCATCTAATATTGTTTTAAGTAATTTACTCAATCCGTTCACAACGGGTAAGATAAGACTAAAGAACCCGAGTATGGGGTATCCTGCTAGGATCGAATTTGCTATTCACTAGTAATGGATATGCGAGACTAGCTGGCTAATGATTACTCCACGGTAGCACGCTGTAATATTGCTTTAAGTATGAACCATCTTTCATTAAAATTTATTTTAAAAACTTCATGATTTTTACAACGCAAGAAATTCTTGATACCAGACCGAGTATCACGACGCCATATATGAAATTGACTTTGACCCCATCCTGCTTATATATATATATATATATATATATATATATATATATAGATAGATAGATAGATAGATAGATATAGATATATATATATAGATATATATAGATATATATAGATATATTGATAGTATATTTTGGTATATCCATAAGTAAAGAGGGCTCAATATAATTGAATGAGCATTTTTATCGAAATTAGGGTAGCGAAGTCATGGCGTCAACAGCGCTTGGTAACTGATAGTGCACTGCACGGTTTTTAAACCAAGAGCTTGATTTGAAAATCGCATATCCTAATATATATATATATATATATATATATATATATATATATATTGTATATATATATTAGGTAAAAATGAAAAAAACACAGGTTTAAATGGGTTAAGTGGTGAGTTTATTTCCGCTGTCGTTCATCGCAAAAAAAAATTTATACACACACACACAACCACACACCTAAAAAATGCACAATGTTTCCTTTCGATACACACACATACACCGTCCCATACCCACGCAGTAAAATAGAATATTTGAAGTCATATTTCAAAACCGTCCCTTTTTTTTTCAAACCTCAAAAAAATTTCTAGACGGACTGAATAACAATAACTACCACTCGCTTTTCTCGTTATTCTGTGATAAATAATTTCTTATCACCTTCTATATACCAACAAATGCCCTGAAGATGATCTAATTAATAGATCGAAACACTGCAGCGTCGGCCAATAAACTCACCACTTAACCCATTTAAACCTGTGTTTTTCATTTTCCCTAATATACTACATACCGTCGGATTCACTTCCTTTCTTCACACACATATATATCTTATCATAATGGAGATTGTGTGTTTTTCTGTCTGTAACCGAAACTAAATCACTACTCAAGTCACAATTCCCTTAGTAATTGACGTCACATTCACCATGAATTTATCCTTATTTTAACCTCAATTATTAATAAAATTGTTTAACATTATTTATACTGTTAACCATATCTACTGTATTTACCGCGTACCCCACATGTACGGGTCAGGCACAAAGTCCCTATTAACGTGGGACCACCCACAAACCGAAGCTCATGGAGTGGCAGGTGAAAAATTGCGTCGAACCCGTCGGCATTCCCCCTCAAGGGGGGCGCCTCAGGCGCTGGGCAATAAACCCAGCCCTGCCCCTTTAAATCGAGGGGGCAGGTGTTGCCTGGGGGGATGGGCCCCTGGGATCGACGCTATTAACTTGTAAAGATCCAGGGCCGAAGCCACTGGACCCCTGGCGTTGGCCAGATCTACATGATATTTACCGCGTACCACACTTGTACGGGTCAGGCACAAAGTCCCTATTAACGTGGGACCACCCACAAGCCGAAGCTCATGGAGTGGCAGGTGAAAAATTGCGTCGATCCCGTCGGCATTCCCCCTCAAGGGGGGCGCCTCAGGCGCTGGGCAATAAACCCAGCCCTGTCCCTTTAAATCAAGGGGGCAGGTGTTGCCTGGGGGGGATGGCCCCCTGGGATCGACGCTATTAACTCGTAAAAAGGTCCAGGGCCGAAGCCACTGGACCCCTGGCGTGGGCCGGAGCTACATACTAATAGCATGCAATTGTATTTATATATACAACAAAATAGCGGTTTACAGTCTGAACGGAAAGGCTAATTTGCATATTGATATTAAAAATGTAATTTTAATAAATATATGCTTAGTATTATTGGTTTCTAATTGTTTGGCTTTATGCTAATGAATATAAGCAAAAATCTCTTCAATAAATCTTAAAAGAAATCCATTAACAAGAAAAAATAACTGTCATTTTATTCTTTACTTCCTCTTTTAACTAAATACTTAAATTAGAAAAAATAACAATAAAAGACGAGAGTGATGGAAGAATAAATTCAGTTATTCAATTTTTCGATTATACCCCCCTCTGTTTCAAATCTTTTTATCTGCATTCTTATTTAGTTTCATTATCGTTTCTAATTTAATACGATATTTTATTACATTAAAACTTAAATACTTGCACCCGGAGGGTGCATATATTTGCTAGTATATATATATATATATATATATATATATATATATATATATATATATATATATATAGGTAAATCACCAGGTTAGTTAGTTAGTGTTAAAATGGTTTCTAAGGCGGACCTTTCTTATCAATGTAATGTTAAAGTTGGTTCAAGTTGAGAGCTCAATGTTCAATGATTTTGTACAGCACAATATATTGGGTAAAGAAAAAGTTTTTTTTAACCCAATATATATGCATATATATTCGTTTATTAGTTCCTGTGTGAGAGATCGGGTAATGGGGGCAGGAGAGAGTCTCTACTCTTTGGCCCATGCAATTAGAGTCGATGTTTTTATTTTCGTAAATGATACAAAGCCAGCGGACATCTCGGTGCGAATTCAAACTATATTAGCATCGACTTTTCCTAGAAACTTAATGGATTCAACTATTTGCCCGAAGCAAGTTTTATTGTGCTGCCTCGACTTAAAGACAAACTGAAAAGATGTTTGCAAACAATGTAGTCGACATTCGAATTGATTTCTACATACTTACGGACATCATTACCGCTCCAAGATTCAAATAATAGCTCTCTATATCGCCCATCCCCGTTCCTTCTAAATTGGAATTAGAATTGTCTGGGGTCACGGACAAGACGGAGCACAAAAAAATTATATAGATTTGCTCGGTAGAAGAAAAAAAACAGTGGTGGATTATTATCTCCCAATCTCTCTGGATACGTGTAAGAGGCGGTTGTTGAGCAATGGTTATCATCATACACGATCAACCGAGTTCAAATCTTTGACGAGGCTGTTTGTATTTCACATAGCACAAAAACTCTTGGGGAAGTTATGAATCCAACTATTCTTCCTACGGCTATGGGTAAACAATAGAACAGACTGAACTTTTTAATCTTGGATTGGAAACCGCTGTAGGAGAAAGGAAACTCCTGAAAAATTGACTTTGTGTCGTATCCCGTTCGTGCTAAGAGGTTGAGTAAATATATATCTTCTGGTTAGCTTCACTTGGATTGTTTTGTTTCTTTATGCATACATGGTGAATTTATGAAATACACACACCACACACACACACACACACACACACACATATATATATATATATATATATATATATATATATGAGGTTAAGTAAACAAACAGAATGTGTTTATTTTTATATGGCTTTAAGCCGACAATTTTTGGAGGATATGTGCTTAATTGAAGTCGTACCTAATTTTTGAAAATTAATTAGTTAATAATTAATACATTTTAGGCGGGCATATACGTTCAAATGTAAGGCTAAACGAATAAATATATATATATATATATATATTTTAAAAAAAAATTTTTTTAATTTGGGCGTTATTATGAAGCATTAAAAAAGTATAAATGAATGAACTCGATATTATTGAGTATTGGATTCACTTATTTTTTAATCATTTTTTATCATAAATTTTCAGGTTCGTTAGATACCCTTTGTCAAATGTTATTACTGATTAAAGGTTTCTTTGTCTCTGTTGTTATCGACAGAGGCAGCGTCTTTGAAATATTTGTAATAACGGAGAATTCCGATATCTGCGTTTAATCCTTTCACGTGCGTTTGTAATATAAATATATATATATATATTATATATATATATATATATATATAAATGTACCGTTCTTTTTTCAAAACATAGGAAAATAAACGTGAAAAAAATAGAAGAGATTTATAATACCTTTTTCTTGATTGATTCTCGTTTCAACGATAAAAAAAAAACTAAAAGAAAACACAGATATATTACTTTTATAATAAGCCTAATGATATGATTAACTTCGGTAAGTGGTACATCACTCGACAGGTGCTTTACTAAACACATTACTTACAATCAATTAACAAATACACTCAAGAGATCAAACCCAAATTAAACCCTAAAAGCTGACATAAGAGAAATACCTTTTTAAGTTTTCTCAAATCAATCATCTGCCATATCCAGATGGCTTACCGATAATACAGTAATTGATATTTACATTTCTTTTTGTCTGAAGGAGTGTATGGAAATGTTGTTGTTACGATATATATATATATATATATATATATATATATATATATATATATATATATATATGAGAAGTAAATATACAAACTATGTGTTTTGATATGGCTTTTTTTTAGCCGACAATTTTTGGGAGAATATGAGCTTAATTGAAGTCGTACCTAATTTTGAAAGTTAATTAATTAATAATTAATTAATTATGCGGGTATACCTATTCAAATGTGAGGCTAAACAAATCGAGAAAAATCAATCTCTGTATGTACATTTCGGCCTATTAGGCTCTGCTGGTGAGACCTAATAGGCCGAAATTTACATACGGAGATTGATTTTTCTTGATTTCTCCCAAATATATATATATATATATATAAGTTGAAAATGGAAAGGAATCTGACAATATCTTAAAAGGATAAATAAATAAAGAGAAGAAAATGTTGAATGGATATATCAAAACAGTTTTACCCATTCAACATTGTCTTTCCTTTATTTATTCATCCTTTCAACACGCACACACACACGCATATATATATATATATATATATATATATATATATATATATATATCAATAAGTCAGCCACAGACACGTGTTCCGGCATTTCACGCCTCTTCAGTGTGGCTAGACACAACAGCTATCCCTGGCTAGGAGCGAACACCGACTGACTATTTGCCAGCCTAATTTCTAAACCTCCCGGCCACTTTGACAGCTGCTGTAACGTGGCTGGTGTTTAAACTATTAAATACATAGGTTTGCTTATATATTTTACGATCACAGAGAGATCTAGTCTGCGAGAAAACGATCATTGCTTATATGCTTGGTAGTGAAAGTTAATTTAAATCACCCCTTAAAGAGCTCTTACCAATTTTTTATGGGAGCATATATTAATAAGTCATCCACAGACACGTGTTTCGGCGTTTCACGCCTCTTCAGTGTGGCTAGACACAACAACTCTCCCTGGCTAGGAGCGAACTCCGACTGACTATTTATATTACGATTTTGTGGCCATTTTTTGGCTTTAAGTGAGAGCTCTTTACACTGGATATCCCTTGTGTTAAGGAGAAGCTGATCCTTAATGAAGAATCATTTGGTTGTTCCTCGGTGTTCCTTGGTGTTGGGTAGAATCCTTTGCTTGTGCAGAGTCCTTGGTTGCATACGTGCAAATGAATGGCTGTGAAGATCGGCGCTTAAATAGTTAACTATCCACGTATTCGAGCTGTTGATTGGCTAGTTTTAATCCACGCGCCCACGCAGAGTCTTTAAGTTTAAATGGTGGACCTCGGCACACCTTATATTACAAAATATTCCAACAGTTGTTTATATCAATTATCTTAGAACTTCCATTGAGCCTTTTACTTATGAAAACAAAATAAGATATATTGTAACATAATAGTAGGGGAGAGCCAGGAATATGACCGTGACGTGTAAATTAACATGGAAATTTTTTAGGAGGGGTATAAGAATTATATGTAGATTAGAATGGGAAAGTTTAAGGATGAATCATCATAAGGCCGTATGCAATTATTTCTGTTGGCTGAGAAATTAGACGGGGTGAAGTGGGAGAGAAGAAGAGTGAGAGGTGAGAATGTGAGATGAGTTTGGAATTGTTCGTTGACGTGGCTCTCACTCGGCAGTTAGCTTGGGGGAAATAAAAATATCATGAGAAAAAGTGGCCTTGTGTTGTTGCTAAAAACTTTCAATGGCACAAGGCAAGATGGCCCCGGGCACCCAAGCTGGTTTCCAGATTCCAAACATCTAAGAATTGTCATACAACTCAGCATCGGCTCAAAAAACGGATCCAAGCCTATCCACTTCACACAGAAAATGAGATAAGTATATAACGATTATTATTTTACTATCGGCACCTCATCACTCTATTTGGACAATGAGAACATAACGTAACAATATATGTTAATTTTTTTTTAGTCGGCTGGGGCTTTAAAATACACCGATTGCAACCTGCAGAGGGGTAAGACCCCTCTTCAATGGGGCCATCTGTTAGCCGTGGGTGACGACCCGTGATGTTTAAAGACGCAATCCTGGAGATTTAGCTGTTCATGACTTGCAACACAGGTGGTTGGAGAGGCTCCCTCCGATCAATCGGCTGGTCATGTCAAGCCTTATCACCTATATAATTGCCTCGGCCGTATTTCTCTTATGGCAAGCACCCAACCCCTTTTATCATACATCTGCTAGAAGACGGCGGATGTGGGGTCTTAGTGTCCTTGTATGACATTAAATTGCATCTAGTAGAGAAGTTCCAATTCTGGAGATTGTGGAGTACCCTTTCTTCGTCATTACTCTCTGGTCCACTCAAACACGGAGTGGTAATACCTATGGGTTGAATAGATAAAAAATGAGGGGTTTTTTTTTAATTGAATATCGAACAAGAATGAATAAAACAAAACCGTCTTCGGCATAAAATAGCCCAAGGTTTAACATGCCGTAAAATCCAACCAAACAACCAAATTAACTTTCTTTTAGCAAAAGAGTGGAACAATATCAAATCGATTTCTAGTGAAATGATCGTGAATTTTATTGTAAGACCTGATGCGATTATACTAGTTGCTTTATTATTTGTTTTAATATCAAACATCAAAGTCAGATCCTTACTTAGACTAGACGGGCGGACGGAGAGGCACCGGCTGGTCACTTCAAGCCCTAGCACCTATATGATTGCCCCAACCCTATTGCCCTTATAGCAAGCCATGACCTTTTTTATCATATGGGTGCTAGAATGCGGTGGCTGGGGGGGGGGTCCTTATGTCCTGGGAATGATGTTAAACTCTATCTAATGGTGAGGTTCCGGTTCTGGAGGTTTGGGGAATGTGGAGCACCCTTTTATCACCATTGCTCCCAGGTCCACTCTGACCGGAGTGGTAGTACCTGTTAGAGTCCCATCTATAGGATTAAATAGAAAAATGTGTTTATAAAAAAATTGAGTATCCATTAAGAATTAATTTATTTCAAAATCTACGGGATATCCAGCAATGATCGAAGTCGCTAT